>SJYV01022910.1:342563-418638 GCA_006410875.1 Neotragus pygmaeus | reverse complement strand
TCCCATCACTTCATGGGAAATAGATGGAGAAACCATGGAAATAGTGTCAGACTTTATTTTGGGGGGCTCCAAAATCACTGTAGATGGTGACTGCAGCCATGAAATTAGAAGACGCTTACTCCTTGGAAGAAAAATTATGACCAACCTAGATAGTATATTCTAAAGCAGACACATTACTTTGCCGACCAAGGTTCGTCTAGTCAAGGCTATGGTTTTTCCTGTGGTCATGTATGGATATGAGAGTTGGACTGGGAAAAAGGCTGAGCACCGAAGAATTGATGCTTTTGAACTGTGGTGTTGGAGAAGACTCTTGAGAGTCCCTTGGATTGCAAGGAGATCCAACCAGTCCATTCTGAAGGAGATCAACCCTGGGATTTCTTTGGAAGGAATGATGCTAAAGCTGAAACTCCAGTATTTTGGCCACCTCATGCGAAGAGTTGACTCATTGGAAAAGACTGTGATGCTGGGAGGGATTTGGGGCAGGAGGAGAAGGGGACGACCAAGGATGAATTGGCTGGATGGCATCACGGACTCGATGGATGTGAGACTGAGTGAACTCCAAGAGACGGTAATGAACAGGGAGGCCTGGCGTGCTGCAATTCATGGGGTCGCAAAGAGCTGGACATGACTGAGCGACTGAACTGAACTAAACTGACATAATATATAAATATATATATATATTTAATGGGATTTTATTGAGCTGTAATTCATAGAAAATATTATATTAGTTTCAAGTGTACAACATAGTGATTAGATATTTGTATATATTGCTGAAGGATCACCACAGTATGTCTAGTTAACATCTATCACCTCACATAGTTACAAATATTTTTTCCTTGTAGTGAGAATTTTTAAGATCTTCTCCCTTAGCAACTTTTAAATATAAATACAGTATCATTTACTTTTATCACCAAATATCCTGGACTTATTTGTTTTATAACAGGGAGTTTGTACCTTTTGACCACCTTTTCCAATTTCGCCCACTCCCTACCCCCTGCTTCTGTCAACTCCTTATTTCCCTAGACTCCATATTTTTAAACTAACAAAAAAAATAAAACATGTCCCCATCTGACAGAAAAGGAACCCGATGCTGGAAATTTACAAAGCTGGTAGATATTGGAGCCAAAATGCAAGCACTAATTTTCTGATTATAAATCTCGCCTTCTTCCCACTAAACCATTAAAATCTTGCATTTCAATTCCATACTTTTAGACGCTTAAAAGTAGAGTGCTACAGGAGTGTGTGAAGCATTCTGAATCACAGTTCACAGATAACATTTTGGAAAAGTTTAATTGGAGCGATTTCTGAGTTCTCTCTTTAGCGGTAGGAAGGAAAAGAAGTACTTATACATAAATGTGTACATGTGGTCCCCAAACATAGTGGATTTTGATTGTTTTACTGAGAAGCAAGGAATAAGTAAAAACAGCGATTCTTTGAGTTCACAGATGAACACTCAGTCCATATGTAATTAATCACAAGCATTTTCTTATCCAAATACTTCAATGTGAAATCATATCCATAAGTACAACTGTGAAATCCTTTAGGAAACTGAAACAGAACGCAGTTCAACTGTTGCAAGTGTGCCTTACTCGCTAGCTTTTTTTTTTTTTTTGGCTGCACGAGCAGCCTACGAGACCTTAGTTCCCCAACCAGGGATAGAACCCATGTCCCCTGCCTTGAAAGGGGGAATCTTAACCACTAGACAGCCAGGGAAGTTTCTAGCTATATTTGTATACAATGTTAAACGGTTCTGAGAAGACAGCTGACTTTTCAAATGTATTTTCTGAGTGATTTTTATTACAGATTTAAAGATATTCTCCAATTTTTTTCAACTAATACGCATATTTTCAGTCACAGACTGTCACAGTATTAATGACACTGTTAACCACCGTCCAAAAAAGGACACGCCTGACCTATTTTATAATGAAAGCCAAGAAACACAGAACGTGGCTTTGCAACAGTGACTGTCCTACTATAAAGATTCCATGGATGGCTGCAAGAGTGGCTACCGTCATCATTTGCTAGCTAAGTAACCTTAAGTTTCTAAAGCAATTTTTTTCTAACTGGGGTAAAATTGCCTTACAATGTTGTATTAGTTTCTGCTGTACAACAACCTGAATCAGCTATCAGTTCAGTTCAGTTCAGTTGCTCAGTCGTGTCCGACTCTTTCAGACCCCATGAGTCACATCACGCCAGGCCACCCTGTCCATCACCAACTCCCAGAGTTCACTCAAACTCACATCCATCGAGTCGGTGATGTCATCCAGCCATCTCTTCCTCTGTTGTCCCCTTCTCCTCCTGCCCCCAGACCCTCCCAGCATCAGAGTCTTTTTCAATGAGTCAACTCTTTGCACGAGGTGGCCAAAGTATTGGAGTTTCAGCTTCAGCATCAGTCTTTGCAATGAACACCTAGGAATGATCTCCTTTAGGATGGACTGAGTGGATCTCCTTGCAGTCCAAGGGACTCTCAAGAGTCTTCTCCAACACCACAGTTCAAAAGCATCAACTCTTCAGCACTCAGCTTTCTTCACAGTCCAACTCTCACATCCATACATGACTACTGGAAAAACCATAGCCTTGACTAGATGGACCTTTGTTGGCAAAGTAATGTCTCTGCTTTTCAATATGCTGTCTAGGTTGGTCATAACTTTTCTTCCAAGGAGTAAGCGTCTTTTAATTTCATAGCTGCAGTCATCATCTATAGTGATTTTGGAGCCCCCAAAAATAAAGTCTGACACTGTTTCCACTGTTTCCCCATCTATTTCCCATGAAGTGATGGGAACAGATACCATGATCTTCATTTTCTGTATGTTGAGCTTTAAGCCAANTACTGGAAAAACCATAGCCTTGACTAGATGGACCTTTGTTGGCAAAGTAATGTCTCTACTTTTGAATATGTTGTCTAGGTTGGTCATAACTTTCCTTCCAAGGAGCAAGTGTCTTTTAATTTCACGGCTGCAGTCACTATGTGCAGTGATTTTAGGGCCCCCCAAAATAAAGCCAGCCACTGTTCCCACATCTATTTGCCATGAAGTGATGGGATCAGATGCCGTGATCTTAGTTTTCTGAATTTCAGCTTTAAGCCAACTTTTTCTCTCTCCTCTTTCACTTTCATCATGAGGCTTCTTCGCTTTCTGCCATAAGGGTAGTGTCATCTGTGCATCTTGAGGTTATTGGTATTTTTCCCTGCAATCTTGATTCCAGCTTGTGTTTCATCCAGTCCAGCGTTTCTTAAACAGAGTGACAATATACAGCCTTGATGTACTCCTTTCCGTATCTGGAACCAGTCTGTTGTTCCACGTCCAGTTCTAGCTGTTGCTTCCTGACCTGCATACAGATATCCCAAGAGGTAGGTCAAGTGGTCTGGTATTCCCATCTCTTGAAGAATCTTCCAGTTTAAGGTGATCACACAGTCAAAGGCTTTGGCATAGTCAGTAAAGCAGAAACAGATGTTTTAACTGGAATTATATGCAATCTACACATCAATCTAAGAATTAACACTTTAAGAATATTGTCTTCCTATTCATGAACATGGTACATTTCTGCATTTGCTGAGGTCTTTAAAAATTTCTTCAAACAATGTTTAGTAATTTGGCAGTTTTCAGTGGTCTTGTATATCTTTTAACATTTACTCCTAAAGTATTTAAATAAAGTTTCTTAGCTGGTACTGTAAATAACTAGTTTTCTTTATTAAAAAAAAAAAACAACCCCAAACTAAGCTGTTTTTCACATACAATAAAATGTTCAGATCTTAAGTGTCACTCAATCAGTTCTGATGAACGCATATTAAGACACAAGATGTTTCTATCACCTCAGAAATGTTACCATCACAGGAGAACTTCAAGTGGCAACCACTGATTTGATTTCTTTTTAAATCAACACAGGAGTTTTGCCTATTATTGTTGTTCATATAAATGGAGAGACAGAGTATTTTTAAGATTTGGTCTCTTTCATTCAGCGTAACATTATGAAATCATTGTTGTTGTGAGTCGCTCAGTTGTGTCCAACTCTTTGGGGACTGTAGCCCACCAGACTGCTCTGTCCATGGGATTTTCCAGGCAAGAACACTGGAGAGGGCTGCCATTTCCTCCTCCAGGGGATCTTCCTGACCCAGGGATCAAACCTGCACCTCCTGTGTCTCCTCAATTGCAGGTGGATTCTTTGCCTGCTGAGTCACTGGGGAAGTCTATGAAATCATTAGATCATTCCATTTTTTTTGTTGAATAGCATTCAATGTATGAACGTAATATAGGTCATTTATCTACTCTCCTGTTGATGAACATCTGTGATGTTTCCAATTTTTTAGGTTATAATGAATAAGCCGTGATGATTTTTTTTTTTTTTTTTAGCTGCATCTTGCAGCACGCAGAGCTTCTCTTACCAAGGATCAAACCTGCGCCTCCTACAGTGGAAACACGGAATCTTAGCCATTAGATCATCAGGGAAGCCACTGCTATGAACATTTTTGATGAAAGCTTTTGATGAACAACTTTTTCTGGAAAAATGCCTGGCAACAAAACTGTTGAGTCATGGGGTAGATGCATATTTAACTTCAAGAAAATGTCAAATAGTTTTTAAAGTCATAGCATTTTACAGTCCAATTAGCAATTTAAATTTAGCTTTAATTTTTTTTAGTTATTCTGTACAAGGTCCTAATATATAGCAAAGGGAACTATATTCAATATCCTGTAACAAACCATAATGGAAAACAATATAAAAAGAATGCAAACATGTCTATAACTGAGTCACTTTGTTATCAGAGACTGGCATAACATTTTAAGTCAATTATATTTCAATAGAAATTTTAAAAAATAAACTTCAACTATTCTGGTAGTTGTGTATTACCATGCCACTGTGGTTTTAATTTTCATGTGCCTGAAAGCTAGTAATATGGAGCATTTATTAATGTGCTGGTTGCTCACTTGTATATCTTTTCTAAGTGTCTACTCTGAAAATTAGATTGCTTCTTTCTTATTACTGAATTATGAGGGATAATTATATAGTCTACACTTAAGTCCTTGTTGCTAATACTTTCTCTCATTCTACGGCCTTTCTTTTCCTTTTCTTGATGGTGTTCTGGAAAGAACACAAGTTTTAAATTTTAATTAAGTTCAATTCATCAATTTTCTTTCATGTTCAATACTTTCTGTATCTTCTGAAAAAAATTTTGTCTTGAAGTGATATATTAATCTGTATTTTTCCCTTGCAGCTTTATTATTTTAGCACATAGTTAAGTCTATCTCAAATTTACATCTATGAAATAAGGTAGGGCTTCCTTGGTGGTTCAGTGGTAAAGAAACCTCCTGCAATGCATGAGATGTGGGTTCAATCCCTGGGTTGGGAAGATCCCCTGGAGAAGGAAATGGCCAGTCCACTCCAGTATTCTTGCCTAGGAAATCTCATGGTCAGGGGAGCCTAGCAAACTACAGTCCATGGTGTTCCAAGAGTTGGACATAATTTAGCAACTAAAACAACAAAAGCAAATGAAATAAGTTAAGAATTGAAGGGTTTCCCCCTCAATATTGATATACAGTGTTTCAGCACAATATATTAAAAAGAGATGCTTCTTTTCTTACTGAATTGCTAGAATGCTCTTATCAAACATCATTTTCCATACAGGTATGGGTCTCTTTTTGGACTCTATATTCTGTTCCGTGATCTATTTGTCAGTCTTTATATGAAAACTACACTATCTTGATTACTATTGCTTTACAGAAAGTCTTGGGCTTCCCTTGTGGCTCAGCTGGTAAAGAATCTGCCTGCAGTGTGGGAGACTGGGGTTCGATCCCTGGGTAGGGAAGATCCCCTGGAGAAGGGATAGGCTACCCACTCCAGTATTCTGGCCTGGAGAATTCCATGGACTGTATAGTCCACAGGGCTGCAAAGAGTCGGACACGACTGAGTGACTTTCACGTCACAGAAGTCTTAAAGCCAGGTAAAGTCCTTCCTCTTTTCTTCTTTTCAAAGACTATTCTGGCTCTTCTTAATCCTATACTTTTTTGAACCAACTTTTAAATAATCTTGTCAATATTTATAAAGAGCCTACTGGGAGTCTGACTGGGATTGCATTAAATCTATAGCCCACTGGAACTAAAATCTAAATGATATTTTCTTCCAATTCATAAACATGGTATACTTATTTATTTAGATCTTCTTTGAGTTCTATCAGCAATATTTTATAGTTTTTATTGCTGAAGCCTTATAATCTGTTAAATTTATCCCTCAGTATTTTATACTTTTTGATGTAACTAAATACTGTTTTTTAAACTGAAGTATACTTGAAGTATACAGTGTAATGCCAATCTCTGCTGTGTAACACAGTGACTCAGTTACACACATATACATTCTTTTTTAAATATTCTTTTCCTTTATAGCTTATCACTGGACATTGTATACAGTTCCCTGAGCTATATACATTAGGGCCCTGCTGTTTATCTATTCTAAATGTAACAGTTTGCATCTACCAACCCTCAATTTCCAGCCCATCTCTTTCTCCCCCTCTCCTCCCCTTGGCAATCACACTATTCTCTTGTGTGTCTTTTCCTGTTTCATGGATAGGTACATCTGTGTCCTATTTTAGATTCTCCATATAAGTGATATCATATGGTATTTGTCTCTTTCTGACTTACTCACGTTGTATGATAATCTTTAGGTGCATCCATGTTGCTGCAAATGGCATTATTTCATTCTTTTTTATGGTTGAGTAGTATTCCATAAATAGGAGGCAGTTGCTGCTGTGAATATGGGGGTGCATGTATCTTTCTGAATTATAGCTTGGTCCAAGTATACGCCCACAAGTGGGACTGCTGGATCAATGGTAATTCTATTTTTAGTTTTCTGAGGGACCTCCATACTGTTTTCCACAGTTTGCTGTACGACTTACATTCCCACCATTTCCCTTCTCTCCACTTCTGCTCCAGCATGTTATTTGTAGACTTTTAAATGATGTTCATTCTGACCAGTGTGAGGTGGTACTTCACTGAAGCTCTTATTTGCATTCCTCTAATAATTAGTGATGTTGAGCATCTTTTTATGTGCCTAGTGGGCATCTGTAAGTCTTCCCTGAAGAAATGTGTATTATGGTCTTCCGCCCATTTTTCAGTTGGGTTGTTTGTTTCTCTGTCATTGACTTGTAAGACCTATTTGTATATTTTGGAGATTAAGCCCTTGTGTATCAGATCATTTGCAAATATTTTTCTCCCATTCCATACGTTATCTTTTCATTTTTTCTTATAGGTTCCTTTGATGTGCAAAAGCTTATACGTTTAATTAGGTCCCATTTTAAACAATACTGCTTTGATAGTTTCATTTTCTAATTGTTCACTGTTAGTATATAGAAATCTAATCGTTTTTTAGATTGGCTGTGTAAGGTGTGACCTAGCTAAAAGTACGTATCAGTTCTAGAAGTTTTCCTGATGATTCTTTATGACTTATGTACACAGACATATCATCTGCCAAGTCAGCTGAATTTATTCCTTTCCAATATTTATTCCTTTTCTTATTACACTGACTAGAATACACAATCCAGGTAGTAAGAATAGAAATTCTTACCTTGTTCCTAACAGGAAGAAAACGTTTAGTCTTTCACCTTTAAGCATGCTGTTACACTTAACAGCTAGAGATCTTTCCTGCGAGTCTTTTTATCAAATTGAGGAAGCACCTATCTGTGCTTAGTTTCCTGAGAGGTTTTATTATGAATATTTGATTTTGTTGAATACTTTTTCTAAATCTTTCAAAATATTTTTCTCCTTAGTTCTATTAATGTGCTGAACTACAATGACTGATTTTCAATGTTGATTTTCAACAATTAAGCTACTCTTTCACCACTGGTACATACACCATGTGCATTTTGAGTACCAGGGTGTTTTTCATCTTATAAAATGAGGTGCAAAGTGTTCTCTTGTCATCTATTTTCTAAAACAGTTTGTGTATGACTGGTATTAATTTCCCCCCTTAGCATTTGAAAGAATTCACCAATGAAACTATATGATCCTCAAATTTTTTCTGTAAAATAACTGAGATGAATTTACTTGCATTAATAGATATTCAGTTCAGTTCAGTTCATTTCAGTCACTCAGTCATGTCTGACTCTTTGTGACCCATGAACTGCAGCACACCAGGCCTCCCTGTCCATCACCAACTCCTGGAGTTCACTCCAACTCAAATAACTAAATTTTAGCTTCATTAGCTTTTTCTATTATTTGTGTAATATTACATTGACTACTGCTCTTATTTGTACTGCTTTCTCCCTTCTTTTTCTAACTTCAAAGGGCAGAACCTCAGGTCATGCACCGTAATCTTCTTGAATACAAATATTCAGAACTATACATTTTCTTCATGGCAGTGCTTTAATTACATTAACAAATTTTGTTATCTTATTTCATTATAATTTACTTAGGAATACATTCTAAATTCCCTTCTGATTTCTTTTCAAAATTATGGGTTATTTAGACATGTCCATGTCTAAATGAAATAGCCTGTTTCATTTCAAATATCTGGTATTTTTCTAGGTATCTTACTGATTCTAATTTAATTCTTTTGTGGTCAGAAAAAATACTTTTATGATTTTAAACTTTTTCAATTTACTGATACTGATGTAAAGATCAGCATATGGTTCAATCCTGTCTATTTTAACATTTACCCTTAAAAGGAATTTATTTTCGTCAGTTGTTGGGAACAGAATTTTATAAGTATCAATTAGGTCAAAGCAGTTTACAGTGGTTCATTTAGTTCTATGTCTTTACTAAGTTTCTGTCTAGTTATTCTGTCAGTTGCTGAGACAGAGGTATTCAAATCTTCAACTATGATTATGAATCTCTCTTTAATTATACCAATTTTTGTTTCCTTCATTTTGAAGCTCTGTTATTAGATGTATACACAGTTTATCATTATTTCTTTATGTATTGACTCATCATTTTATCATAAACAAATGTGGTATATAATGAGATTGACTATAATGGAAAAAGAAAATGGTAAAGAAACAAATGGTATGGGTAAATTTCTAAATAACTGTTAACTGAGATTTGAAAGTTAATTGCTATTTTTCCAAGGGTAAATATCTTAACTCTGAGAAAATAAATCTCTTGGGGAAAAAATACAAAACACTGCCTCTTCTAGGCTGAGCACTTTAAATTAATACTTGTTTAAGAGGAATCAATGACAAACAGTCATAATCATAAAAGGAATTTTTCATTTCATGGTGGCAGTTATTAAAATATTATATCAATTGACAGTTAATTTTTATAATTAATTTTTATTGGAATATAGTTGGATTTACAATCTTGGGTTAGTTTCAGTATACAGCAAAGTGAATCAGTTATACATATACATATATCTACTCTTTTTTACATTCTTTTCCCATATAGGTCATTATATAGTAGTCAGTAGAGTTCCCTATGCTATAGGTCCCTATTAGTTATCTATATATAGTAGTGTGTATATCTCAATCCCGATCTCCCAATTTGTTGCCCCCATACCTACTGTTAATAAAGATGTTGGCTTCTATGCTCTGTGTTAAATAAAAAAAAAAAATTCAATTGCAGAATGATCTATCAATGTTTCCAGTAATACTGCAACACCAGTTTCCTTTTAATGGCTCATCAGTTATGCAACTGCCGAAGGTAATATGAGTAGACTCATTTAGCAACATATTATTACATCATCTTTACATGAAGTAAGGACCATCAGGCACTATTAAATTAGCCTGAATTTTTCAGTATGTCAGCAGCATTTTATGTACATTAATAGCAAAGTTAATGTTCCTTGGGGATTTTGTTGAGGAAAAATGGTTTCAAAATGGTATTTAGATATATTTGAGTAATATTTTGTAGCCACTATTTATATTTTTCTCTATTACCACTGTGTGATTAAGATTATTATGTTGCTTGTGAACAGGTAAGACAAAATGGCAGCCAATTGTTTTCATGTATTTTTTTTCTTTGACCCATTATAGTAAGTACTGTTTGAAATACAGGGGGTTTTTTTGGAATGGCAGTGATATACTTTTTTAAACTCTTGAATTTTCTGAATTTACTACTTAGGCCTCAAATCAGCTGGTGTGATCCATGGTAATTTCTCCCAGCAACTGTAGCACAGTCAGAGCTAAGTAACAGTACTAAATAGCAAAGCCATTGTTCCATTCATAGTAAGGAAACTTTTTACTTAAGAGACCTCCAGTCTTCACTGATGTTATTTACTCTTGTTGCAGTATTATCTTCTCTACTCTGTGCTCAATTTTGGGCTTTCTTTTTGGGGCTCAGGAATTGCTTCTGTGAATTCTTCAAAAACAAATATTTTCCTGATTTGAATATCTATAAAACTTCCTGATTCAGAAATATCATTATTTTATATTATATATATTCCCTTAACCTCATTCTCTTTTCCATGGGCCAGCCTGATCTCTCCAACACAGGATAATTATTAAACAATGATCTTGTAGTTCCTTTTTCAATACTCCATATATGCTTACATTTGGGGTATACAGAGGAACTGGGGTTCTCAAAGCATAATTCCCAGTTCATGGGAATTAAAATCACCTGATGGATATATTAAAAATACAAGTTCTCAGGCCCCTCCTTGACCAAACAAATTAAAGTGAGAGGGAAGTAAGGAATTCTACAGTATCAAGCATGAGTTTAGAAGGCCTACCACTTGCTAAATGTATGGCTCTGAGGAAATTACAAAATACCTATGGAAAGCACTCAATTTCTAACCTGCAAAATGGGTGCTTTTAAAAGAATTAAGCGTGGGAGTTCTCTGGTCGCCTAGTGATTAGGCTTTCACTGCCAAGCTGGCCTGGGTTCAATCTCTGGTTGGGGAACTACAGAAAAAAACAGAGGGGCATTAAATGTGTAGTTCAATGCCTGGCTCAGTTAGTGCTCAGTAAATGATAACAATTGTTATTAGAATGCTATGCATCTAGGTTTAAATAATTGTTTTGATATGAGAATTAAATCTGGTATAACACATTAATCATTGGTAAAAAGTTAAGATTCATTTTTGCAAAATTGGAGAATTACATAAATGGAGCTAACCATTGATTCTAACTAAATAGTATACCTTTGGTAAGGGAGTATAAAAAAAAGTAAGTGAAAACTCATTAATATAAGCATTAACAATAATTTGATAGTTGTAGTTTCAAAGAGCTTACAATAGTTTTTATTCTCAAGTTTGCAAGTAGTGTTAACATTAGACAATGGTTCTCAACCTTCTTGGTCTCTTAAAAATAATATTAAGGACTCAGAATAGCTGTTTTTGGTGGGTTATATGAATTGAAAACATTTTAAAAGGTACATTCATTTTGCAAAATATTTTCATTTTCAAATGCATGCAGTTTAGCCTTCCGAGACTTACATACATGGGGAAAAAATTGCTAATTCTGTTTTCCAAATGAAGAAGTCAATGCAGAGATTGTATTTAAGGTTAAATGACTTGTCTTGGAACCACAGGTCAGTAACTCAGAGATGAGATTTGAACCTAGGTATTCTGATTCTGAATGGCACAACTATGGGATAGTTACTAAATGAAGTAGTATCAGGAAGATCTCCTGGAGAAGGGAATGGCAAACCACTCCAGTATTCTTGCCTGGAGAATTACATGGACAGAGCCTGGTGGGCGACAAACCATGGGTCTCAAATAGCTGGATATAACTGAACGACTTAACACTTTCACTTGACTTTTCATTGTCACTGTGACAGTTAAGTGCCCATGTCTAAAGTTAAGGTGGGTCTTATGAAAGGCATGCAGATAGCAGAAAACACTTGAATGTATTCTGCCTTTCCTTTGTATGCTTTCTGGTTTGATTCTGATGGGAATCTGCAGGCAAACTGTGTATTTAGGGTTCTCAGTGTAAAGATGTGGGAAATGGCCATTAGTAGAAATGCAACATGTTAAGGAATATGAAGAGTTGAAAGAACATTTCCAAGTCAAAGAGACTGGAGGAAACTAAAAATGGTTTCACTGCAGATATGCAAGGAGGTCTTTCCAAGAATTTGTCCTCAGCAGGAAATCCTTTTTGTCTTGTCACTTTAGCAAAGCTATATTATAACTAGCAGAGCTATATTGTAACTACCCTTAAACTAGGCACCTGCCATGCTCCACTTATCTTTGGCCCAAGCAGTTTTCAAATCTTTTGATCATAAAATACCTTGCCTCACCTGCTGGTTCTTTCCATAGATCAATGATGACGAAATGAAGAATAAGTAACAGATGACCATCAGACCTCCTCCCTAGCTTCCCTTTTAGTAATCTCATGGACAAACTCTATGAACAAACTTGTGAACAGGATAACATCTAAGGGACTTCCCTAGGATTACAGAGGTTAAGATTCCATGCTCCCATTGCAGGGGGCAGGTGTTCGACTCCTGGTCAGGGAATTAATATCTCACACAATGTCCTGTGACCAAAAAAAAAAAAAAAAAAAAAGACTGCCTCTAAAGAAAGATCACAAGAAGTCAACAAGACTACACGCAGAGGAGAATGGCAATGACTCTGATTCCTCATCTCAATGATTAACTGAAATTAATTGACCCCTTCTTCCCCCTTTATAAACCGTCATGGTTGAGCAGCATCTTCGGAACTGGTTTTGGCAGGGGGATTCAAGTCTGCCTTCTCCCCAGACTGTCAACTTTCTGATCAAAAGCAACTTTCCTTTCTACCAACACCTGCTCTTCAAGTATTGATTTTCAAGTAGCAAACAGTTGGACCTGAGTTTAGCAACAGATTATGTTGAAAATTAGTAAGTTTAACAACATTAGTAAGTTTTACACAAGATAGTCAAGCCTCACAGAGCAATTTCACGTTCTTCTTGTAGTTTACCAGCAACACTGTTCTGTTTATGAGGAAATAAACAGTCATCATTTTCAGAAATCAGCATTTTGTTAGGTGGTAGGAAGGTAACTGGTACTTTGCCTCCAGTTAAAATGGAGGTGAGTTATGAAATTCTTTTGATGATAGAGCAATACAGTTTGGTGAATCATGGAATGGAAACCATTTCAAACAGAGGAGCAGAAAGAAAATGTTTAATTACTAAAACCCCACTACATTTAGTCACAAATTAAATGCATAAAAAGGGTGAAATAAACTGGATAAATTTCACCTCCTTTGTTAACATCTATTTATATGTTAAGAAATTATCTCACTGATTTTGTATTTATTAACTTACTTGACAGCCTGGTAATCCAGTATCTCTGCTGTACAAGGAAAATGAGCCTCTCTCTGACGTTTTTCCTGTAAAACAAAAAAAGTAACTCTATATAAAAATTTTCAATGACTGACACACAATCAATTCAACTTCTAGACCATTTATGAGAACAAATGATAAACAAGAATATAAAATCCAATAAACAAAATATGAATAGCTTACTGCCGTTTCAGTCATGTGACAAATGAAAAAAAAAAATCAAAAGAATGGATATCTATACAGCCAACAGTATGATCCATATACCTACAAGTGAGAATAATGTTTTCCCATACTTGCTTCAGATTCAACATCTTCCCCCTCTCTCTCAAAAATTAAAACATTATTGATACAGTGCACAGCTTACCCCAGACTCAAAGGTAACCCCTACCATAAAATTGGTATATGATTCCCATGTATATTTTGAATCTATTAGCATATATTTATGTACTCAAACAATACATATTACTATCTGTGTTTAATACATTTAAACAGATGGGATTACATGGTACATAACCTGAGATATAAAGATAAGACATCTAGTTCACTCATTTTTGCTGCTATAAAAAATGTCCCAATATACAAATAAAAAGCACAGTTGATCTATTTTCCTACTAAAAACCAGAAAAATAGTTTCTACTTTTTCTGTTGTTATCATGAAGAGTGCTTAAATAAATATCCTTGTACATACTGTATACATACAGAAGAGTTTCTCAGGATAGACACAAAGAAGTGGAACTGCTGGATTAAAGTATGAACACATTCAACTATGCATCATACCTTTCTCTGAAGTTTTCATGCAGATGTATACCCTTCTCAGAAGAGAATAAGAATTCCTGTTGGGATTACATCTGCAGTTACAAAGCTGATGGCCAAGTGTCAGGAATGGTATAGGCCAGCTCTAGAGGGAGAGCAGATGTCCCAAAGTGCTGACAACTGACAGCAGTGCTAATTTGTTTTTTAATACACAGTAGCTTAGTAGGTTTAGTAAAGTGAATTTTCAATTAGCGTATAGTTTTAAACTAAACGGTCTCTCACAAATAGACACATTGCTTAAAAAGATTTCCGCAAGGATCACAATTTGATGTTAATATCAAAGATGGCAATACAAATAAACAATGATAATGGAAGAGCTAATTCTTTTTCTCTGTTTCAAAGTATAAAAAAAAATTAAATCTGACAAGTTACTCAAAATATTTAAAGTTACTGAGGCTATATGAACTTCACCATAACTATATACTACATAATGAGATATTGGCTCGTGATTATATAAAACTATAGTTTATTAATTGAAAAAAACTCCACACGTAGTTGACATGCTCAAAATTGTTTACTGATATGGTACACATTTTTTAAAAACTTAAGAGATGTATGTATTCATATTTGATCATTTTCACTGATGTATGCATGCTACGGACATATTCAACTGGCAAACTGATACAGAAATCTTAGAACTCTGAACTCGGCATCTACTGAACCTTCAGATACACAAAACAATTCTTGTAGTAACAAAGCAAGTTGCTAGAAAATAATAATTAAGGATATAATTTGTGAGCCCATTAGGATATGTCTTAAGAAGCACTTACTGTTTACTACTGATGAAGTACCTGTTACAGGCCAACACACAAAAATTATGTGATTTATGAAAACAGGTTAATTAATGTGGTTTATTTGCCTCATTCTCACCATCAAGGAATATGCTCTATATAAAGAATTTTAATTGGCAAAATATATGAAATTAAAAACGAAAACATTTGTAACTCTTTAAATATATCCTTTACAAGTAAGACTACTTATACAAGTCAAGATAATATTTTGCAGTTTTGGATTCTACATTTCAGCTCTTGTAACCTGCTTCACAAAATTCTTAAAGGATTATATATTTTCAAGTCTGACACACACACTTCCTTGATGAACCAAGATGATGTCATATACCAACCAGGACAGAACTGGGAGACAGTAACATTTTAAACCAATACCATAAAGTTAAAAAAAAAAACCAAAAAACTGTTCCAATGACTTGTCACTCATGACAATACACTATCAACTTATTATTAGTTGAAATATTCACTAAGTCCTTTTTACCTTGCAAATTCTTCCTTATACATTATTTCAAACAATAAATACTTTAAAGAACAACTGTTATACTTCACCCAACTGTACTAGTAAGGATTTTTTTTTAAATTGTTGAGGTGGACAAGGAAACAGAATGAGAGATACTAGGTCTTTTTTTAAAATAAAGTACAGATTTCAAATGCAATCTTAATATCTGTGTGAAAGCTACTCATTAGATAAAGACTGTTTAAAAATAGTATCAAGTTTTAAAATTCACTTCCTGTACTTATGTAAATTTCTAAACTTCTTTCTTTCACAGAGGATACTCAAACCAGAGAGAATGAAAGTCATTTAATATTAGCCCATAACATTTCAAAGTAAAGGTTCCTCTAAAATGGCAAGTTGAGAGCTTGTTTTTAAAATGACACTTATTCTATTCAAATGAGATTCAGAATGTAAATACATTTTTAGTTCACCTTTAACTTGTTAAAACTATTTATTTCTTAGGGACTTTAGAAATCTGGGTACTCCTGAAATATAATAACACATATCATGTCTGAGATTTAAAAGGCAATAATCTTTTAATTCTTACAAAATTACTTTTCACAAGAACACTCTTCAAGAAGTAAAATGATTCCTGTCTTTTTATTTTATCTTAGATGTCTGATAAAGAACAAAAACTTCTGAATACAATTTAAGAACTACTAATAACAACATATATCTCATTTCCTTTGAAACACCTATTAAAAATATCACCAAAATTTTACTGACATATTCTAGTAGAGGGATTTTATTTGTGTGTGGGGCCTCTTTGGCATAACTATTCTTCATTAAAAAAAAAAAATAATGCCACTCTTCTCACTTTTTTTCCCTTATACATAGTCTGTTATTTTTTTGTTTATTTATTATTTTTTAAATTTATTTATTTTATTTGGAGGCTAATTACTTTACAATACTGTAGTGGTTTTTCCATACATTGACATGAATCAGCCATGGGTGTACATGTGATCCCGATCCTGAACCCAGAACTACTCTTCAGAATAATGTTTTTAAAAGTACAAAGCAAGATATGTACTATTAAAAGTAATCTAATAAGTTATTAAAATATTAAACAAATGTGCTGCATAGTAATACCTTATTAACACATTAAGTACATGATCTAGAAGCAGGCCTATTAACAATGGTAACTTCAGATCACAAATGACAATTCAAGATATCTGCAACAACTATATTATGCTATGAGAATATCCATCCTATTGGTGACAAAAATCATAAATACTATCAGGTCTGTTTTGCTACCCTCATTCAAGGAAATTCCTCATTAGCATTCCTCATTTACGGAAATGCTAAATTTCACTTGGAGACTGGGAAAATAACAATTCCTTTCCTGTCCAAGTTCACTGATTTTGCTTCCATTTTGAGAGTCTCTGGACTCACTCTAAGAACCCCAACACTAGTGGAAGAGAAACATATTATTGAAAGATATACATTTATATCTTTATTTGTATATTGAGCCCAACACATATTTCATAAATATTTTCTGTGCAAAAGCTTTTTATTTAGACTTGCATGGTATATTATACATTAATCAGCCTCAGTATTTTCTGACCCCAAACAGAAATGTTCAAGACATGACAGAAGATTTTGAATAATTTGGATAGGATTTATAACTACTGTTCAAGAAAAAGCAAATTACCAATTCAAGAAATTATTTTACCCAGGTGTTTGTGAAAGATATATAAACTATTAGGAACAGTCATTACTGTAACAAATTTTCTTGGATTAAAAAAAAAAATTTCTAAGTCATCTTGTTCCCTAGGAATAACATACATGTTTTAACAGCAAGTTGAAACTCTCCACTGCTTGCCTAAACTCCAGAAACACAAACTAATGTTAACGTTAGTCTATAAAGAACTCTTCAAAAGATCGTTTCACCTACATTCTTTTGGCACAGGACATAATCAGCAGTCAAGCTGAGGCTGAGAACTGACAGGCAAGTTTACCTTCCCATTCCTCCCCAGCCCAAGCACAAATATGCAGGAGTTGACTAGATAGAAGAATCTGAGTTTGATGAATTCCATCAAACATTTATGGGTTAATCACTCTGAGAGACAGCCTGTGCCCTTAATAGGTGTCAACAAGCAGAAAAGCTTATAGCCTAACTTGATGAAAAACAAGTTTCACAATTAAAGTCAGGTGTCTTGAGATCCAGATCCAAAACATACTGGGTGGTTCTAGAGGAATGGACAGAGAAGATCCGCTGGAGAAGGGATAGGCTACCCACTCCACTATTGGGCTTCCATTGTGGCTCAGCTGGTAAAGAATCCACCTGCAATGCGGGAGCTAACTGGAGGAGGGCATGGCAACCCACTCTATTATTCTTGCCAGGAAAATCTCATGGACAGAAGAGCCTGGAGGGCTATAGCCCATAGGGTCACAAAGAGTCAGACACAGCTGAAGTGATTCAGCATGCATAGTCACAGTAAAAGTAGAGATGAAACTACCCACCCATTTTACAGAAGGATCTTCTGAGCACAGAAGGGTCTTCTGAGCAGGTGGCCCAATATAGCCTTTTAGGCAAGTGACTTTCAAACAAAAGGGGTCTGGGAAATAAGCTGTATTTTGCCCTACATAAAGCTTAAGCGTTGTCAGATTGGTTTTCATTTAGACCCAGATCACGCTATCCACAGACTATGAGAACAATCAGTCTCAAGGATAAAAGTGATATGCACTGATTCAGACAAGTCAATCAAACACCTCAGTAAACTCTAAGGGCAGAATTGAACACTTTTTCTTTACTAAAGGGCTAAAGAATGAAAATCTAGCTAGTCTTGGGAGTTTCTAGTGTGGTGAGAACCAAATATAAACATCTTTCATTGTACAGACAGTCACTGATTTTTTTTTTTCAAAAGCAATTAAATGCTGTTTCCCCCTAATCAGCAAAACAGAAAAAAGAAAAAAAGGAGTAAAAAGGTACAGACTGAAAACACAAAATGGCAAAGAGACAAGGAAACGTAAAAAGACACAACAAAAGAGAAACAAGGAAATGTGCCCTCCTCTACACCTCTACTGGAATTATGCCACAAACTGCAGTCCAGAATACACTGGCTTTTTTAAACACTCATACTACCTTGTTGGGCACAAATTAGACTTTTAGAAAAAGAAAGCTGAAACACCGTTAAACCAAGCCTTCCTATTCTGTACTTATACAAGTGATTTTTCTAGATGTAAATGTAGGATTTCATTTCCTTTAAAAAGTATTTAAAATTTCATCTTTGATTCATCACATTACCTGAACCTATCTGAATTTATGCTGAGTACTTGGAAGCCCCAGAAAAGAGAGGTAGGAAGAACAAGACCAAAAATTTCTAACGCTTACTCCACTTCAAAAATTGAAGGCATGCCCACTCCCAGAGGAGTGGAGGAAAGAGTTGAAATGACAGGAATCCTCTTGGCAGGTCATTTATGTTGGTGGAATGCACCACACCCGATTTTGGGAACCCTGGTTTAAAAGGGTTCAGATTTTCAGCAGGGTAAAAGTAAACTCCAATTTTGGAAACTCCCTGAAGTGCAGGTGAATTAAAGCACACCTACATCATTTCTCAGTAATCGTGAATACTAAATAAGACCACATGATCTTTCCCAGGATCAGAGTGTTTTCAGTGAGACTTCAGAGGTTACCTACTCCAACTCCTGCCCAAAACAGTACTACTTTGAACATAGAGTGTCATGAAAAAAAGGTCCATGATGATTGCTTTCTATTTTGTATCACAGTTTAAGAATAACACTAAAAAGCCAAAGTGGGGGCTGTTGAGGGATAACACTCAGAAAATAGAATTTCCAACAGTGAAATAAAAACTGTGCAGAAAATAATATGACATTCCAGTTTTTCTTATTTGTAAAGAGATGTGTGGAACAATTAGCTCTTTTGTTGCAAATCTGTTTATTAATGCAGAAGACCTAAAAATAGACATTTTTAGCAGTCAAGTTATTACTGGTGAATCACAATGAGTTCATGTTTATTGGACATTCAGGTATTTTACTGTAAAATGATCATTCACAATTTTGCTCACTTTTTTCCTACTGGATTGTCTTGCTGATTTGTAGGAGTATACATATTTCATACAAGACATTTTACTATATCTATATATTTTATGTAGCTTGCCCATTCACTCTCGTAATGGTGTCTTTTGATAAACAGAAGTTTTTCATTTTAACATAGTCCAATCTGTCTATATTTCCCTATATGACTAACATTCTTTGGTGTGTGCGCTATTTAAGAATCTCTGCTATTCCAAGGTTAGGAATCTGTTTCTCTATGCTTTCTTTTAAAAGCTTTATCTTTCACACACTTAAATCAGACTTTGGTTTTTGTGTATGCTGGTAAAAGGTCAAGGAACAAGTTTTTTCTATTGGGATATCCAATCGACTTTAATACTGTTCTACTGAAGATGATCCACATCTTTATTCTCCACATCCATCACTGGGGCTGCTGTGTGGAGAATACACTATGAGGGAACAACTGTGAAAACAGGAAGACCACTTAGAAAACTACTGAAAAAAGCCAGATGAAAGCTAGGGATGGCTTTAATTGTTCTGACCAATGAGGGAGGTACTATTAAATCCCCATTTCACTAATGAGGAAAAATAATTTGCCTGAAGTCAATGAACTGAAAGATCTACAATGCAGGGTTGTTTGACACCAAATTCTTAACATTCTTTTATACTATCCTACTTTCCAGTGGAGGTTTAGGACACAATTCTTATATTCTGATCATGTATGCAGACACTTGGCAGATCCCAAACATATGATTTTTTTTTTCTCTTTTGAGCCCTCCAAGTAGCTTCTACCAATCAACTGATTTAGCACTGGATGTGAAATGTATTCCTAATAAAAAGAGGGACCAACAACAAATCATCTCCCAAATGACTGGCAGCAAAGCCCAACTACTCCCAAGGTTGGCTCTGGATACGAGAATAATGTAGTTATGCTGGTTTCACTCAATTGCTTTTAGTTCTCACAAAGAGCACATGATGATGTTACTCTTGTTTGAAGTGCCCTTTAGAAAAATATTTATTCTTTTCATGTCTTTCTGGGCCTCAGTTTCATATCTGTAAGAATAAACAAGTTGGACAATATTAGAGGTTGCATGAAAACACCCTGCAAGATTGTTCTGTGTGGCCAGTGAGGGGATTTGTTTGTGTGTATATGTTTTAAATAATTTTAAAAAAAATCAACTGCTATGCCAGCCAAGAGAACACACCTTGTGGAACACTCCTGTTTTGGGGGATGTAACCAACTCCCTGAAGTCAGGTCTTTTAGGGAACTGCTCCAACTGCTGTGCTCTAGAATTCAGGGCTTCTTTTGCACTGAGGCCCACTTGCTCCAAAATATCAGTGAAAAGCAAAGCACAGTCCTTCCTGGGAGGCAGGGCTTTACTCTGTTGATCACCTTGGGCTCATGAACTCTCCAGCTGCTTTGCTGAACCTTCCATAGAGTACGCAGCAGTGTAGGACTCTTCCACTTTCTCTTCTTCACTCTCAAATGTCTTGAGGTTGCTGTCACAATTTGCTGACCAACTGTTACATGCAAAGCACTGTGAAAGGTGCTTCACTTATACTGCTGGCAACACTGCTAGTTTTATTTTTCATCTTACTAGATATCTTGTTAATACCAAGGAGTCACTGAAGGAAGCTGTGAGATAGGACAGTAAATTTTCAGGATCTCTCAATCTACAGGTTTCTAGAAACCTGCTCCAGTCGTATGTGCTTTTTTCCTACCAATGCGTGCTGTCTCTTTAGGTCTATCTGACTCTTTGCGACCCTATGGACTGTAGCTCGTCAGGCTCCTCTGTCCATGGAATCCTCCAGGCAAGAATACTGGAACGGGTTGCCATGCATTCCTCCAGGGGATCTTTCTGGAGGAATTGAACGCACACCTCTTTATGTCTCTTGCATTGGCAGGCAGGTTTTTTACCACTAGCGCCACATGTGAAAGTCACTCAGTCGTGTCCGACTCTTTGCAACCCCACGGACTATACAGTCTATGGAATTTTCCAGGCCAGAATACTGGAGTGGATAGCCATTCCCTCTCCAGGGGTTCTTCCCAACCCAGGGATTGAACCCAGGTCTCCTGCACTGCCGGCAGATTCTTTACCATCTGAGCCACGGGAAGCCCAATAATATTTTTATGAGCAAACAACCACAGAAAGAGATATTATGGAAGATGTAGCTGGCTCAGTATTTATTTCTGCAGCAGTTTAGTGAGTACTTGAAAATTTCCAACAAAGTTTAGTAATTTCAATGAATAAATACTACTCAAGAAATAATTGTTGACTTCACAAGTAACAGCACAAATTAGAACAAACAGTTTCCCTATTTGCCTGAAAGCCAATATTATTTCAAGTTCATTCAGGCCTACCGATTTACATTCAAATTCAAAATCTATTAAATAAAAAACTCCATCACGATATTTTATTTTATTTTTTTAAAATCTTTATTTATTTGGCTGTGTTGCATCTTAGTTGCGGTATGTGGGATCTAGTTCCCTGACCAGGGATCGAACCCAAGGCCCCTGCATCGGGAGCGTGGAGTCTTAACCACTGGACTANAAACAGAAGTTTTTCATTTTAACATAGTCCAATCTGTCTATATTTCCCTATATGACTAACATTCTTTGGTGTGTGCGCTATTTAAGAATCTCTGCTATTCCAAGGTTAGGAATCTGTTTCTCTATGCTTTCTTTTAAAAGCTTTATCTTTCACACACTTAAATCAGACTTTGGTTTTTGTGTATGCTGGTAAAAGGTCAAGGAACAAGTTTTTTCTATTGGGATATCCAATCGACTTTAATACTGTTCTACTGAAGATGATCCACATCTTTATTCTCCACATCCATCACTGGGGCTGCTGTGTGGAGAATACACTATGAGGGAACAACTGTGAAAACAGGAAGACCACTTAGAAAACTACTGAAAAAAGCCAGATGAAAGCTAGGGATGGCTTTAATTGTTCTGACCAATGAGGGAGGTACTATTAAATCCCCATTTCACTAATGAGGAAAAATAATTTGCCTGAAGTCAATGAACTGAAAGATCTACAATGCAGGGTTGTTTGACACCAAATTCTTAACATTCTTTTATACTATCCTACTTTCCAGTGGAGGTTTAGGACACAATTCTTATATTCTGATCATGTATGCAGACACTTGGCAGATCCCAAACATATGATTTTTTTTTTCTCTTTTGAGCCCTCCAAGTAGCTTCTACCAATCAACTGATTTAGCACTGGATGTGAAATGTATTCCTAATAAAAAGAGGGACCAACAACAAATCATCTCCCAAATGACTGGCAGCAAAGCCCAACTACTCCCAAGGTTGGCTCTGGATACGAGAATAATGTAGTTATGCTGGTTTCACTCAATTGCTTTTAGTTCTCACAAAGAGCACATGATGATGTTACTCTTGTTTGAAGTGCCCTTTAGAAAAATATTTATTCTTTTCATGTCTTTCTGGGCCTCAGTTTCATATCTGTAAGAATAAACAAGTTGGACAATATTAGAGGTTGCATGAAAACACCCTGCAAGATTGTTCTGTGTGGCCAGTGAGGGGATTTGTTTGTGTGTATATGTTTTAAATAATTTTTAAAAAAATCAACTGCTATGCCAGCCAAGAGAACACACCTTGTGGAACACTCCTGTTTTGGGGGATGTAACCAACTCCCTGAAGTCAGGTCTTTTAGGGAACTGCTCCAACTGCTGTGCTCTAGAATTCAGGGCTTCTTTTGCACTGAGGCCCACTTGCTCCAAAATATCAGTGAAAAGCAAAGCACAGTCCTTCCTGGGAGGCAGGGCTTTACTCTGTTGATCACCTTGGGCTCATGAACTCTCCAGCTGCTTTGCTGAACCTTCCATAGAGTACGCAGCAGTGTAGGACTCTTCCACTTTCTCTTCTTCACTCTCAAATGTCTTGAGGTTGCTGTCACAATTTGCTGACCAACTGTTACATGCAAAGCACTGTGAAAGGTGCTTCACTTATACTGCTGGCAACACTGCTAGTTTTATTTTTCATCTTACTAGATATCTTGTTAATACCAAGGAGTCACTGAAGGAAGCTGTGAGATAGGACAGTAAATTTTCAGGATCTCTCAATCTACAGGTTTCTAGAAACCTGCTCCAGTCGTATGTGCTTTTTTCCTACCAATGCGTGCTGTCTCTTTAGGTCTATCTGACTCTTTGCGACCCTATGGACTGTAGCTCGTCAGGCTCCTCTGTCCATGGAATCCTCCAGGCAAGAATACTGGAACGGGTTGCCATGCATTCCTCCAGGGGATCTTTCTGGAGGAATTGAACGCACACCTCTTTATGTCTCTTGCATTGGCAGGCAGGTTTTTTACCACTAGCGCCACATGTGAAAGTCACTCAGTCGTGTCCGACTCTTTGCAACCCCACGGACTATACAGTCTATGGAATTTTCCAGGCCAGAATACTGGAGTGGATAGCCATTCCCTCTCCAGGGGTTCTTCCCAACCCAGGGATTGAACCCAGGTCTCCTGCACTGCCGGCAGATTCTTTACCATCTGAGCCACGGGAAGCCCAATAATATTTTTATGAGCAAACAACCACAGAAAGAGATATTATGGAAGATGTAGCTGGCTCAGTATTTATTTCTGCAGCAGTTTAGTGAGTACTTGAAAATTTCCAACAAAGTTTAGTAATTTCAATGAATAAATACTACTCAAGAAATAATTGTTGACTTCACAAGTAACAGCACAAATTAGAACAAACAGTTTCCCTATTTGCCTGAAAGCCAATATTATTTCAAGTTCATTCAGGCCTACCGATTTACATTCAAATTCAAAATCTATTAAATAAAAAACTCCATCACGATATTTTATTTTATTTTTTTAAAATCTTTATTTATTTGGCTGTGTTGCATCTTAGTTGCGGTATGTGGGATCTAGTTCCCTTACCAGGGATCGAACCCAAGGCCCCTGCATCGGGAGCGTGGAGTCTTAACCACTGGACTAACAGGGAAATCCCTATCACTCTTGTTTCAATGAGAAGCATTAGACTATTTTTCTTAAAAGATAAAGGCTTAACCTAGAAAAAGAATCCCTGGATATGTCAAAAATTACCTAGATCAACACTGTTGTTCAGTCACCCAGTTGTGTCCAACTCTTTGTGACCCCATGGGCTGCAGCACGCCAGACCTCCCTGTCCCTCACCATCTCCTGGAGTTTGCCCAAGTTCATGTTCATTGCATTGGTGATGCTGTCCAGCCATCTCATTCTCTGACACCCTCTTCTCCTTCTGTCCTGAATCTTTCCCAGCATCAGGGACTTTTCCAGTGAGTCGTCTATTCGCATCAGATGACCAAAATACTAGAGCTTCAGCCTCAGCACCAGTCCTTTCAGTGAATATTCAGGGTTGATTTCCCAGATTGACTGGTTTGATCGCCTTGCTGTCCAAGCAACTTTCAGGAGTCTTCTCCAGCACCACAGTTCAAAGGGATCAATTCTTTGATGTTCTGCTTTCTTTACATTCCTGCTCTCACAACAGTATATGACCACTGGAAAAACCATAGCTTTGACTATACGGACCTTTCTGTCAGCACAGTATTGTCTCTGCTTTTCAACATACTGTCTAGGTTAGTCATTGCTTTCCCACCAAGGAGCAATCGTCTTCTGATTTCATGCCTGCAGTAACCCCCCACAGTGATTTTTGAGCCCACGAAGAGAAAATCTGTCACTACTTCCACCTTTCCCCCTTCTATTTACCATGCAGTAATGGGGCCAGATGCTATGATCTTAGTTTTTTTTTTTTTTTTTAATATTTAGTCTTAACTGACTCTTTCACTTTCCTCCTTCACCCTCATCAAGAGGCTCTTTAGTTCTTCACTTTCTGTCACTATCAACATTATAATGTTTCAAAATATTTCAATAAATACATCATGAGAGCTTTTCTATATTTAGTTTTCAAGGAAACAATATAAAATCCTTACACAGGCAAATCTAAACATCTGGGCATAAATCTGAATTTGGTCATGATTCTATGAGGAGAATATCTTGCTCCCCGCCTTGGTTATCTTTGAAAACTCATTAATTACCTAACTCATTTACGTATAGAGATGCTTTTCCTCCCTTCTTGTGGACGAACACTACCAAAACTGTTATTCAATTTGAATCATACTAACCACCTGGAGAAACACAAAATACTGTCCTACAGAATGGTAAAATCTGTAATGCCTTTGGGTATATCTAAGCAGAGACTTAGGAATTCTGACTGCTGGATTCATATCTTGGCTCTTGTTTCTCTCTCACTCAGTGAACTGGGCAAGTCACAAGTCACTGAACAGCAACGGCCCCAACTCACTCTTTCAGTAAAGCCAGCTCAGTAACATGTACTTCACAGTCTTGTATGATTTAATTAATGCTTATAAAGTAGTTGCAAATTCTTATCTGAAAGAACCTAGCACACGCTAAATATTACAATCACAACCTTCATTTTGGAAGCAACCTCTTTAAACTCACAGGAAGAAAAAAGAGCCTAAAAAGGAACTCAAACTAACAAAGTTTTTTAAAAGGGAAGGAGAGAGAAGGTTTTAAACATAAATGCTTGCCTATTTTCTTCACAACAATTTGTTTAAGTATTATTGGCTAACATTTGTGCCAAGCACGCTGCTGACTACATTGAAGATATTTAAATATCTAGTGCCAACAAGCACAGCTGCTGGACTCTCTATGCCCTCCTCTTGTTCACTCTGTGCCAAATTACTCACACAGCAATGAATGATGAGGCAGCAGCATAGGAAAATGCCAAGTGTGAGTGAGATTAGTGATAAACCAGAAGATCCCTACAGAGGTCAGTGATTAGCAAGTTCCCAGTTGTAATCACTTTTCTAACTCAGTCTTTATCTCATCATTTTATTCCACCTTAACTCTGCATCAGCTTCTAGTGATAGGAATCAAACTATAAGTGTCTTCCCAATTAATCCTGCAGAATTGCTATGGTACCAATAAAGGATCTCATTATCCTTGATAAGAACACACTGTCAGACCTGGGCAATTTAAACAGGCTTCAGAAATGACTTTTTGCAACTAAACCTGAGAGAAAGTAGTTCGGGACACAATCATTCACCAGTCCAGCTGTTCTTCCCATGCTCTCCATCCCTCCTCCTAAAATCAGATTCACAAATTAAACAAACAGGCAAGGATGAGAAGGTTTCTTACACAAAATAGTTTGCTTTTCAGTCACTGGAAA
Source organism: Neotragus pygmaeus (assembly GCA_006410875.1). Taxonomy (NCBI): domain Eukaryota; kingdom Metazoa; phylum Chordata; class Mammalia; order Artiodactyla; family Bovidae; genus Neotragus; species Neotragus pygmaeus. The sequence continues at coordinate 392,147 of SJYV01022910.1, read as the reverse complement.
GCTGCAAGAGAGAGAATATTAAAATGCAGGATTCATTATGAGAAGGTAGAAACTGGGAATGAATGAACACAGTAGAAAAAGAAAAAGAAAATATATCGATCAATTTTAGCCCCTTATCAAAACTTTCTAGACCATTTCAGAATCCATATCAAGGTATTCACTACAAGTAGCTAAAAATCTAAACTCCACTTCTCTCAGAGATATTACTTCATATTTACCTTTCTAACTTGTATCTGAAAATGTATTCATATTTATATTGCACTGTTGCTTTTCCTTAGATTCAGATTTTTAGTGTGTTTCTTCATTTCTCCAACCTCATGAAGTTTATAACTTAGATACAAAGATACTTCATTTTTGTAATAATCCAACAAATTATAGAAACAGGAATTATCTCTTCACCTTTGGCTGCATTTCAGGAGAAAACATGGTAAATATTATTCTCTAAAAACAATCAAGTAACCATAGTATCCTAATGTTTATTTCATTTCTTAAATGGAAAAGGATGCAAAATAATTCAATTGATGCTTTACAACTTTCCAGCCAATTCTACTGAGCCAGTCCTTCAACATACCTCAATCTTGTCTACTCCTCTTACTCCAAAAATAAAGGAAAAAAAGAGAATCAGGTAAAAATCACATCACCAAAAAACTGGGCTGGGGAAAGAGAGAATACAGCATGTTATCAAATTATCTTGGTAATCACATACGTAAATTCTTGCATATAGAATTATAAAACATTAAGCTCATTATTGTTAATTCCTGTGATTTTCTCACATGTTTCTGTATTCTGGCTGTTTAATTTAAACCACGACCTTAACCAGGCAAGGTCAGCGTCTGAGTCTATTTTTTATGGCACCCAGGGACCAGAAGGCAGATGCCACTTGTTCAGGGAACACTGGTCTGGAATTCAAGACTTGTTTTGTTTGCATGCCAGGAACAGATTCTACTCCAAGGCTCTATCTATGGCATACAGCCACGTGGAGGCAGAGAGACAGTTTAAGAGAACCATGCTCTAAAATAGCAGATAATGAATGACTGTTAATTAGCTAGTTTCCCTTGACAGCAAGAAATGGAATAAAAAAAAAGGAACTAGTCAATGGAACTGCTACCATGTACCAACCATCTAGTCAGAAACAGGGCAATGAAATGAAACTAGCATGGACATGAGAGCCAGGAGGGTCCTGTCTTTGTGTGGACCAGCAGTGTGACACGCATTTATCATTAAATATCCCCGGGAGTCAGTCTCTTTACCTAAATTAAGGAGCGAGGTGGGGCAAGTTTGGACTGGGTGATCTCTATTTCAATAGCCTATAAAACTGACATCCTCATCTACTTTGCTATCCATCAGGCACTCTCTTCTGACAGAAAGTAAATTTGGGTACTGTTGGCACTAAAAGGAAGACAAGCTGCTAAAAAAATTTAGGGACTTATGTAATAATGATGACGTGCAGTTATAAAAATGAATTACATAGGCAGTTCATCATACCTCTGTTTAGTACACTTTGATGTATTTAGATTGTCAAGTTGGTATTTGACTGTAGGAAACTGAAGTTATTATACTCAGGATTATTAAGACTTCATCCTACTCAGATTAATAAAAACTAAATGGTAATAAAACTTCTCATTAGGGCTGAACATTCTCCACCTATACACTGTAGGAAGGTAAACACATTTTGTACACCACAGAAAATGTACGTATATGGAGCAACCAAAAGGAGAGTATTTTCTTGAAACAGAGAAAGCCTCAGATAAAGCCTTAAATCCCTTTTACGGTCTACTAAGATTTAAATAAGGTTCTTGCTACATTTGGGTAACTATGAGGGCAGAGTATGAGACATTTTAGTTTTCAGAGTGGCCTCCTGTACTGCAGTTTATGGCTATCCTACCTTTGTCAAAAGTTTGAAAACAGGTAAAGGTTTGCCTCATATTCTCAATAGGATATAATCCAGAGTTCATTTGTGAGTCAAACAACGCAAAGTAAGTTTTTTTCAAACATTCTGACTCATAAATGGCTATACAAATCAATTTAAATTACCCACAGTATGTAAAACATTTGTTGAAGGGAGAAACAAAGAAATTAAATAAATGAAGTAAGGAAAATAAGCAGGGCTTCCTGGTAGCTCAGTTGGTAAAGAATCTGCCTGCAATGCAGGAGATTGGCTGCAGTGTAGGAGAACTGGGTTTGATCCCTGTGTCAGGAAGACCCCCTAAAGAAGGAAACAGGAACCCACCCCACTATTCCTGCCTGGGAAGTCTCATGGATGGAGGAGCCTGATGACCTACAGCCCACAGGGCTGCAAAGAGTTGAACATGACTTAACAACTAAATCACCAAAAGGAAAAAACGTAGTAATGAAGCAGAGTAGGTATGGGGAAGTGGTGAAGAACAGAGACTCTGGATGCAGGATAACTAGGTCACTCCACTTCTTACTAACACTGTTACCTAACTTCTCTATCCCTTAGTTGCCTCAATGCTGTAATGGTATAATAAAATTTTACTTCACTGAGTTTTTGTGCGGATAAAATGTATTAACATAAAATGTGCTTAGAATAGGGAAAAACACAAGTGCTAATTAAGTACTGGCTACTATTTTAAAAAAATATATATTGACTAAAAGACCCATAATATTTAGGATATTTATATCCTAATATCCTATCTTAAATATCAGTGCTTGAGAAAAAAGTCTTAAATAGAGGAGAAAAAGAAGGTAGATTCCTGGTATATAATTTAAATGGAACTAGTAGAAACTTTCAAAGGTTTCCAAAATTCTTTATGCCTTTCATTTCATTCAAAGTCATTAAAAGCTAATGGCTTCACTCTTTCCTTAGTATTAATGAATGGGTAATTCTCTAGCACAATTTGCACACTGGGTCACAAACAATCAAGTTTCTGTTCAACAACTGAATAAAGAGAACGATGTAGCAAAAAAAGCATGCAAGGCATGAAAAAGGTGATAAAGAGTCTGAAGAGATATGAAAGCATTTAAGGACAACCTAAAGTGGATTTTAACAGAGTTGCAGATTCTGCAACGGAGAGGATACATGGTAGATGTAGTCCTTTACCTGCTTATTCCTTTTTTCTCAGGAGTTGGGAAAAATGGTTATGGGAGATTACCTTGGTTTTAAGACACTGGTTCGACAGAGCTTGGTTGCTGTCTGAAGCTCAAACGAGAGAGAAGCAGACCATCTTTATTAGGTAAAAAGGAAGAATTAGCATTGGTGCACTGTAAGGAGGTTTACACAGTCTGTAAACAAATGTGATGTTTACTACAAACTGGATTTAAAAAAGGCAACTGCCAACATTTGTTGCATCACAGAGAAAGCAAGGGAATTGCAGAAAAACATCTACTTCTGCTTCATTTGACTTCATTTAGTCAAAGGCTAAAGCCTTTGGATCACAACAAACTGGAAAAATCTTAGAGATGGGAATATCAGATCACCTTACTTGTCTTCTGAGAAACGTGTATGCAGGTCAAGAAGCAACAATTAGAAACAGACATGGAACAACAGATTGGTTCAAAATTGGGAAAAGAATACATCAAGGCTGTATATTGTCACTCTGTTTATTTAATTTATACATAGAGTACATGATGTGAAATGCTGGGCTGGATGAAATACAAGCCAGAATCATGATTTCCAGGAGAAAGTTCAACAACCTCAGATATGCAGATGATACCACTCTAATGGCAGAAAGTGAAGAGGAACTAAAGAGTCTCTTGATGAGGGGAAAGAGGACAGTCAAAAAGCTTGCTTGAAACTCAACATTCAAAAAACTAAGATCATGGTGTCCAGTCCCATCACTTCATGACAAATAGATGGGGAAACAATGGAAACAGTGACAGACTTAATTTTCTTGGGCTCCAAAATCACTGCAGACGGTGACTGCAGGCATAAAATGAGAAGATGTTTCCTCCTTAGAAGAAAGCTATGACAAACCTAGACAGAATATTAAAAAGCAGAGACATCACTTTGCTGACAAAGGACTGTCTAGTCAAAGCTATGGTTTTTCCACGTACAGATGTGAGAGCTGGACCATAAAGAAGGCTGAGGGCCAAAGAACTGATGCTTTTACATTGTGGTGTTGGAGAAGATTCTTCAGAGTCTTCTGAACAGAAAGGAGATCCAATTAGTCAATCCTAAAGGCCATAAACCCTAAATATTCATTGGAAGGATTGATGCTGAAGCTACAATATTTTCGGTCACCTGATACGAAGAGATGACTCACTGGAAAAGACCCTGAAGCTGGGAAAGATTGAGGGCAGAAGGGATAAGACCATTGGATAGCATCATCAACTGAATGGACAAGAGTTTGAGCAAACTCTAGGAGACAATGAAGGACAGACAGCCTGGCATGCTGCAATCCATGGGGTCACAAAGAGTCAGACACAACTTAGCAAATAAACAACAACTACTACTTAAAGATTTTCATGTAGGGAAGACCCTATTCTTTAAAACACGTGCAAAAACACTATAAATCAGAGAATACTGCTGCTGCTAAGTTGCTTCAGTCATGTCGACTCTGTGCGACCCCATAGACGGCAGCCCATCAGGCTCCCCGTCCCTGGGATTCTCCAGGCAAGAACACTGGAGTGGGTTGCCATTTCCTTCTCCAAATTACAGAATAAAAAAGTAAAAAGCCTTTTTTCCCAATCGTTTCTCTCTCTGTGTCATCTGACTATTCACATTTAATGTGATTATTGATATGGCTGGATTTAAAACTACCATTTTTATTACTGGATGTTTTCTATTTGTCTCATCTGTTTTTTTTCCTTCAGCCTGCTTTTATATCAAGTATTCTTTTTCGTCTCTACTACCTTTTTTAAAAGTGTTTGTTCTCAATTTACAATACATATCTTTTTTAGAAAATATTTATTTTTACAATATATAACTGTAGCTAACTATCTACTTTCCTGTCATAGTGTAAGAACCTTGTGGCTTCCCAGGTCACTCACTGGTAAAGAATCTACCTGTCAATGTATGAGATAACGGTTTGAACCCTGGTGTGGGAAGATTCACTGAAGGAGAAAATGGCAACCCACTCCAGTATTCTGGCCTAGGGAAATTCCATGGACAGAGGAGCCTGGTGGGGTGGTCCATGGGGTTGCAGAGAGTTGGATTCAACTGAGTGACTGAACACGTACACACATACATAAGAACCCTACACAAGTGTACTTCCAAAATCCCTCCTCCCATCTTTTGGGTAATTGTTATACCTCTAGCTTTTATATATTTTATATATACTACATATAGTATTACTATTTTTGCTTAGACATATAGTTATTTTATAGTGTGATTAAAAATGAGGGGACACATGCCTTTTGTATTTATTTTTACCATTTTTGGAGTCCTGATTTCTTTGTATAAGCCATAAACCAAAGTTGGCCTTCCAGTTTTTCTCAATAAAGTTTTACTGGAATACAGCCATCATCTGTGGTGGTTGTGCTACAGAGGCAGAGTTGAATAGTTGTGACAGAGACTGTCTCACCTACAAAGCCTAAAATATATGGTATCTGGCGCTTGACAAAAAAAACTGGTGTAGATCTAAGTATCTGCCTGGTGTCACATTCTCTATGCCTTAAGAACTTTGTTTAACAGTTACTGCAGCATAAGTCTGCTGGGAATTGATTCAGCTTTTCATGTATCTGTAAAAGATTTTACCTTGTCCTCATTGGAAAAAAAAAAAATCAATGGATATATAATTCTGGGTTGACATGGTTTAACACTACAGCCATGTCTTACTTTCATGCTTGCCATTTTTCTAATGACAAGTCTACTGTACATTATTTTCATTGCTCTGTACATATATGGTTTTTCTGTCTCTGGTTGCCTTCAAGATTTCCTCTTCATTGCTGGTTTTCAGCAGTTGGAACATACTTCTAGAGGTATGTGTCCATGTCGTTTTTTGAAACCCTCTATGATTTTCTCTCTCTCTCTCCATCTCCATCCAAGACTTTAGTCGTAGACTGACAACATCCCACAGATCTTTTATCACTTTCTTCTCTTTGTGTTTCAGTTTGGATTTATGTTAACCATAGTCAAATTACTGATTTCTTTTGCAACTGTGTTATCTATTGACAGTTCTGAAGGAATTCATCATCTCCGATATCATGCCTTTTATTTCCAGCATTTCAATTTGACTGTTATTACCTCTATCTGCTAAAAATTTTCCATTACTTTGTACATGTTGTGCCCCTTTCCCACTGGATTCTTTAATATGTTAACCAGAGCTACTGTAAAGCCCTTGTCTGATAGTTCCAACAGCTGAGTCATCTTTAAGTCTTGTCTATTGATTATTTTACCTCTTGACAGTGTGTGTGTGTTTTTTTTTTCTTTCCTTTCTCCTTAATGTTCCTGTCTCATGATTGTGACTGAACACTGAATGTCATACGTAGAAGAGTAGAGACTGAGGTAAATAGCATTTAGGCTTGGAAATGAGTGAGTGTGCCTATTCCAGAGTAAGGCCTTTAGTGTGAGAAACTAGTCAATCTAATCAGATGTTTAGCTGGGTGTGATTGTTGTTGCCACCATTACCTTCACTTGACCAGAAGTGTCAACTCCCTCCAGTGATTGGCCGCTTCTGCCTAGTGCTTGGCATATGGCTGGGCTGCTGTAGGATGTTCCTCAGAGTTAGTTTTTCATTCTCAACTTTCAACAGATCCTATAAACCTGTGCTTCAGAGTGGAAGGATCTCTCCATGCTTTTGCCCCTTTCCCAGTAGTAGACTGCTGCTGCTTTTCTATATCCTTCATCCTTTCCTATTTGTAAGAGCAAAACTCTATTTTATATCTAAAATTGACCTTGGGTTGGAATTTTCATCCCTCCCTGACAGGCAGGAGACTTGTACTTAGTATAGTATAAGTTCTTAGGTCTAAGAAGAGATTTTTGTCTTCTCTTGACCACCATGTGTCTTAGCTTATGTCCTTTGGGCAAAAAGCTTTGCTGCCCCACCCAAAGAAGCTAAGTACCTAGGATCCAGGGAAGTTGGCATGTGTTTCTTGCCTTGCTCATAATAATAGCTAATCAACACCCATAAAACTACCATCAACAGGAATCTGCAGTCTCTTGCACTAACCCCAATTTTTCTTGTGAGTACTCAGTAGAGGTTTGAGGGGGAAAAGTTTGAGAATAAGTGTGAGGAGGTCCCCTTTTGAACTGTTTTTCTGTTAGATGCCCCCAGTTATTTCAAACTGGTATGGTGCCAGCCCTTGGCCTTCTGCTAACAATGGGACTTCTGTTGAAATTTTGCTGATTCCTCTTTTCTGCTTGTGTTGTGATACTTTATCCTCCTATGCTTTGCCACAAGTAATACCAGTTCATATATACCATTTCTCCTTGAAATTCAGGTCATATGACTGCCATGTAATTTCAGCTCACGGATGGATGCAAAAAAAAAGAGTTCTGTACTTTATTAGGTCCTTCGGGACAATGGGGGTTTCCCTGGTTGCTCAATGGCAAAGAATGCAGATGCAGGAGAAACAGGTTCGACTCCTTATACAGGAAGATCCCACATGCCACAGAGCAACTAAGCTCATGTGCCACAACTACTGAGCCTGTGCTCTAAAGCCCACATGCCGCAACTACTGAAACTAGCAGGCCCTAGAGCCCATGCTCCGCAGCAGGAGAAGCCACCACAGTGAGAAGCCTGTGAGCTGAAACTAGAGAGCAGCCCCCGCTAGGCACAACTAGAGAAAACCTCACACACAGCAAAGACCCAGCACAGCCATAAATAAATAAAATTATTTAAAAAAGAAAAAGTGAAAACGGTAATGTGCTGGAGCTCTCTGTACCCTAAATAGAAGCTATATATCGTCTAGCATAATTTTGGATCGTTTCCAAGTGTGTAAATTCATCAATCTTTTCTTTTTCAGTGAATAATCTGTTGTTAATCTCATCCACTGTATTTTTCATTTCAGATATTATATTTTTCATCTCCAGGATTTTCTTTTTCTTTTTTATACCACTTGTTTCTACTCTTACCACATTTGTCTATATTTTTGAGTTATGGAGCCTATTTACAACAGTTATTTTAATACTTTTGTTTGCTGATGCTCTATTGTTTATACTGATGAGTTTTACTCCTGATTATACAATTTAGTTTTCTGCTTCTTCTCATGCTTAACTTTTGCTTTGATGTCAGACATTTATGAAGTTCACATTTTAGGGTGCTAGGTTTTGCTGTATTCCTTTAAACAATATTGGACTTTGTTCTGGCAAGCAATTAAGACACACAGAATTAGTTTGCTTTTTTTCTAAGGCTGCCTTTAAGCTTTGCTCAAGTAGGTCCAGGAACAGCCTTTAGCCCAAGGCTATTTTAGCCTCACCAACACAATACCCTTCTGAGGACTCTACACAATGCCATATTATTAAGAAACCTTTCCACTTTGGTTGGCTGGAAGAACTAATTCTAGCTTTGTGCGACTTTCAGGACTTCTCAGCCTACTCCTTTAGTGATTGCTTCCTGGTTTCAAGTTAAGTTTCCTCTCACACATGCACAGAACAGTATTTAGCCAAAAAACCCAAGGAACTCCTCTGCAGATCTCAATCCCTTTGTACTCCTCTCTCATTCTACCCTGCAAATTTGACCCACCTTGGCTTCCAGAATCCTTCCTTCCAGAATTCTTTCTCTCCTCAACTCAGTAGGACTATTGGATTCTGTCTGACTTCCTCTTCCGACTAATGTGGCCTAGAATCTTCCTCCAGGGAGTAAAATAAGAACTGCAGGACTCACCTTGATTATTTTCTTTCTCTCAGTCACTGCCTATTGTTCAATGTCTGAACACTAATGGTTTATTGATAACTACTATGAAATTTTGTCAGTTTTTTATACTTCTTGGAAATCTTACGCCAGTCCCTCTTCCCAAACCCCAAAGAGGATAAAACGAAAAAGCATTTATCCCAAGTCTTTCTCTAGCAGAACTATTTTTATAGATCAGGAAGGTAATAACACAGCAAAACTGGATTTCCATTAATAATCAGACATTCTGACCAAAGAAACTACCCAAAGGAGTTCATATGGTAGAAGATAACATAACAGATTCCTAATTTGTTACAATATTTACATTTTGAATATCCTAACTTAAATACATCCAGCTCACCTAAACTCGGAGAAGGCAATGGCAACCCATTCCAGTGTTCTTGCCTGGAGAATCCCAGGAACGGGGGAGCCTGGTAGGCTGCCATCTATGGGGTCGCATTGAGTCGGACACAACTGAGCAACTTAGCAGCAGCAGCAGCTCACCTAAACTATACCATAATAGAAACTGGGTTTGACAGACTCTTGGAAAATCTAAACTACTTCTGTTTTTCAGTTCAGTTCAGTTGCTCAGTCCAACTCTTTGCGACCCCATGAATCACAGCATGCCAAGCCTCCCTGTCCATCACCAACTCCCAGAGTTNGTTTTTTGAATGTTGAGTTTTAAGCCGGCTTTTTCACTCTCCTCTTTTACTTTCATCAAGAGGCTCTTTAGTTCTTTACTTAATGCCAAAAGGGTGGTGCCATCTGTGTATCTGAGGGTATTGATATTTCTCCCGGCAATGTTGATTCCAGCTTGTGCTCATCCAGCCTGGCATTTCGCATGATGTACTCTGCATTTAAGTTAAATAAGCAGGTGACAATATGTAGTCTTGATACAATCCTTTCCCGATTTGGAACCAGTCGTTGTTTCATGTCCAGTTCTGATTGTTGCTTCTTGACCTGCACATAGGTTTCTCAGGAGGCAGGTCAGGTGGTCTAGTATTCCCTTTAAGAGTTCTCTTGAAGAATTTTCCACAGTCTGTTGTGATCCACATAGTCAAAGGCTTTGGTGTAGTCAATGAAGCAGAAGTAGATGTTTTTCTAGAACTCTCTTGCTTTTTTCCTATGTTCCAATGTATGTTGGCAATTTGATCTCTGGTTCCTCTGCCTTTTCTAAATCCAGCTTGGACATCAGGAAGTTCACGGTTCACATATTGATGAAGCCTGGCTTGGAGAATTTTGAGCATTACTTTACTAGCATGTGAGATGAGTGCAATTGTGTGGTAGTCTGAACATTCCTTGGCATTGCCTTTCTTTGGGGAATGGAATGAAAACTGACCTTTTCCAGTCCTGTGGTCACTGCTGAGTTTTCCAAATTTGCTGGCATATAGATTGCAGCACTTTCACAGCATCATCTTTTAGGATTTGAAGTAGCTCAACTGGAATTCTATCACCTCCACTAGCTTTGTTTGTAGTGATGTTTCCTCAGGCCCACTTGACTTCACATTCCAGGATGTCTGGCTCTAGGTGAGTGATTACACCATCGTAGTCATCCAGGTCATGAAGATCTTTTTTGTATAGTTCTTCCATGTATTCTTGCCACCTCTTTTCAATATCTTCTGCTTCTCTTAGGTCCATTCCATCTGTCCTTTATTGTGCCCATCTTGGCATGAAATGTTCCCACGGTACCTCTAGTTTTCTTGAAACTTTTCATTTCCCCCCTCAAGTCTCTTATTTTATTGCATTAGCTAAGATAGCAATGAATAGTGTTTGTGTTCAATTATTCATTTAGTTATCTGAAAAACAGTTACTGGTATCGGCATTAAATACGTTTGTGAAAACTGCTGTTATTAAACTATATTCTGAACCAGCAAAGTAGCACAGAGGGGGCATGCTGGGTCCATAAACTATATTGTTACAGATTGTTTCTTAAACTCTTAAGCTAAATCATATCTATATTTATTTTGATACATATTTTTATGAATAGCTCTTTTCCTACATCAGATTATATTCAACAATAAAAAACACTGATTTTATTGAAATATTTTGAAAACCAATACTAAGTAATGGTAACACTCACACTTAAAATTATTATTTTGAAACAATCCTATTCTTCTGAGATTCCCAAATCCTGGGAACTTGAACTTTGATATAGGGCTCTAATCCTGGATCTATCTCATGTTAGAAAACTGGTCATATGTTCTAGTTAATCATATTGTTTTAAAGTCCATTTGACATTGTTTTTCTTTTCAACTTTTCCATAAACTTGTATTTTGTTATTTCCCTTAAACAGTCTAAGCTAAATCCTACTGAGAGTTGCTGGACTCGCTAGCCTCTGCATGAAATGCTTGTGTGCAAGAGCACTCATGCCTCTGCTCAAATGTTACCTCCTCAGAGAAACCGTCCCTGACTATCCCATCTAAAATGGTCCACTCTAACTCTTCTTTCTCTAGTATTTTTTATTAAGTCATAAGATATGTCTTGTTTTCCCTGCAGAGGTACAATAACTTAACTGGTAACTATTACAACTCACATTTTCCCCTTTTCTTAATATAAGTTTAGAAACTGCTTTAACTTATATTGCTACTTTATACACATTTTATTATTTCTCAAATATATTTTGCAGCATATTTGCTATAACTGAAATTTAAAATTTCTTTGCATTTTCTGTTCCTCTGATGTCTCTAAAACTTTATAAAGTACGTCTAAGGATTTATGAGATCTTCATATTTTAAAAACAATTTTATACTTTTTTTTTTCAGGCAATACAAGTATCTAACTATTTCAAGGAAGAGTTTCTCAATCTGAATAAACCGCTTTTTTTTTCTAGTATAAAATACTTTAAAATATTCTGAATGGATGATTACAGCAGGTAAGTAGAATGAATGGAAAATAAATCATTCATGGATCAGAAATAACTGTTTAATAAGATGTAAGTTTAGAGTTCCTAATAGATATATTAAGATCAAGGAAGAAGTATAAAAGAGCTCCTAAAGGGCTGGTTAACTATCATATTGATGTTAAACAAATAGTATGCTCCTTGGAATTCAGCTTTCTAGCAGCAAATAATAAGCTTAATAAATAAATATACAGTTAAATTCTTAGTACTGAGAATAGATGTGATCCAGAAACCATAGGATTTATTCCATATTCACTTCTTCAACTTTTCTGGATTACATTCAGCCTACATCTATTTTAGGAACTGCTTTGGAAGGTCCTTATGTTTTATGCAAGGAACTGCTATTTTCCCAGATGAATAGAATATCCATTCTGACTCCAAGTTTCCATGACAATAAAAACAAAACATTCATCAGCACCAACTTGGTATTTGATGGCAAATGCAGCTGCAGCTTATAACAGTTCAATCTTTATCCCAACTCTTTTCTGTAGAACAGAGACACTATATTTCTCCAAAGGAACTGAATTGTTTTCATAGTGATTTTCCCCCTACCACTAGAGCTAAACACTAACAACCAAATGTGCTACACAATCTCCAATCTTAAAATCAACCACACTTCTCAAACTCATGCCAATACAATGAAAAGTTTCTGAATTTTGCTAACAGCACATTTGATATGTGAATTCTGAAAGATTAGTTGGTTTACATATTACAAATTTAGAGGAACATAAAAGTTTAAGCTTTCATAGGGAGAGACAGTCACAGTAAACAAAAAGCTGTTAAATTCAATCACATTATGGCAAAACAGTGCCCCCTTGTGTCTTGGTGTTTCTACCTTGTCTAAATCCAACATTAATTTCCCTACAGTTCTATGGTATGGGTTTATATATTTTTATATCCCAGAAATAAAAAGGACTTAATAATTAGCAGTTCCCCTAAGACAAAAATTCTGATTATAAATATATTGGCTATTCAATATCAGTAATTTTAACATTATAATCTGCAATATGAAGAAAATGTAATGACTAAATTTAGACTGATTCAGTATTTTTATTTTAAATTTCATATTTAATTTACTGTTAGAGAGCCTGATGATGTTTTTAAAATGAAAAACTCACCACCATCAGTTACATTTTTCTCTGGTAATGGTTCTCCTATGTAACCACTTTATACTAGCATCAGTTACCTTCATTACTATCTTGGGACAACTAGTAAGTTCCAAGCTTTATTCAGGTATCAAACAGTTTTGACTAAATGGAGGAAATGAGCAATTTAAAAAAGTATCTGTAATGATAATGTGAGCAATTCTTTTATACTTTAGAAATGAAGCATATAGAAAAACATCCATGTTTCATCTTTAATGCACTCAAAATGTAATACTCACACTAGAAGCTTGGGCGAGAAGTTAATTAAGAAATCAAATCTCAGGTCCCATCCCAGGTGATCTGAATTTGAACTTGCACTTTAGTGAGAGTCCCAATTTAACACCTGACACAGCTCTCAATTCTCTGCCCTCCTACTCCCAACTACTATGGGAGGGGAGTGAGAGGAGAGGGAAATTGACTGACTATTTAGGTATGGTAGATAGCTTTTAAGACCATGCGGATTCTAAGGGAGGAAAAGAATCAGAAATAGCTTTGGGAAGGCAATCCTGAATATATAACCTAAGCCAGGTTGCCTGCTCTACCTACAATTCTGTTTTTCCACTTTCTCAATTACCCGAAAAGAAACAAACAACTAAAACTCTGCCAATTAAGAGTTTAATTTGGCTGATAAGAGCTTATAAAAGTGCAAATAATTAGCTCAGAATAAAGTCCGTCACTCAATATCAATGATGCCTAGTAATTTTTTACATATCACAATCTACATTTACCATACATTATCTCATTTGACGCTCACCACAGGTCCAATAAGCAAATGCTATTACTCCCACTTTATAGATAAGAATCACTAACATCAGCTAAATTTCCTAAAGGTCACACAACACTAGTGAAAAGTGAGCAGACTGCTAAAATACAGGTCCTGAATCCAAGCCTTAGGTTCTTTGACGTGTACCATGCTACCACTACTCACTAATATGAATGAGTTTCTTTACAGGTTTCCCTCGTAGCTCAGTTGGTAAAGAATCTGCCTGCAGTGCAGGAGACCTGGGTTTGATTTCTGGGTTGGGAAGATGCCCTGGAGAAGGAAATGGCAACCTACTCCAGTATTCTTGCCTGGAGAATCCCATGGATAGAGGAGTCTGGCAGGCTACAGCCCACGGGGTCGCAGGAGTTGGACATGACTTAGTGACTAAACCACCACCACCTCTTAACAGTAGCTGAGGTCAGTATATTGGGATCTGGTAAAACACTGGAGAAAAAAAGACAACCCTAGACAGAGGACTCTGGGGAAGACTCTCATAGCTGAAGACTAAATTTGTAGTTTAGTTGCTAAGTCGTGTCCTACTCTTTGTGACACCATAGACTGTAGCACGCCAAGCTTCCCTGTCCTTCTGGCAAGGATTCTTCCAGAGTTTGCTCAAACTCATTTCTACTGAGTTGGTGATATTATCTAATCATCTCATCATCTGCCATCCCCTTGTTCTTCTGCCCTCAATCTTTCCCACCATCAGGGTCTTTTCCAGTGAGTCAGCTTCTCGCATCAGGTGGCCAATGGATCTTCATCATCAATCCTTCCACCAGTGAATATTCAAGGTTGATTTTCTTTAGGATTGACTGGTTTGATCTCCCTGTAGTCCACAGGACTCTCAAAAGTCTTCTCCAGCACAACAAAAGCATCAATTCTTTGGCCCTCAGCCTTTTTTATGGTCCAGCTCTCACATTCGTACATGACTACTGGAAAAACCACAGCTTTGACTATGTAAGACTTTTGTTGGGAAGGTGATATCTCTGCTTATTCATATACTCTCCAGATCTGTCATGGTTTACCTTCCAAGGAGTGTCTTTTAATTTCATGGCTGCAGTCACCATCCATAGTGATTCTGTAGCCCCCCAAAATAAAATCTGTCACTGCTCCACTTTTCCNACTACTCACTAATATGAATGAGTTTCTTTACAGGTTTCCCTCGTAGCTCAGTTGGTAAAGAATCTGCCTGCAGTGCAGGAGACCTGGGTTTGATTTCTGGGTTGGGAAGATGCCCTGGAGAAGGAAATGGCAACCTACTCCAGTATTCTTGCCTGGAGAATCCCATGGATAGAGGAGTCTGGCAGGCTACAGCCCACGGGGTCGCAGGAGTTGGACATGACTTAGTGACTAAACCACCACCACCTCTTAACAGTAGCTGAGGTCAGTATATTGGGATCTGGTAAAACACTGGAGAAAAAAAGACAACCCTAGACAGAGGACTCTGGGGAAGACTCTCATAGCTGAAGACTAAATTTGTAGTTTAGTTGCTAAGTCGTGTCCTACTCTTTGTGACACCATAGACTGTAGCACGCCAAGCTTCCCTGTCCTTCTGGCAAGGATTCTTCCAGAGTTTGCTCAAACTCATTTCTACTGAGTTGGTGATATTATCTAATCATCTCATCATCTGCCATCCCCTTGTTCTTCTGCCCTCAATCTTTCCCACCATCAGGGTCTTTTCCAGTGAGTCAGCTTC
The DNA here is from genome assembly GCA_006410875.1 of Neotragus pygmaeus. Classification (NCBI taxonomy): domain Eukaryota; kingdom Metazoa; phylum Chordata; class Mammalia; order Artiodactyla; family Bovidae; genus Neotragus; species Neotragus pygmaeus. The sequence goes on along the minus strand of SJYV01022910.1, from coordinate 376,915 downwards.
TCGCATCAGGTGGCCAATGGATCTTCATCATCAATCCTTCCACCAGTGAATATTCAAGGTTGATTTTCTTTAGGATTGACTGGTTTGATCTCCCTGTAGTCCACAGGACTCTCAAAAGTCTTCTCCAGCACAACAAAAGCATCAATTCTTTGGCCCTCAGCCTTTTTTATGGTCCAGCTCTCACATTCGTACATGACTACTGGAAAAACCACAGCTTTGACTATGTAAGACTTTTGTTGGGAAGGTGATATCTCTGCTTATTCATATACTCTCCAGATCTGTCATGGTTTACCTTCCAAGGAGTGTCTTTTAATTTCATGGCTGCAGTCACCATCCATAGTGATTCTGTAGCCCCCCAAAATAAAATCTGTCACTGCTCCACTTTTCCCCTCCTGATTGCCATGAAGTGATGGGACTGGATGCCAGGATCTTAGTTTTTTTAATGCTGTGTTTCAAGCCAGCTTTTTGACTCTCCTCTTTCATCCTCATCAAAAGGCTCTTTAGTTCTTCTTCACCTTCTGCCATTAGAGTGGTATCATCTGCATATCTAAGGCTATTGATATTTCCCCAGGAAATCTAGATTCCAGCTTGTGATTCATACAGCCCAGGATTTCCCATGAGGTACTCTGTATAGAATTTAAATAAGCAGGGCGACAATATACATATAGCCTTGTCAGACACTTTTTCCTATTTGGAACCAGTCAGTTATTCCATGTCCAGTTCTAACTGTTGCTTCTTGACCAGGATTTGATCTTACTTGTATTAAGTATCATGTTTATTTTTCTTTTCATTTTAAGAGTGAACAAATTCCAAACTCCTTAATATGTGCCTCATATCCATAACTTTCTTTCCACCCTCAAGCACTACCGTCTTATTTCAGGTTTCTGCAGATGAACAACTAAACAACTGATACCAACAACTCCCAACTGATACTTCTGCTTTTGTCTCTCTTTGCTCTCATCTATCCACACATCGTTGATGAACTCATATTTCAAGAGCACTTTCATCATTACATCCCAATGTGTAGAATACAAAATCCATTAAAAAAAATTTTGACATTCCAAGTTCTCCACATTCCATTCTAAACTTTTTTGTTGTTTTAATTTTGGAAAAAGCCCAAAGCTTACAAAAAGCTGCAAGTCCAGTAAAAGGAACTTTTCTCCCCTTGAACCATTTTGATACACATGCTGCCCCACCATCCCCCAGTACTATAGTATGTCCTACTGTGTACTGTGCAAGTAGCCACAATACAACCATCCAGATAATGAAATTAATATCTATACACAGACATGGAATAACAGACTGGTTCCAAATTGGGAAAGAAGTATTGTCAGGGCTGTATACTGTCACTCAGCTTATTTAACTCATATGTAGAGTACATCACTAGAAACGCTGGGCTGGAGAAAGCATAGGGTGGAATTAAAATTGCTGGGAAAAATATCAATAACCTCAGATATGCAGATGACATCACCCTTATGGCACAAAGTGAAGAAGAACNGTCACTCAGCTTATTTAACTCATATGTAGAGTACATCACTAGAAACGCTGGGCTGGAGAAAGCATAGGGTGGAATTAAAATTGCTGGGAAAAATATCAATAACCTCAGATATGCAGATGACATCACCCTTATGGCACAAAGTGAAGAAGAACTAAAGAGCCTCTTGATGAAAATGAAAGAGGACAGTGAAAAAGTTCACTTAAAACTCAACATTCAGAAAACTAAGACCATGGCATCCAATTCCATCACGTCATGGCAAACAGAAGGGGAAACAATGGAAACAGTGACAGACTTTACTTTGGGGGGCTTCAAAATCACTCCAGATGGTGACTGCAGCCATGAAATTAAAAGATGTTTGCTCCTTGGAAGAAAAGCTATGACCAACCTAGNGGAGAAGGGGATGACAGAGGATGAGATGGTTGGATGGCATCACCAACTCAATGGACATGAGTTTGAGTATGCTCAGGGAGTTGGTGATGGAAGCCTGGCTTGCTAATGTCCATGGGGTCACAAAGAGTCAAATACAACTGAGAGACTGAACTGAACTGAAAGATCTGAATAACACCCTAGCAAAGGATCAAGTTCAGAATCATGACTGCCTTTAGTTGTCTTAGCTGCCATAACTTTCACTTTCATGTTCCTGATATTACAGGCCAGAATGTCCCTCATTCTGAATTAGTTTTGCCTGTTTCAAGATGAGATTCATTTTTGTCAGGAATATCACAAACATGATGCTGTGTTCTTCCCAACACATTAGGTGAAATTTGAATCGAACTATCCTGTTACTGATCTTCATTTTATTTCATTAAGGTGGTGTCTACTAAAATTTCTCAACTAAAATTTTACTTTTTCTCATTGTAATTAAGAAGTTTCTGTGGGCTGGCAACCCACTCCAGTATNTAGGTGAAATTTGAATCGAACTATCCTGTTACTGATCTTCATTTTATTTCATTAAGGTGGTGTCTACTAAAATTTCTCAACTAAAATTTTACTTTTTCTCATTGTAATTAAGAAGTTTCTGTGGGCTGGCAACCCACTCCAGTATCCTTGCCTGGGAAATCTCATGGACAGAGGAGCCTAGTGGGCTATAGTCCATTGGGTTGCAAAGAGTTGGGCATGACTGAGTGACGAACACTTACTTACTGAAAAACTAAGTAAAAATGCTGTTCTTTGCAAAGCTTTCAATTTTTTGTATCAGCACAAACTTATGGTTTTCAATTTTATTCAGTGACTTATAATCTATTACTATCATTGTTTATTCTGTTGTTCAAAATGTCTAGATTTGGCCAGAGGGGGCTCTTCGAGCTGGCTTCTGTGATCCTCTGCAAGTCCTCATCATTCTTTCCAGCATAACGAGATGTTCCAGGCTCGTTTTGTACTCTCCCTGCTCTAACCCTACGATCAGATGTTTCTCTGAGAAGCCCTGGTTTCTTTGGTGGAGAACAGTATTCTAAAACCCAGTTCTAGACACATGGGATATTCATTGCTTCCAGGGTTTTGCTACTTCTAGACTAAGAGGAGATAGCTGAGGGAATATATTTATACACGCACACATATATATACAACACGTATTTCTATTTTTCTACCTCTCATGACATATATTGAAAATTATATGAGCTCACACTGACATCTCCAAATTCATCTAATACCCGTATTTAATCAATTTCCAGTTGATGCTGCATCCTCTACCCTTTTGTATGAATGCCCTCCTGCACATATAAGTTCTTACCTCTCTTCATCTTATTTGTCGTGACCTCTGGCTTCCAAAGTGGCCACTGCCCAAAACCAAGCAAAGCTATGCCTGTGTCCTCCCTCTTTCAAGGTGTTAAATACCCTAACTAATCCCCTTGTTTTTGCCTCTTTCCTGTATGATTTTCAACCAAGTTTCTAAATCTTTTTCTGCAACCAACCAATCTTTATTCCAATGTAGATATATTTATGTTGATTAATTTCTAATACTTAAATGCATAATTATATATCCCATGTAGTATAAGAAGAAGGTGGTTCTTTCCTGGGCTGTAAATATTTCAGATAAATAAACAATTTTGCTTCTAATAAAACAATTATTAAATAAATGACAGTCTCTAAGAAACAGGAGTGAAATGGGGAGCTAATCCCTGCCTTTACCACTTTAGGTGACAAGTGTTCTCTTTTCTCTACATCCAGAGATAACAAAGCAATTTCTGAGTTCACAGTAAACACACACACACACACACACGCACGCACACGCGCGCGTGCACACACGCACACACACACACACACACACACACACACCCCCCAAACTGCAAGCAATTTAGTTCACAGTAGTCACTGGGACAATAAAGACATCTGAAACCATGGGATTTCAGTAGAGAACAATTTGTGGAGTAAAAAAGGTGATTTTTTAAAATAATGTATACTTTGTGCTAGTCACTCAGTCATATCCCACTCTTTAAGACCCCATGGACTATAGCCAGCCAGGCTCCTCTGTCCATGGAATTCTCCAGGCAAGAATACTGGAGTGGGTAGCCATTTCCTTTTCCAGGGAATCTTCCTGACTCAGGAATCAAATCCAAGTCTCCTGCATTGCAGGCACACTATTTACAGCCTGAGACACCAGGAAATCCCATACAAAAGGTGAAAGTTTGCTTTAAATATCCGAAGGGCTGCCAGTTTGTGTGATCTCAAGAACACATCTAAGGCCCAAATAAAAATTCCAGGGAGACAGATTTTGTTTTTTAGTCATGTCATAAACCAGTTATTTCTATTAGATATCCAAAGATTAGAGAGCTACCTTGGGGGAGAGCAAGTACTACCTTATTGAACGCAGTCAACACACAGGCTGAACAACATCTTGATGCATATGTAAGGCACACAAAAGAGTAAAAGGAGAGTACTGGACTTGGAGTCAGAAGACACAATATGCTGGTGAAAAGCACAAACAGAGGTGGGCTTCCAATGTAAGATGTTAATCCTGGGCAATTAATTACCTCAGCTTTCTTACATGTAAAATGAAAACAATCATGTTTATCAAAAAGAAATGTTGTGTGAACTTAGTACACTAATATACACAAAAGGCTTGGCTTAGTGTGGCACAAATGAATGCTTAACAAATGTTTTCTTTTATAATTAGGTATACTTTGTAGTCAGTGAACCCTAAGTTACGGAAGCCTTTATGACTAGGCATTAACTCTATGAATGCAGTGACTTTATTAGTCTTGTTCTTTTTATTCCCCCAGTCTTTAGCACAATGCCTGGCATTGTGCACATGATCTATAAATATTTGTTGAATAAAAGGAGATTAAAATACTAATGGAGTGTTGGATAAAGAACCTTTGAAACTTTCTTCCAATGCTGATACTCTATGACCCAGCAATGTGATACTAGTAAAACAATATCCTTACATTAATATCTATAATGCTTGGCAACCTTCTCATTTGTCTCTCTAGAATGATCAAAAAAACAATTCAATGAATACCTTTTATCAGCCAAACACATTTACCTACAACCTAGTTGATTAAAGAAGACAAACATATGACAAAATATGTTTAAATCTGGACTATATAATTCATGAAACAGGGCCACAGTTCTGTTCACTTCTATTTTTTCACAGTACTGATTGAATTAATTTCAAAAAAGGAATTGTAAAAGAAGCTGGTAGATGAGGCCTGTTACACAATGTATCAGAGAACAGGTAGAAAAGAACTGCGAAGAGCAGGAAAGAAGAGGGGGTGAGAGAAGGAAAGTGATGTATGTGTAAGAGACTTGTGAAACCAATTACAAAAGAGGAAATAAACCCTGTCTNGACACGACTGAGTGACTTCACTTTTGCTTTTCACTTTCATGCACTGGAGAAGGAAATGGCAACCCACTCCAGTGTTCTTGCCTGGAGAATCCCAGGGACGGGGAAGCCTGGTGGGCTGCCATCTATGGGGTCGCACAGAGTCGGACACAACGGAAGTGACTTAGCAGCAGCAGCATGTAGAGCAAAAGCACCAAGAATCCCACAAATTCATTCTCTCTACTGCAAGTTAGTTCTTTTGAATTTAAATAAAGTTTTAAGAAAGTGTTGAGAAATCTTAGTAGAGATTAAGCTTTCCAAACACTTATATAACTATTCTATAACTATACTCCGATGAAGATATTACTATTTATACTCAATAGAAAGATTAGACTTGTAGTTAAATATAACATTCTGACAATGAAATTATATTATCACACTATCAAACAGAGGCAGGCAGCAATCCTCCCATGTTATCGCTCTCATTTCTCAGCCAAAAAGTGTAATCTTTTACACTTTCTGTTACATCAAATTATTTTTAAGAAGAATGATTAAATTTGATTGACACAAAGATAGACAATTCCTTCAGAGTAAATGCTTACGTTTTAGAAATGATTCAACATCATTTGGAAATCAGGGTAGAGAGAGAGAGAGAGAGTGTGTGTGTGTGTGTNAAAAAAAAAAAAAACTACATTACTGCAGACCAGATGGGAACATTCCACATGACCAAACCAATCAATCACCTCAGTGGGGCGCAGGTGCAACACAGCCGTGTAGCAACACACCATTTCACAGTCTATCGGGCACAAACACACGGCCACCAATCAGTGGCCCCCCAAGGACCTCGGAGGGGGCAGGCTCTCTGGAGCCTTACTGGTCCATGCCTGATGACTTCATAATCACACATCATTTCATTCACTAGAGGATACAAACTAGCATTCTAATAACCCTCTACTGAAAATGGTCATGTTGTGCATATTAATACAGTGCTGTTTGGAGTGAAGCAACTGACTTTACACGGCAGGCTACGCAAGGCATGCAGGGCTAAAACAACCTGAAGTTAGAAACTTCTTCCTATTAGAAGATGGCTGTTCTGTTCAGACAGATCAATGGCAACATGATCCACTCTCTCACATCAAAGTTGGCATGTAAGTCTCCTATCTTACACAAAGCAACTGTTAAACAATAGCAAGCCTGAAGAGATAAAGGAGAATGAATAAAAAGGGAAGTTGCTAATTATGTATGAAGGATAAAAAGGTACTCCATCTTTCTAAACTAACCTAACTAAAACTGAAATGCAAATAAAAATTAGGTGACCATGAATAAAACTTACATGTATTTCATTGGCTTTATTTCCCTTACATTTTCCCAGTGCTTGAGGGGTGTTTCTGTACAGTGCATAATTAGAGGAGAAGATAAATAGAACAATTTCCAGCAAACATTGCTAGAATGCCACCAAGGCACAGTGCCATGCTCTGTTAGGTCGCATTCACAGAGCTCCTGTTGGCTCATTTTCCAGAGAGGTTGTAGGCTGGGATATCCTTGAAAACTGAGTATTGTGTATAACTGATTAACCACATACCATGCAGAGAGGATCTAATTTTTTTTTTAAAAAGGAAAAATATGTTTTGTTATAAAAAGGAAACCAGTCAACTTAAATCCTTACTGGAACAAGGCTGGGTGTATATTTGTTTTTAAAAAGCAGCTTTATTTGATAATTCACTGGGCAGCTGGGGACCTTATAGATTCTTATATCCCATTAGGAACATCAATCACTAGAGTCAGGGTTCACATGGAAACCAGTGCAAGGCAACTCAGAGAGTCTAAACTGACCTCTGATAACACTAAAAGTTGGTTTGGGTAATTAACTTTTGATGCTAATATTATCATTTTGTCTCTCATAAAAAAATATAAGAGGACTATATTTCATACTTGGATTCTGGATACATGGGTGTTTACTTACTTACAAATATGAGTATCATGCTTTGCCCACATAAGGCTAAAAGTGATTATATCTTCTACAGTCTAAAAGAATGAATACATGTTTTACAAAAATACACTTACTAGAACACAGGTCAGTTCCTTTGGTAAATAAATCTCGTGATTAGTCAAAGGAATTACTACTCTATAGAGAGGTAACTGGCAAGATAATCTCATTGATAGCTTATCACATACAATTCACTTTAGAAAGCAAGGCTGACTTCTTTCTAAATGAAGATATCAGACTAGAAGATGCAAGATTCAAGTCAGAAGACTAGGATTCTAGTTCAAATTCTTACTAATTAGTTGTGTAGTCTACATCAGGTCAGATAACACCAATTACTTCCATTTTACTAATTTGAAGATTGGCTAGATTACAGAGGACCTTGGAATTCCTAATTTATGACTTCCTTTGTGGCCTGACAAAGCCTCTACCTAGTAGTTTTCAGAGTACCAGGTAAGGATGAACAGAGATCAGATGTCCTAGTTCCCAAACTCTAGCAGATAACCCTAATAAAACATGGTTATTGTTTAAATGGAAAAGTAGTCATTTTAAATGGATGATGTGAAGTCACTCTTATGAAAATACAAAAGACATTCCTTTGGCTTATAGAAGTATGAGTAAAATCAATATTTGAATTGAAGTTATCCTGTTCCCTGAACAGAATACAATGTCAAAATTGTATCATGATATATAGGAAAAAACCCACAAAGGTAAGAGTGGTGACNAAAAGACATTCCTTTGGCTTATAGAAGTATGAGTAAAATCAATATTTGAATTGAAGTTATCCTGTTCCCTGAACAGAATACAATGTCAAAATTGTATCATGATATATAGGAAAAAACCCACAAAGGTAAGAGTGGTGACATCTAAGAAAATGAGGAGGGGCTGAATGGTATTCAAAGTTGCTGCCACCAGACATACCTTGGGTGGCCAAGCAAACATATTTTCTCTCTTTCTTGATTCCAAAGTTCAATCTTAAGTGAAAGCACCTATGTTTGAATCTTTCCCTCTAACTCAGGAAACATATAACTGAAAACATTCCTAAAAATACTTTGAAAAGCAAAGTAGCAAGCTGCACTTTCACCTTTTAACTACCATGAATACAAAACTATATTTAAAGGCATTAAAGAAAAAGGTTCAGAGAGCAGTTCTGGAATCAGAGAGTATTTGGTTTAAGTGCCAGTTCCATGACTTATTAATTTTGTGACTTTTGGATGAGTTACCTAAATTCGCTAAACCTCAATTTCTTGATGTGAAAAAGATGACTAATAATAGAGGCAATACCTACACCTTAGAGGCTGTTGTGAAAATGTAATGAGTTAATGCATGTAGTGTTCATCAGCAACAAGCTTAACACAGAACAAGCAGTCTGGTTTTCTTTTCTGCTACTATTTAATAACTGATAATAAAAACAACAATCAGAAAATATCAAAATCAGGAAAAAGTTAATCTCTTTAATGTTCTAGTCTTAATTCACCAACGGTAGTGATCTAAATTCTGTTTGCTTAAAAAATAATAATTCACAAGAAAATGGAAGGCTCCCTTATAATAACCATTAACTGCAGATACTGGTCAATGTATTTCTCAACTGGCCCCCTAATAATACATCCTAGAGAACCTGAATCAAGAAAATCTACCCTAGAGAGTAAAGGTTTCTGCTTCTATCTAGAAATATTTCTCCCCTTTCTCCAGATTTGTGCAAAATTAAAAAAAAAAAGAAAAAAAAAAGATCGTCTTTTGCATACAACTGATTAATGTTGTTTCTCCAGAGTCTACAAAAAACCAAAATGGTCAATAAAATGTCAACTGTCCTGCTTACTATAAACTACATACAAAAATAAGCTAGTTTTAAGGTAGCACCATCATCCAGAATGGCTTCCCAGGTGGCACAGTGGTAAAGAGTCCTCCTGCCAGTGCAGGAGACACAAGAGACAAAGGTTTGCTCCCTGGGTCAGGCAGATCCCTTAGAACAGTAAATGGCAACCTGCTCCAGCATTCTTGCCATGAAAATTCCACTGACAGAGCCTGCCAGGCCACAGTCCATGGGGTCGCAAAGAGTCAGACATGAATGAGTGCAGCACAACACGTCATCTGGAAACCAGAGCTCCTCAATTGTTTTAGCTGAAATATCATTTGGTGGTCACACATCCACATTCTTGCAAAATTGAGCCTTTTATCTACTAGAGATATTTTATGCTAGACAGGCGAAAGTATACGAGAGTCTTGTATTTACTTGACTTCTATTATCTTGTATTTACTGATGCAAAGAACTTAATTGAGGAGCCAATTAAATTCCTTGAAAAGTTTAAAAATCAACTACATTTGTTTTTATACCAAAGATATAAAATACGATATCATGTAACTTAAGTTTGCTGACTCATAGTAGGCATTTCATAGTCAAGGTTTCTCTGCGAAGGCAAAAAGGAGAAACTCTTGCAAGGAATACAGTGTTGAATCTACTAGGATTCAATGTTAGATTTGAAACTAGTATTTGCCAACCAAGTATCAAATGAACTCTGGAGGATTACTTGATCCTGTTGCTCAATCAGTCACATGCTTTCTCTCCCTCTCTCCCCCTTTCTCTAAGCCCCAGTTTCTTCATCTGTGGAATTGGAGATAAAATGGGAAAGAAGAAATGAACATTTAATAAATGTCTTTTAAGGACCAAACCCTGTGATGGACATTAGATACATCCTCTCATTACATCATCCTTAAGGACAGAGCAAGGCCAGAATTACTATCTCCATTTCAGAGATTAAAAGTATGGAATCTCAAATAGACATTTCTCCAAAGAAGATATACAAGTAGCCAAGAAGCACATGAAATGATGCTTAATATTATGAGTCATTAGGGAAATGAAAATCAAAACCTCAGTGAGGTCTTCTCACCCACAAGGGTGGCTAAAGTAAAAAGGACAGACTAATGTTGGCAAGGATGTGAAGAAATTGAATTCTTATAAATTGCTAGTCAGATTATAAAATGGTGCAGAGTCACTTCAGAAAATAGTCTGGCAGTTCACCAAATGGTTAAACATAGTGCTGTATTACTCAGCAAATCTACCCCTACATATAAACTTAAGAAAATTGAAAATATGTCCATACAAAAACCTGTACACCAATGTTCACAGCAGTATTATTCACAGTAGCAGGAGTAGAAACAATTCAAATATCAACTGATGAGTGGATAAATAAATGTGGTACATCAATCCAATGGAATATTATTCAGCATAAAAAGAGATGAAGTACTGATACATGCTAAACACAGATGAACCTTGAAAGTATACTAATTGAAAAAAAAGTCCAAAGACCACATATTGGATGATTCTATTTATATGCAATGTACACAACAGACAAATCCATACTGACAGAAAGTAGATGAGTGGTTGCTAGGGGACAGGTTGAGGGAAGAATGAGAACTGACTTCTAATAGGCACTGGGTTTCTTCAAAGAGTGATAAAAATGTTCTAAAATAGTGGTGATGGCTACACAACTCTAAGAATACACTAAAAAACATTAAATTGTATACTTTAAAAGAGTGAATTTTATAGTATCTGGATAATATCTCAACAAAGCTGTTATTAAACACACTGAGTATCAAAGATTTAAAAATAACAACAGAAGCACCTCCAAGGGTTATGAATATTAAATGAACTAAGTTAAAGCACTCTGCATGATGTCTCAGACACACTGAAGGTTCTTAATGAAACATGACCTCCTTTTTGTCAAATGCAGAAACAATAGAAGTTAAATATGATTTTGATTTTAACCTGATAGCTTAATGAAGCTACTCAACTCTTGTGATCTGGCTAGCACAGAAGGAGCAAAAATACATGTTTACAGATATTCAGTTACAGTCAAGAAAATTAGATCATACATATCTATCGTTCGTTTGAAAGAAAAAGGACTTAACTGGTCTACATCTGAAGCTAAACTAAATATAATGACAATCTAATTAGTTATATACAACTTTAAAGAATCCCTCTTTAGTCTATAAGCAATTGTCTCATCAACAATGAAGCTATAGCCACGAACATCACTTCCTTTCTAAAAAATAATACCTTGTTTGAATTAATTTATCAGAATTAGATATTCTAATATTCAGGAAAGAACTTATTTCTTAAAATCTCTAAACAAACGAAAATTGGTGTTTCAGATGGCTCTTCTGAGAAATGGCAATAGTGATCAAAACAATACAACAGGCAGATCCTTATAAGCCTATTCATTTATCACCCTTAGTGACAGTGAAGAATAGACAGGGAGACCTCTTCCTTTGGGGCACCTCCAAGAAGAGTCCTCTGTATTTCTTATACCTTCACTGGGGGTGACCAAAGAACTATTTTATTACTGATGAGTCTATTCTCACATTCATTCAATCAGCATTTCACAAAAACTTCTCAAACTTGATAGGAGTTCCCTACTTTGTTTAAATCAGTGTGGGAAGCCCTGTGAAGGGAGCCCAAAATCTAAGTGGACCAAAAATTTCTAAGGTGATTCACAATTTTTAAAGGTCATATTCCATTTATAGTTATTATAAAGCTTTGGTCATTTTCTCTGTTGTACAATATATCCTCTAAGTTTATCTCATAAATATAGTTTGTACTCCTAATCCCCTTATTTATAATGTTCCTCCCCATTTCTCCTCCCCACTGGTAACCACTAGTCTGTTTATTGTGATTCTATTTCTTTTTTGTTATGGTCATTATAATTTGTTCAGTACATACCTATGGGCCAGATGTTATAAAAAGTGTTTAATCATTTCATTCATTACTTACAGCGGTGCTATTTTATGAGTAAAGGAACAGACTTGAGAAATCTAGCAAAGCTGCCTGAACAACTAAGAAGTTTTTAGGTTCCACACAGAAGTTATATCATACAGTATTTATCTTTGTCTGACTTATTTCAATTGACGTAATATCCTCCAAGTCCATCCATGTATGTTATTCTTTTTTATGGCTGATTAGTATTCCCTTGAGATATATACATATCAGTTCAGTTGCTCAGTCGTGTCTGACTCTTAGTGACCCCATGAACCACAGCACGCCAGGCCTCCCTGAGTCAACTCCCAGAGTCAACCCAAACCCATGTCCATTGAGTCGGTAATGCCATCCAACCATCTCATTCTCTGTCGTCCCCTTCTCCTCCTGCCCTCAATCCTTCCCAGCATCTGAGTCTTTTCAAATGAGTCAGCTCTTCACATCAGGTGGCCAAAGCATTGGAGTTTAGGCTTCAACATCAGTCCTTCCAATGAACACCCAGGACTGATCTCCTTTAGGATGGACTGGCTGGACCTCCTTGCAGTCCAAGGGACTCTCAAGAGTCTTCTCCAACACCACAATACAAAACCATCAATTCTTCAGTGCTCAGCTTTCTTTACAGTCCAACTCTCACATCCATACATGACCACAGGAAAAACCACAGCCTTGATTAGATGGACCTCTGTTGACAAAGTAATGTCTTTGCTTTTGAATATGCTATCTAGGTTAGTCATAACTTTCCTTCCAAGGAGTAAGAGTCTTTTAATTTCATGGCTGCAGTCACCATCTGCAGTGATTCTGGAGCCCAAAAAAATAGTCTGACACTGTTTCCACTGTTTCCCCATGTCCCATGAAGTGATGGGACCAGATGCCATGATCTTCGTTTTCTGAATGTTGAGCTTTAAGCCAACTTTTCACTCTTCTCTTTCACTTTCATCAAGAGGCTTTTTAGTTCTTCTTCACTTTCTGCCATAAGGGTGGTATCATCTGCATATCTGAGGTTATATATGTACATATCTCTCTATATATAGTTTCTTTATCCTTTCATCTGTTGATGGATACAGAAATTGCTTCTGTATCTTGCTAACTGTAAATAAATAACCCTGCTATGAACATAAAGACAACCTATCGAATGGGAGAAAATATCTGCAAATGATATGATCAATAAGAGGTTAATATTCAAGATATATAAACAGCTGATATAAGTCAACAACAAAAAACCCCAAACAACCTGATTTAAAAATGGACAGAAGAACTGAAAGAGACATTTTCCCAAAGAGGATATGTAGATGGACAACAGGCCCATGAAAAGATGGCTCGGTGTCATTAGCAAAACACAAATAAAAATCACAATGAGGTATCACTTCACACCTGTCAGAAGGTGACCTGACACTTCATCATAAAATTACCACATGACCCAGCAATTCCACTCCTGGGTACATATCCACCTCCAAAAAAGAAAAACCCCAAACCACCAAACACTAATTCTCTTCCTTTAAAAAGCAAACTCAAGAGTTAGAGAATTGGTAGAAATATTAGTAGCAAATAAGAGACTGTCTACCTAATCAGAAGAAATAAAAACGATTTTAAAAGGACTGAAAAGGAATCTCACCTTGGGATTCAAAGTTATTTAACTCTGTAACAATATCCCAAATAATTAATTTCAGGGGGAAAAAAAAGTTTTTAATCAGTCTCTAGGAGAAGGCAACGGCACCCCACTCTAGTACTCTTGCCTGGAAAATCCCATGGACGGAGGAGCCTGGTGGGCTGCAGTTCACGGGTTCGCTAAGAGTCAGGCACAACTGAGCAACTCCACTTTCACTTTTCACTTTCCTGCATTGGAGAAGGAAATGGCAACCCACTCCAGTGTTCTTGCCTGGAGAATCCCAGGGACAGGGGAGCCTGGTGGGCTACTGTCTATGGGGTCGCACAGAGTCGGACATGACTGAAGTGACTTAGCACCAGCAGCAGCAGCAGCAGCAGCAGCAGCATGGGTGTGAGACTTGAACCATAAAGGTTTGAGCGTTGAAGAACTGATGCTTTTGAATTGTGGTGCTGGAGAAGACTCTTGAGAGTCCCTTGGACAGCAAGGAGATCAAACCAGTCAATCCTAAATGAAATCAACCCTGAATATACACTGGAAGGACTGATGCTGAAGCTGAAGCTCCAATACTCTGGCCACCTGATGCAAAAAGCTGACTCAGTGGAAAGACTCTTATGCTGGCAAAGATTGAGGACAGGAGAAGGGGTGACACAGGAAGAGGTAATTGGATAGCATCACCAACTCAATGGACAAGAGTTTGAGCAAACTGTGAGAAATGGTGAAGGACAGGGAAGCCTGGCATGCTAGAGTCCATGGGGTCACAAAGAGTAGGACATGACTCAGGACAGGACTGAATAACAACAACATGATAATTGTATACTTTACTACAAGAGCCTCTGGCTTTCATTTACTTAAGTCCTGTCATTCATATTCATCCACTTCATTTATATAGCCAAAGCAATGTAAATCGAAGTAGCAAAGAAATAAAAGTCTTAATTTAACAAGAAAAAATGCACAGAAAAGCAGGTTTTAGTAATGAGTTTCATCTTTCATATTGTAAATGTGAATCATTTTTTGTTTTAATATCAGTCAATATTTTAGTATTTAGCTTGTGCTTCATTTTCTCATCCACTCAACCTCACCTCCACAATAATCTAAGACTTCTTTCCATTAAATCATTTAAAACAGCTATTTTTAGTAAGTCTGTCCTGCTTGATTTATACAACAATATAACATAACTATTGCTGTTCTTCACCTAGAAATTCTCCCCAAAAAACCCATTAGCAGGAAGAATAAATCTCTCTAAAATCCCAAATGTTGTTTTTTTCCTCCCTACAGCTAATGAACACACATTCAAATTTATAAGCCTTGATTTCACAAGGTTTAATTTATAAGGAGGTTTACTGACTATACATTTTCTGAAAACTGCACTTCAAATTTAAGTGATACATTCCAATGACCCCAATGAAAATGAAATCAGAAATGAAAACGATAAGGTGAACTGATAGGTTCTTTGGGTTGTTTTCTTTGGTTTTCTCAGCTTCTTATGTGAAGCTGAGAAATTCTAGTGGCAGTATAACATTATGTTTTAAGAGTACAGACTCTGGCATCAGAGACAGCTGAATTCTACTTCTCAATTTATTTCCTCTTAGTTGCTGAGGCAGGTTTGTTGGTTGACTTTCAAGTTTGCTTCTTAACACATGAAACAACGCTGCTATAACTAACAGATGAAATGATTAACACTTCTCATAATGTCTGGCCCAGAGGTATGCGATGAACAAATTGTAGTTGTTATATAACCATCATTAAGAGAAGTACAGTCTTCCCCCACCCCCTTGGTTTTTGGTTTTGACACAAGTGTAATCAAAGCTCTGTGATGGTGCTTCAGAAAAATCAAAAGGAATCCCTCTACTAAAATGGCTTGAAGTCTGATGAAGTGGACTTGAAACTAAATGGAAATTTCACATTTTCTCAAGGATGCCATGGAAAAGATAAAAATGAGGGAAAAATCAAGCAAAAGCTTTTTAAAGGAAGTGACATTTGACTCTTGCCTTGCAGGCAGATGCAGAAGGGAATGGCTACCCACTCCAGCATTCTTGCCTGGAGAATTTCATGGACAGAGGAGCCTGGTGGGCTACAGTCCGTAGGGTTGCAGAGAGTCGGACCAGCTGAGTGACTAAAAAAAAATTGAAGCATGAATAGTTTCTGGCAGAAGGAGACAGGAAGATAAGAAGCACGAAAAATGAAAACATCTTAAAATGAATAACATACAGAAGACAAAAAAATGTTAACAAATTAAGAATATATGAATAAAACTATTTTATTCTGAGATCACACATGGACATACTGCGTTCATCATAATGCAAATATCCTGATGACAACCAAATTAGTTATCAACAATTCCACAAAACTTCACAGAATCCCTCACAATTCACTCCAGGAACAGAGGATTTGTATCCATGAACATTTCCCTTTTAAAGAATAACATTTTTCAAATGACTTTGGTAAGCTTTTTGGAAATGCTCTAATTTCAGAATAAAATGAATTCACATTGACTACACTTACCAGAAATGTGTTCTGTAAGTAGTGACAAAATCTAGCTTACCCATCAATGAAGTTAAGCTTCATTTCAAGTAACCTCATTGGTGGACCATCATTTATACATCCTCTGAACATTTCAGCTCTAGACCATGCCTTTAAGTATGCCGCTTCTTCCAGTTTCAAAACTGTTCTTCATAAAAATTCCTGTTCCATATTATTTTTCAGTATCAGTTCATTTGCAGAGCAGAGCTACCAGGCATCTTGAGTTCTCTGAACAAATAAAGCTCTTTCAGTCTCTCATTAAAGAAGCTACCTGTTTTGCTGGGCACTACCCTGACATCTCACTCAGGTAGCTCACATAGGAGTCGTCAATTAGCAAACACATTCGTAAGAAAAGGGACACTCACAGCTGCCATGAGTAGGAATTAAGTTATGGTGGGCAATTTAGTGGGAAAGATGGATATGCATGCAATCTTAACAAGTCAAAACACATACACAATTACAAGTCATGAGATAGGAATCAACAGATAGGAATCATTTTAACTACAGTTTAAAAGTAACTCAACAAACAAATACAGAGCGTCTGCTATTATCTATCAGGTGTTGAAAAGAGCACAGGGCAGCGGGGAAAGGGTGGCGGGGGGTGAAATGAAACAAGATATCCTACCCTCAAGAAACGTCCATCTAAAGCAAGTGCATACACAGGGAGCTCTAGTTAGTGCTCTGTGGTGGCCTATGTGGGGAAAGAATCTAAAAGAAGACTGGATGTATATGTCTATGTAGTTGATTCACTTTTCTGTGCATCTGAACCTAACATTGCAAATCAACTACACTCCAATAAAAATATTTTTTAAAATGTCCAACTAGAAAAAAACATAAAGTGCACATAAAGAGTAAGTTTCAGTATAACGTAACATGTACAGGATGTCAAGTACACAGAGAACATGAGAACTGAGCTCAAGCTGGGAATTTAGGCAAGACTTCTTAAGAGAAACTAAAACAGGAGCTGAGAATTCGAGGAGGCCAGGGACGTAACTGCTTTCCATATCAATGAATATCCAAGTAACTAACACAATATCTGGCAAAGGATGGAAACTTGGGAAGTTCTGAAACGAAGTGGTAGAATTATGAGGGCATGTATATGTATGTACTTCCACTTACCACATCACTCTATTTAACCCACCAAATCATATGTAATTATTTCATATTGTTAGGTTAATCATGTTTCCATTATGGCTTACAACTGTAATTATCTTTTATGTCTGGCTATTGATTATTAAAACTGATAAACACCTTTTACTATTGTGATTATGTAATGATTATTTGCTTAATACCATTTTATCATGATGGGTCTACAGAAAATAATAGAATTCTCTATCACTAAAACTACCATTTAAAAGAAAAACTTGTAATCTCTTTTTAAAATCCAGAGGCATAACAGATTAACCTTGGATTTTTTTGAAAAATACAAATGCCCAGGTATTGCTATTCTTCTCCAAAGTTTCAGATGTGTTTCTCATAAGCAGCCATGAGAAAAACTAGACCATATGATGATCTTTTACTTGTATCGAGTCTGGTTCACTTTTTCTACTTCATTTCAGGAATCCCATTTCATTTAGTTTATCATTTTCAATTTCTCTCTATTTTTGTTGTTTTTTTCCCTCAAGCATTTATTAAGTATAGTAGAAAAGGTTCTGTATACATGTATATTGTATGTATAATGAAAGATATATTTTAGAAAATTTATGAATTTTCGCCCAGCTAAAACACTGATACCATTGATTCCGCCTGTCTGACTTAGTATGAACAGAACGCTAGGTATCTGGTTTCTCTTCACACGAACCTGAGATACAGCTCCGTGTACTCTGGCATCTTCGAACCTGAGGCACAGTCCCGTGTACTCTGGCATCTTTGAACCTGAGACACAGTCCCGTGTACTTTGGCATCTAGCATCACTGCTAAAAGTCTAGAAAATTTACTATCTTAGTGATCTTAAAATTTTTTTGAACGAGGCTTGAAACTTCTAATCCAGTTCTGAGACTCTAAACAAATACTATGTTGTTAAAAAACAAACAAACAAACAGGAAATTAACAAGTGATACAGTATTATTAACTAAAGTACATATTTTGTTCAAATTTCACAGAATTTTATGCTAGTGTGCTTTATTTGTCCTCATACCTCAATCAAAGCTCCACATTGTATTTAACTGTATTGAACAACTTCAGCTGCATGCAACAAATTCTGGTAAATTCTCCGCTCATTTTTATAACAAACATTTTCTAACTTTCCTTGTTATAACTTCTTAGATACACCCATCATTTAAAAGTGGACATTTGATTTCCAAATATATGGGATTTTGTTTAAAGTATCTTTAGTATTAATTTCTCATTTAAATACTTTCTTCTCTGAAATCAACCTCTGTGTTTTCTTTTCAGTGTAACTGTATTGAGGCTTTTGATGGCTAAGTCAAAGAACTCTCTTGGTAAATGTCACACTGCACTTTAAAAAGGTGGATTATTTTCAAGTATCTTTTGATATTCATTTCTAACATAATTACACAGTAATAAGAGAAGAGACTCTGTATGATTTCAATACCTTAAGACCATTAAATTTTTGCACGTTGCTTTATATCCCTGGATATGTTCCAGTATCTCCTAGTTTACCATCTATGGGAACTTGAATAGAATTTGTATCCTATTGTGTGAAAATTGTATAAATCTTAATTATGCTGAATTGATTCACAGTGCTTTTGAGGTCTACTATATCCTTCTACTTCTCTGTACATGCATACCATCAAATTTTGAGAGTTTGATATTAAAACTCCAACTAAAATACTTAATTTATCTTATAAAATAATATATAGTGGAACTATATGCAACTTTGTTCTGTATATTCCAAGTCTCCTGTAAATGTTACCATACTTTCATAATTAAATTTTAAAAAAAAGAGAGAGAGAGGTGTGGAGTGCATTTTAGTTAGAAGGAGTATGAGAAAAAGCATGTAAACATGAAACTGAACTAAGCAGGTAACTATAAGCAAGTAAACAGTATTAGGACCTAAGACTCAAGGGAAGATGTGATTGGAAATAAAGATGAGATATGTGAATGCTCTGGATTTCACTGATGATCTGAAACAGAAACCATGTTGGTGGTCAAAAAATGTCCACTGTGGTAATGTAAAAAACCGACTTTATTCTACAAGAGATACAAAGCACTACAGAAAAGAAGAGGAAGAGATTAATTCCAGTTTACTACTGCCAAAGGAACACATAATATTTATTAAATTGATGCTAAATCAATGACATTGTAATCATACTGCTCATTTATGAGTTACAATATTTCAAAATCAAAAGAATAAAATGTTCATATGGAGAGAGAGCTGCTGGATAAAGTGGGAGGAAGAAAAGATAGTCTAGCTCTTGACTTTGTGTCCAAACATTACAAATAAGTAACAAATTATGCTAGCTGATTTACAATTATTTGAATAAGTTGTCTCAAAAATAACATAGTATAGAGTCCAGCATGCAAAAGGGAAAGGAAAGGGAAAGTGCAGTGGCTCAGTCGTGTCCGACTCCTAGCGACCCCAAGGACTGCAGCCCACCAAGCTCCTCCATCCATGGGACTTCCCAGGCAAGAGCACTGGAGTGGGGTGCCATTGAACAAGTTTACTTTCTCACAGTTCAGAGAATAGAAGGCCAAAATCAAGATGTCCTAAGGCCATCTCCCTCTTCTCATCTTTTCCTAGTTTCTGGTAGTGGCCAACTGTCCTTGACTGCATCTCTCTAATTTCTACCTCATGCGTGCCTGCTCAGTTGCATCTGACTCTTTGAAACCCCCGGGATTGTACCTTACCAGGCTTCTCTGCCCATGGAATTTCCCAAGCAAGATTACTGGAGTGGGCTGCCATTTCCTCCTCCATAGGATCTTCCCAAGCCAGGGATTGAACCAGCGTTTTTTGTGTCTACTGCATTGGCAGGTGGATTCTTTACTGCGGCACCACCTGGAATCTCTGCCTCAGACATAGTCTTCTCCTTGAGTGTATTTGTGCCAGTTTCTCTCTGTCTCTTCTCTTGTAACATCATCAGTTCAGTTCAGTTCGGTTGCTGAGTCATGTCCGACTCTTTGCGACCCCATGAATTGCAGCACCCCAGGCCTCCTTGTCCATCACCAACTCCCAGAGGTCACTCAGATTCACGTCCATCGAGTCAGTGATGCCATCCAGTCATCTCATCCTCTGTCGTCCCCTTCTCCTCCTGCTCCCAATCCCTCCCAGCATCAGAGTCTTTGCCAATGAGTCAACTCTTCCCATGAGGTGGCCAAAGTACGGGACTTTCAGCTTTAGCATCATTCCTTCCAAAGAAATCCCAGGGTTGATCTCCTTGAGAATGGACTCATCTGATCTCCTTGCAGTCAAGGGACCCTCAAGAGTCTTCTCCAACACCACAGTTCAAAACCATCAATTCTTCGGCGCTCAGCCTTCTTCATAGTACAACTCTCACATCCATACATGACCACAGGAAAAACCATAGCCTTGACTAGACGGACCTTAGTCGGCAAAGTAATGTCTCTGCTTTTGAATATGCTATCTAGGTTGGTCATAACTTTCCTTCCAAGGAGTAAGCGTCTTTTAATTTCATGGCTGCAGTCACCATCTGCAGTGATTTTGGAGCCCCCCAAAATAAAGTCTGACACTGTTTCCACTGTTTCCCCATCTATTTTCCATGAAGTGATGGGACTGGATGCCATGATCTTTGTTTTCTGGATGTTGAGCTTTAAGCCAACTTTTTCACTCTCCTCTTTCACTTTCATCAAGAGGTGTTTTAGCTCCTCTTCACTTTCTGCCATAAGGGTGGTGTCATCTGCATATCTGAGGTTATTGATATTTCTCCCAGCAATCTTGATTCCAGCTTATGTTTCTTCCAGTCCAGCATTTCTCATGATGTACTCTGCATTATAAGCAGGGTGACAATATACAGCCTTGACATACTCCTTTTCGTATTTGGAACCAGTCTGTTGTTCCATGTCCAGTTCTAACTGTTGCTTCCTGACCTGCATACAGATTTCTCAAAAGGCAGGTTGTAGAAAATAATAAAAAAATTCTGTGGAGTTACTCATGAAATAAATAGTCCCTCATTAATGGTAAATTCATGATTAATCCATCACAGGACAGAATAAACATATGAGTTATTTTTTGAAAGTGGTGGGTAGGTAATACAGTCAAAACTACTTCAAAAAAAAAAAGAAAAAAGTAAAGAAAGAAAAAATTGCTAGCTTTGAAAACCTGAAGAATTTCTTGTAAGTGTATCTTATGGAAAGTACAAAATATTTTCAAGTATGTATTGTGTAAATACATAGATATGCAAGTTCGAGTTTTGGTTAAAGCAGCATTTAAAATGAATTTTAAGAATGATAACAACATAAAAAACAGGATGATTTGTGGGTCTGAGAAAGTAACACACACATGAACAATACAACTACTCACTGAAATATCTAAAATAAAAAAAATTTCTCCACAGATACAAAGTTCAGAATGTTTCTGACAACTGCTCTGTAAATTAAGGTAAATATCAGTCTAAAGCTGATCATATTGGCTAGATGCCAAAGTATAATTGAAAAAAAAAAAAAAAAACCCAGATATTTCAGAAGAACAGCACATATCCCAAATTCAAAGCACCCACTAAATGGAAGAGAGGCCCTTCATCTCTCTCAACTCAATATGATTGACTTTCCAGTTCAATCATACTCAAAGACTCAAGAGGCAGTGATTTTTTAACATGGGTTAACAGGAGTAAGAGTTACTTTGCTCAGACAAAATTCTTTTCTAAGGAATCGCTGCCCTTCAGTTAGCTCTTTTATTTAACATTTCCAAAGGTTGATATTGACGTCTACTGTATGCCACTGCCAGGGGACCAAGTTGCCTCTGTACTTAGAAATAACACAATGGAGATGAGGCAGAATCATAATCAACATTGAAGCTTGTCTTCCTCATACTGCCAAATACATCCTGGCCTGGCACCCTCATCTTAAATACTGCAGAGCCAATTAAATTGATCACTATACTGAGTACAACATAAGCCTGCTGCATTGAAAGAACTAATAGAACAAAGACAGACAAAAATGATTCAATAAAAATGATCAACAACAAAACTTTATTTAATATGCCTCCCTGCTATTTTTCAGTGGACAGGTTATGTAGTTGAACATGACTTTTCACAAAATAAAAACAATTTTTTTAAAGTATCTCTAAACTTCCCTCTTTTGTGATCCATAAAACTGCTTTTGAAATTATACTATTTTAACAACAGTTCTCATATTAAGAGCTGTAGGATCCAAATAGAAATAAAGTGACCTTATCCAAACTTAGGGAAATGTTACTACAAATTTTAATTTATCAATAACAGAGAATGTTCACTAAATATTATCAATTTATCAGGTAATATGTTAAGCTCTTTGCACTTAGTACCACCGTTTAATTCTCAAACCAATTCCTCCATTTATAAATTAAGACTCTAAAGAAACTAGAGTCAGAAATTGAACCCATGTAGTCTGACATCAGACTTGCTGCAAGAAAGTAGTTCTTATCTATATAATGAAGTAGTTTTGTTCATTCAAAGCAGATTTTAAAATTATACTAAAGTGAGAGGTCATTTTCTATCAAAGTCATTAATATCTAATTATAGACATGATTTTTACTATAAAGAAGAAGTTAGTATGCTTTTTTTTTGCCTGTATTTTATTTTATTGGGTTTTTTGGAAGCTGGAAGTTTAATTTCAATTTAAACCATGTTTTTCCATTTGTTCTGTTTTTCCTCATAAATAAAATGTGATTGAAAGAATAAACTTATATTGTTAGCAGTTTGATACTCAGGACCAAAAAACGACAACACATCCTCTGGCAAGTGGAAACTTTGAAATTTGGAAACTTATAATACTCAAATCAACTCACACTCAGAAAAGGGAGTCAAGAAAAGTTATTAATAAATCCCTTTATCATTCTGTCCCCAGACTTTTCAATTACTCTATTACAAATGTGCCTCCCACCATTAAATTATGCAGGAAAACAGTAAAATAAAATAAAGCTTCAGTAAAAATATAATGAGAATAGTAATTCAGTGCAGTTCAGCTCAGTCACCTCCGACTCTTTGCGATGCCATGAACCGCAGCACGCCAGGCCTCCCAGTCTATCACCAACTCCCGGAGTCCACCCAAACTCAAGTCCATTGAGTCGGTGATGTCATCTAACCATCTTATCCTCTGGAAGATCCCCTTCTTCTCCTGCCTTCAATCTTTCCCAACTTCAGGGTCTTTTCAAACGAGTCAGCTCTTCATATCAGGTAGCCAAAGTATTGGAGTTTAGGCTTCAACATCAGTCCTTCCAATGAACACCCAGGACTGATCTCCTTTGGGATGGACTGGTTGGATCTCCTTGCAGTCCAAGGGACTCTCAAGAGTCTTTTCCAACACCACAGTTCAAAAGCATCAATTCTTTGGCGCTCAGCCTTCTTTACAGTCCAACTCTCACATCCATACATGACTAACCAGCAATACGTGAACTGTGAACTTCCTGATGTTCAAGCTGGTTTAGAAAAGGCAGAGGAACCAGAGATCAAATTGCCAACANCATGATCTTCGTTTTCTGAATGTTGAGCTTTAAGCCAACTTTTTCACTCTCCTCTTTCACTTTCATCAAGAGGCTCTTTAGTTCTTCTTCACTCTCTGCCATAAGGGTGGTGTCATCTGCATTATCTGAGGTTATTGATATTTCTCCCCACAATCTCGATTCCAGCTTGTGCTTCTTCCAGCCCAGCATGTCTCCTGATGTACTCTGCATATAAGTTAAATAAGCAGGGTGACAATGTACAGCGTTGACGTACTCCTTTTCCTATTTGGAACAAGTTTGTTGCTCCATGTCCAGTTCTAACTGTTGCTTCCTGACCTACATACAGGTTTCTCAAGAGGCAAGTCAGGTCTTCTGGTATTCCCATCTCTTTCAGAATTTTCCACAGTCTGTGGTGATCCACACAGTCAAAGTCTTTGGTATAGTCAATAAAGCAGAAATAGACATTTTTCTGAAACTCTCTTGTTCTTTCGATGATCCAGCGGTTGTTGGCAATTTGATTTCTGGTTCCTCTGCCTTTTCTAAAACCAGCTCGAACATCTGGAAGTTCATGGTTCACATATTGCTGAAGCCTGGCTTGGAGAATTTTGAGCACTACTTCACTAGCGTGTGAGATGAGTGCAATTGTTCAGTAATTTGAGCATTCTTTGGCATTGCCTCTCTTTGGGATTGGAATGAAAACTGACCTTTTCCAGTCCTGTGGCCACTGCTGAGTAATAGTAATTACTGTAGTTTATATTTTATATTTTAAACTATAGCTCAGTATTAATAAACTAAACTATAATCTCTCAGAGGACAAGATCTGACAGTTTTATATATCATGTAGAGTAAGTCCTTACCATGTAAAAATAAGAACTATTAAAAGAAAAACATATGTGGAAAATATTATGCAACATTATTTACTGGGGGGGAATACACACACACACACACACACACACACACACACACAATTTATGGGTTACCCAGTCCTATAATCTTGTTTACAAACTATATATATTAAATACCTGGAATTTAATTTAATTTAAATACCTGGAATATGAAAATGTGTCTATGTGGAACCCAGGGTAAGTATAGTGTGACGGTTTAAAAGGACAGGCTTTGAAGTCGAAGAACCAACATCTCTCTAGCACTGGTACTTAAACTTACTGTGCCTCAGTTTCCTTATCTGTAAAATGAACATAACAATCTCACATGTTTTTCCTAAGGATTAAATGAGACATTGTTAATCCTCATCTACAGAATAGAATTGAACATAGTAAGGTCCTATGTAAATCACAATCTGGGAACTAAACAGGAGATAAGAAAAATGGCATTTTCTTCCTTGAGTACAGGTGGGAAACAGGTGTATCTTTTCCTTTTTAGATCTCACTATATAATCCACTACTCTTCTCTAGCATCCCTCTGCTCTCCTTGTGCCCAGGGTACTCAACTCTTCACTACAGATCACTGCAGTGATTTGTCATCCACGGTATATCACACTACAAAATGATTGAATTCCCTCCTCTCTCTCTCTCTCTCTCTTTTTTTTACTTTACAATATTAGTTTTGTCATACATCAGCATGAATCTGCCACGGGTGTACACGTGTTCCCCATCCTGAAACAACCTCCCACCTCCCTCCCCATACCATCCCTCTGGGTCAATTAAGACAGATAGGAATTAAGCAATCCAATTTAACCAAGTTTTAATAATACACTAACATTCTGACAGATTATGCTTATTAACCCAAATCAATTGCTGTTACAATATAAGTCACTGAGACAAAATTAAAATTTAGGCAAAAATACACCAGTCTTTCCTAAAAATTTGTCTACCTACTTGCTCCTTGAGTCATTTTTATTAGTCATACCTTCTTCCAATATAATCCAATGTCTACCAGGTTCTATGTATTTTCAAAACAGGTCCTGAAGGTAGTACACAAAGGATAATGTTGTGGAAAGATCTATAACAGCTTCTTGTCATGAAAATGAGAAATTTACAATGAAAAACTTAAAAAAATATTCAAAGTAAAAATTATATTTAAATAAATTAATCTGAATTTTATTTTTCTTTTCCCAATTNCTTAAGAACTCAGTAAATGTTAAGAATATTCTGAAGGCAAGGCTTCCAAGTACCTTAATTTTAAACATCTCAGTTTCTTCACTTTTTGACATGGATCAGGTCCATTTTTAGCTTTCAACAGCCAATGCATTCATTCTCTCTGGCCCAGCCCAAATAGCCTATAAACACAGACTAAGCCTCTCAAATTAAAGGATTTGTGGAACTGGAAAGAAGGTAGCTGACTACATTACTACGCTTGCATTTTTTTTCTTTCTTGTATTCAAAAGTCTCATTTTCCCCAATTAAAAATAAACTTTCAAGCAAATTCCTAACAGCCTAGTCATAGAGGAAATAAGTAATGGGCACTACAGAAAGATGGCTCCAGTTTCTCAAGTGTATAAGCACTTGCTTAGATTCTGTATTAAAAGCAAAAATGTCATACACATTAGATGAGAACTGTTAGCACAAGCCAAGATTCAGTGTCTTATAGTTTCGCACTATTTGTGATGTTACTCTATTCTGCTAGGGCTTTCAAAGGGTAAAGCATGGTCGTTTCTCCTGACTATGGTACTCTTAATGTTTTAAAACAGAATTCTGTAAAATAAAATCTAAACAATCAGATGAACACAAAGTTTCAAGTTTCTTTGAACCTTGATTGATCATGTTAATTAAATCTTTTCTATCACGTGCTTTTTGACCCTTAGAATCATTATTTTTCAAGGCTACCCATCATGACACTAATCAGATGTATTATTCACTGTTATGTTGCCTTGAGTATGCAGGCTGAGAAAGCTACAGCTTTACAACTTGGTGGGTCATTTAGGAATCATTTTGACTTTTCCCCAAATTTCCTCAGTCAGGTTTCCTATGACACTAAATTATCTCCATTTTTTTCTCATTACAGATACCAGGACCACGTGAATACTGAATCAAATTATTATTTAATCCATTACATACAGCATGGTGGCCATTAACAACTTCTCTAATTATGTTCCTTCACAAAGTAATGCTTTCTAGATACTTTACATGTAAACTTGCTTTGAATTGGGATTCCTAATGGTTGACTTCAGTACAAGTGTGATGTCAATAACATACAATAACATGTAAACTCAAAAACATTATATATGACATTAGGTTAAAATAAATAATATGAACTAGTTTAATTAGCAGTTATCCTAGGTCATAGGTTCATATTAACTAAATATAAGTTATTAAGATGAGATAAAAATTCTAATATTCTTATAGAAAAGCCTAAGTTAACTACAAATAATTACAGAATTATCCTTTAAATAACACAGGACTTAATAAACTATCCTGTTTACAATATTAACAAACATCACTACTGTATATACTTTCCAATTGCTTCACAGGAAATAAAAAATATATATTTTAAAACATCAGATGTCCCATTCTCTTTCTAAGAAAGGATCTTAGTACCTTTACAATAGCTGACATCTTAGCCCTTCTAGCTTTCCCCAGAAGACCCCACACATTGAAGCACAGATAAAAATGCCCAAAGAAAGAAGACCCACTGGGGAAAACTGCACTCTGCTCAGTTTTGCATGCATCAGCGGACCGACCTCACAGTAGATAAATACAACCCAGAGCAAGACTAACTGACACAATGAAGCAAAAAAGGGAAATGTGAGATTTAGTTATTTTATCTTAAACCTCTTTTTAAGTAAGGGTGGTTTGTTTCTACTTGAGTTTTCACATATATATACAAAAAAATATGCCCTCGAGGACTCAACCACATTTCTAATACTAATCATTTTTTAAATATTAAAAAAATCCTGATATATAGTGCACCATATTTTATTATGATTTTAAAAGATCCACAAACATAGCCTTTGTTTTTCACAAATGACACAAATTTTGACAATACAGAGGTGAGTTTTGGAAAATTTATTATTGGCTCTTTGCACAAATATTTAAAATAAGACTTTTATAAAAGCTTAGAAAACAATTTGACAAATTAGATAGAAATCTTTAAAAATCCAAGGAGAAGTTAGAATTAGCCTACTAATTCTACTTTTGTTTTCTTTTCAAATCAACTTCATTTCCAAGAACCCTCCCCAGTTCTCTCCTACATTTACCACAAAAGACTCTAGGCCAGAACTTCCTCCAAGGAGTTGTTTATTTAAAATATCTAACCCCAGGGATCACCAGAATAGTGTCTGCTAGATTCTCAAACTCTTCCTGTGGAGCCAGCTTCCTGTGACTAGTGAAAAAGTGAAAACTGCAGAAGAGTTTCCTAAGTAGGATTAGCATTTTAGAAGAGAGAAGGGAGTTTTTCATATCTAATTGAGATTATAAATGGCACTCAATCCTCGAACCTCATTTCTGACTAACATAAAAAGTGAGGATAGTTCCAGTCACAAAATCTGTTGTTGCATCTTTCTACTTGGCCTCTTTGGGAAAGGTGTCAAGGATCAGCTCTGGGTGAAGTTTATCACTAAAAAATTACCTTTCTGACTTTCTAATATTTGTCTTCTATGGATGATACCTTCCTTCACCCCAAACCCTTTTGCTAACATTTTTCTAAGTATATATACAATTCTAAGATACAGATTACCTTGCTTCCTAAATATTCCCAAGTTGCTGACGTTCTCAAGAACATACCTAAGGCTTTGGCCATTGATGTTTCCCACTCCGTCTTGCTCAAAGGTATAATAGTGCTGTGCACACAAAGTGAAGAACAAATGTTGATGAAAAGATGATTCTCTTTACTTGCTAATGCCATCTATTAGAGCTGTACAGTTTCCTAAAAATAAAAGTTCAAGAGACATTCCAGCCTTAGAAATACATTAATTTTCAGTGATAGGCCACAAGGGTGACTGTTTTGATCTAAATTTCCATTGTAAATGTTTCAGAAAAATAATCTCTGCACATCCCTGACCATTCTCTTCCCTCCTGTATTTTCTAACATACTCTCCTATAATTTTTAATTTCCTTCAATTAATTTATTTATATATTCAGCTATCTATTTGTATACATATTTAAAAAAAGATTTTTTGAATGTAGACCATTTTTAAAAAGTTTACTGAATTTGTTACAGTATTGCTTCTGATGTTTGTTTGAAGTGAAGTGTTAGTTGCTCAGTCATGTTGGACTCTGCAACTCCATGGACTATATATATAGCCCATCAGGCTCCTCTGTCCATAGAGTTCTTCAGGCAAGAATACTGGAGTGGGTAGCCATTCCCTTCCGCAGGGGATCTTATGTTTTGTTTTTTTGGCCCTGAGGCATGTGAGATCTTAGCTCCCTGACTAGAGATTGAACCTGCACCCTCTGTACTGGAAGGTGAAATCATCACTGGACTACCAGGGAAGTCCCAAACAGTAAAGTTAAAACTTCTCTCTAGAGGTAACTATAGCTTTACACACAGGTTTAAGAAATAATGGCGAGATCTTGGGTCCCCTTTCACATATTTTCCTTCATCTGTTAGTATCACAACCAGGATACAAACATTGCTACAATCTACTGATCTTGTTTGGATTTCCCCAATTTTAAAAAAATCTATGTGTGCACACAAATGTAGTTGGTTCTATATAATTCCACCACAGATGAAGGTTCAGATATTCATCACTGTATCATGATACAGAACAGGTGCATCAGCACAAAGATCCCTCCTGATGCCCTGTACAGTCACATCCTCCTGTCTCCCTAACCTTTGGCAACCAACAATTTGTTCTTAATTCTGTAAGTCTACCATTTCAAGTGCAGTATCACCAACTCAACGAACATGAGTTTGAGTAAATTCCAGGAGCTGGTGATGGACAGGGAGGCCTGGCATGCTGCAGTCCATGGGGTTGCAGAGTCAGACACGACTGAATTGAACTGAACTGATATAGAAGGTGACATCTTTGATACAGATGGAATCAAACAGTATGTAATCTTTTGAGAGTGGTTCCCCCCCCCCCACTCAGCCTAACTCACTCAAGATCAATCTCAATTATTATACTGATTAAGAATTCATTCCTTATTATTGCTGAATAGTATTCCATGGTACAAGTATACCAGTTTGCTCAACCATCTACTGAGTGAGAGACATTTGGACTGCTTCCAGTTTTGGCTACTATGAATGAAAGTGCTATGAACTTTTCATGTTCAAATTTTTGTGGGAACAGAAATTTTCATTTCTCTGGGATGAGTGCAACTGCTGAGTTATATGGTAATTGCATTTTAGTTATATGATGAATTAACTGTCAGAGTCTTCTAGAATGGCTGGTATCATTTTAAATTCCCAATGGACATTTTTCTTTACATTCTTAGGTTAAATTCCTTACTGGTGGAGATATGTAGAGCCACAACGTATTTTTTAGTGAAAGTTCATTTTCCTAAGTACATCTGGGGTACTGTTTTCTTTCTAAGTGATCATGGTAAATTGAAAAGTTAAAAGCACACTGTATGAAGAAAACAGCTGGGAAGTTCAAATGAGCTGCCATGTCCTAAAACTGTTCAGTATAGCAAGTGTGACCAAAGAGGTCAGAGACACGTTTTTTAAAAAGATGTAAACAGAAACAGAGGATACACATAATGACATTCAAATTAGGAGTGTATGTACACATATATCCCTCCAATAACTCTAGAGAAAAGTAAATTACAAACAGATACCTGCTACTCTGCCTGTACTTGAAGATGTTTTCTAGTAACTTTGTAAAATACCTAAAGATAATACTTACAATTTTTTTAGACGACATCTGATTGAAATCTTACTGTAAAGTAATTAAAACAAAAGTTTATGTTTAATGTGCTTCTTTCTATCTTGTCTAAATATCCAGATGTGCACGTATGCATGCATGCACGTGCACACATACACACCAAGAGTAAAAACACTCTGCACTTAACCTTGTCATTAAAGGATTGCACAATTTAAATTCCTTGAAACCATTAGTATGTATGAAAGGAAAATAAAAAGTAGATGAGATTCATTGGTGTAACCATATTTCATGTCATGTAAATCTGAGAAACATTTATAAAAATAATCACATAAATAGAACACTACATTTTCTTAAATCACAGGTAGAAGAGAGCCTTAAATTGAATATGAATAGGATATCAAGTCAGAAATCTTCTCAAACACAAAACATTAAGCCCTGTATATGAAAAATTTAAAATATATATTCTGTTGTCATGTTAGTCACTCCGTTGTGCCCAACTCTTGGCAACCCCATGGACGGTAACCTGCCGGGCTCCTCTGTCCATGGAATTCTCCAGGCAAGAGTGGATTGTCATTTCCTTTTCCAGGGAATCTTCCCGACCCAGGGATCAAACCTTTTTATACATATCTTATATATTCTATAAACTGTAACAAAAATCCATAATTTACATTTATTTTACAAAAAAATGTTGAGATACAAGCTAGAGAATGTGGTAATATTTTTATTGCATACATCTTTGGGGATGTCCCCCAGTTGGGAGTGCAGATTCTCACTAAGGCAACAGTACTATTCTGATGACTGTGCCATTCTCACCGTATCTTCTCATCATGGGTTCTTTCTACAGACCTTTCTCCACAGTGATTCTCTGCAGATTTCTCTCTGAAAAGCAGCCTCACTGCCACATCACCAAATTGCCTAATTTTTCATTTTTCCTCTCCTAATGTGGTAGGTTCAATTCACTACAGCTACAGTTTCAAACTACTATTTTGAGAAACAGATTTTTTTAAATTTCCAGAAGTACAGGAAAGTAAGGGAATAACAAGGTTTCAGATGAGGAAATCTGACATTTGCCTTAAAAAGCAACTTTAAATTTCACATTTGAAGACAAAACAAAAGGAAAACAACTCACCTAATGAGTAACTTACCATTCTGGATTGAGGCAATGAAGCCCTGGAATTTTATAAATAATTTACCACAACTACCAATCACCATGTCTGATATTAAAAAACAAAAAGAAACCCCAAAACAATTCTGGTTCATTCCACACAATTTCAAGTATATGATTTATTATCTTAACAAAAAATTAAGTTTTGCTGTTTAATTTTTTGTTTTGGTTAAATTATCCAGGACAAGATTGGCAAACTACAGACAGCAGAGAAAATCCAGGCCACCAACTATTATTTTTGCAGCTCATGAGCTAAAAATAGTTTTTCACATTTTTAAATGGTTATATAAGTACCTACACAGTATCACTGATTTTGCCTTCTGGGCTGTAAACTAAATTATTTATTATCTGGCTTCTTGCAAAAAAAAAGTTTGCTAACCCCTGATTCTCAGGGATCAGTATAGAAAAATATGTAATAAAAATTAATAAAATTTATAACTATAAATAAAACTAATTGATTTAATTTGCTATGAAGTGGCCTTGAACTCTATTGCCATTTAATTGTGATTCCCTGGAAATTTCATATAATCTGGGGAGTCTGACAACTCTCCAGAGGTATTCTCAAAGTGAAAAACAACTATGCAACTTAAGAATGGTTGTTAAATACTTCCATCACACTACACCATGCATATGCCACTAGCCAAAAAATATTTTTAAGAGGACAGTATTGACTGAAAATATAGTAATATATACAAGAAAGCTCCCCCATACAGTTAGAACAGCAAATACTGCTACTCTTAAAAACCTAAAATTCCAAGTAACAACACCACCAAAACAAATTCAACCTGGAAGTCATAAAAAATGTGAGCTATGAAAAGCAAAATCTGAATTTTTTAAGAAAAAAAGAAATGACCTGATACGTGAAGGTGATAACAAAAATAGTGGACACTAAAATTAAGCAAGTTTTTTGAGGGACTGTAACTAAAATGTGAGGCTTACTAAGTAGCAGTAACACAGTACAACAGCTATTCAACTGAATGATAAGTACCATGAATACCTCAAACGGTAACATTTCTGTAACTGAAACCAAAGCAATTCAGGATATGCTTTCAAATTTTTAAAAAATTCACTTTCATCTGGTAGCTAATTAAAGCTTCCACAAACATTATGACCACTAGCAAACATAGGACTAAGCCCTCACTTTGAAAACTACCAGAATTTTCAAGGTATAAGGAGTACCAGGCACACCCCTTCCCTACTCCCAGTCCTTACGACAATCACAGATCTTTCAACACTCCCAATTGAGAACCATTGAGCTAGATGACCTGTAAGATCCATTCCAGAGCAAATTCTACGAGAATTTTAGTTAATGAGCATTTATTTTTAACAAAATACTCAGAAAACCTATAGTAGATGATATAAATATTATTATAACCATAAGCAGTGAATCTGAAGCATTACCACATCGAAGCCATAGTCTGATGATGCTGGTCTAGGACTTTCCCTAATCAAAACAGTGTCGCAAACACTCATGTGTGCCATGGTGTGGTTCTGAGATTATACACATNCTCATTGGAAAAGCCTCTGATGCTGGGAGGGATTGTGGGCAGGAGGAGAAGGGGATAACAGAGGATGAGATGGCTGGATGGCATCACGGATTCTATGAACGTGAGTCTGAGTGAACTCGGAGAGATGGTAATGAACAGGGAGGCCTGGCGTGCTGCGATTCCTGGGGTCACAAAGAGTCGGACACTACTGAGCAACTGAACTGAACTGAATGCAGGAAAGCATGGAGCAGCTAGCAAGAATTTTTGCATTTCCATAATCTGAGCAACCTGGCAGAACAAGGCCCTTTGAATTAGGGGCCACCTTTACATAATAGTCACGTGAAGTCTTCAGTGTCTACTTATGAAGCAAAATGGCAGGTTGACTACAATGTATTCAGCATCTAAGATTTCTATTGCTTGGCTAAACTTCATTACCTTTATCAAACATCTCTAATGCTAAATAGTCATGATCCCTCCTTTATCTAAGAATGAATGCACTTACTGATGGAAGGTAGGGGAAATGAAATTGGCTTAGCAAGCTTCTACATGCCACCTCCAAGCTGAAGGAACACAAAACTCTGTTAAATTCTTATTTCTTGGCTGCATGTTTCCGTCCCCAACAAATGTTAATGTGTGGAGAAAGCCTGTCATTTATTATCACATATGCTTACTTAGAAGCATTGCTAAGAAAGCAACATTTCAGAGTTCATACCTCTAAACCTTTAGAGACGTATGCCCTACCTACTCTGGAGGCAGTTCATCTTCTGTTGATGTCTGCTATTGGCTCTTGGCTTCCCAGAAGCAGCGGGACAATCAAGAGAATCCAAGGAGAAGCTCCACTTTTGGCCGGACTTCTGGGAGAGCAGGTGGTTGGGAGTAATTAAGGTCTGATTCCTGGTGGCCTCTCACCAAGATAATTAGGCGCCTTCCACCACTAATGAAACTCACATTCCCGTCGGGCTATTTAAATCATCCAAGAAAGCCTTGGCCACAGAGTTGTCTTGCATCACATTCAGGAATGGCCTGCTGGGCTCTGTCCCCAGAGTTCTTCAGTCCTTACAACCGAGGGCATTTTTAATCACCTGCAAATTCGGCCTAGCTCTCAACTCAGGGGCCAGTCCTGTCTGAGATAGTGGGATTTTGAGGTGCCTTAGGGCAATAGCTTGTTATCATAGGCACTGTATATTTGCTCAGAATTTGACCTTGTCTCTCAGCCAAACAATTTAGATTCTCTTTTGTTTTTGTGACAGAGAACTGTTCTTGGACCCCAGCCCTTAGAACTGGGTTTCTGCAGTAGACG
>SJYV01022910.1:315313-340810 GCA_006410875.1 Neotragus pygmaeus | reverse complement strand
TAAGTGATATGCAACAAAATAAAAACAGCAGTGGGAGAGCGAAGGAAGCCTATTTTTGATTGAGTGGTGTTTACTCTGTTTTTCTCAGGAGCTGACTTTTAGGCTTAGAACTGAATGATACAAAAGAGACAGGAATGTGAAAATCAGGAGGAAGAACATTCCTTAAAAAGAGAACAAGTGGTGTAAAGGTTCTAAGACAGTCACAAGTTGATGTTTATGAAGAAGGAAAGAGGGTTGTGTTGAATGAGTCAGAATGGATTGAACTGTAGTAGAGTCATATGAATGAGGTCAGAGAAGTCAAATCAACAGGACTGTTCATGGGCTGGATGCTAGGAGGTGATGAAGGAAAGAGTGGATCAAGGACAAGCCCTAGATTTTGGATTGGCCATTGCATAAATTTGGTAAAACTGCTCTCTGAAATGCGGAAGAGTATTGAGACAGAAAGGAAGAGATTGTTGTTGCTGTTGTTGTTGTTTTGACTTTTTAAGAGTGAGAAGCCTATCTCATGTGCTAATGCTCTAGTCAGGTATCTTTGTTACATTTAAATCCATTGGCAAGATTACCTAGAAGGAATGCAGATCAATTAGAGAATGGTTCCTCTGTCTGACCCCTAGGACTTTGTGTCATTAAGAGAGGTCTAGCTGACTTCTCTGGTGGTCCAGTGGTTGAGACTTCACCTTCCAATGCAGGGGGTGCATATTTGATCTCTGGATGCGAGCTAAGTTCTCATGTTCCTCATGACCAAAGAAACATAAAACAGAAACAATATTGTAACAAATTCAGTAAAGACATTAAAATGGTCAACAAGAAAAAAACCCCAAAAAACTTTAATGAAAGAAAAAGACTAAGAAGAAGAAAAAAAAGAGGTCCAGCAGAGGAGGATTTAGCATTACAGATTGAGTAGAAGCAACCAGTAGGAGAATATTCAAGGCCATAGTATTAAGAAAGGTGTATTCAAAAAATGTTTTAAAGAAAAGGGAGTGGTCAACTATGCCAAATGCTCCTGAGAAATCACATAAGAAGAGAGTAAAAGTGGCCTTTGTTTTTCCTGCAAGAATGTCATTGATGACTTTGACCATAAAGGTGTTAGTGGTGCAATGTGGAGAAAAGCCTGAATGGAGTGGATTGAGAGAATGGGAAGTGAAGGAGCTGAGACAGAAAGATACACAACTCTTTGAAGAAATGCTGTTGAGAAAGGGATCAAGGCAATTGAGCACATGTATAAGAGGGTGGAAGCTTAAGAATTTAAGTAGGAAATATCAGATCATGTTTATATGCAGATAAAGATAATCCAGTGAGGAGAAACTGAAGTTGAAAAAGAGGGTAAATTCTTGAATAGGTAAAAATGGGATCCCATGCACAAGTAGCTGTATTTAACTATATGGAGTATGTCTGAAAATCCCAAATACAAGATGATCTTGTATTTCAAATATTTTTCATTGATTCCTGCATCTCTAGAGATCATACATGCTTTTAGCAATGATCAATGCAGACATTTGCTTGTGATAGCTCTTTCCAAGATCTCTTACTGGGACTTTTGCAGATCAGCTACCTTACTGTGGGGCTTCTGAGGTGGCTTAAACAGTAAAGAATCTGCCTGTGATGTACCTGGGTTTGATCCCTAGGTTGGGAAGATCCCCTGGAGAAGGGAATGGCTACCCACTCTAGTGTTCTTGCTTGGAGAATTCCATAGAGAGGGAAGTCTGGTGAGCTACAGTACACGGAGTTGTGAAGAGTTAGAGACATGGCTGAGTGTCTACAACTGGCACTGCTACTTGACTGTGAGCTGCCTCTGTGCATTCCGGGTCCTAGTCTGCTTTACAACCAACTGAGCCCTGAATCTCTAACCTTTGAGCACAGAAATCCTAGGCTTTATAGACATTCATGCAGAGCTTCATAGGCATTGTAAGGAGTTTGGGAGTTAGGTTTTGATTTATTTCAGCTTTCAGTTTAGTTCAATTGCTCAGTTGTGTCCAACTCTTTGTGATCCCAGTTTTATATAGATATAATTAACGTGTAACAGTGTGTAATTTTAATGTGTACAATGTGATGATTTGATATTTGTATATATTGCAAAATGAGTACCACATTAGGGTTAAATTAGACCTCTATGGTTTTTTTTTTGTGTGTGTGTGTGTGTGTGTGATGAGAACACTTAAGATCTACTTTCAGGAACTTTGAAATATACAAAAATGTAGTGGGAAGACCTTTGTTGGCAAATTGATGTCCTTGAATAGCAAGGGAGATCAAACCAGTCAATTCTAAAGGAAATCAACCCTGAATATTCATTGGAAGGACTGATGCTGAAGCTGAAGCTCCAATATTTTGGCCACCTGATGAGAAGAGCAGACTCATTAGATAAGACCCTGTTGCTGGGTCAGATTGAAGGCAGGAGGAGAAGGGGGCGACAGAGGATGAGATGGTTGGATGGTATCACTGACTCAATGGATATGAGTTTGAGCAAACTCAGGGAGATAGTGATGGACAGAGAAGCCTGGTATGCAGCAGTTCATGGGTTTGAAAGGAATCAGACAAGATTTAGCAACTGAACAACAAATGTGTGAAGACACTGTATGGCTTTCAAAGGGAAATTAATTAATTAATTTCAAAAGGAAATTAAGTTACATTTGAGGACAAGGACTCTTGCTCTTTGGTATACAATAGATTGGAGGGGGCAAGAGTGGAAACTGAAGAGAATCCAAGGGAGACTGTTACAATATTTTACATGAAAAGACTACTAGTGTGATAGCAATAGAGATAGAAGTAGATAGATGTGATTGTTCTTCCAGCTCAATTATATGATTTAATAAAATGTTACTCCTGTTTAAATGGAAGGAAAAATTGATTCACTGAACAAATATAAGCAGATAATTAAAATTTCAGTTGCTAGCACATAACAGATCATTATATGCTCAGGAAAAGACCTATGTAAGATAAAAGCATTTGGCACATAGTAGGTGCTCAATTGAAAAAGTGTTATTAGCCACCTTAAAATTTAACTTAGAGATTGAATAGTTGACTTGTTGTTATGGGTACGTTGAAAGACCATAAATATAACCTCAAAGCATTACTTGGAATATTTCAAATTAATGGATACCTTCCAAATCATTAAAATAACCGCAAACTCATTTCCAACCCAGCATCCTTCTGCATGGTTGTCTTCCAAGGGATAAGCACGCGTGCACATAATCATTACAATTGAGTCTGATCATGTATGCAGGCTATAGCAGGTGTACCCAGGGCAGCCCACAATTTTAATTCTGTCCTTTGGTATTTAAAGAGTAATGCAAGCTCCATCTCTGGCACTGAAACATTCCCCATTCATTAGGACCGGAGAAGCCAAGTTGTTTGTATAAGAATGGATCCAAGTGTTGTCTTAGTCCTGAAGTCTACCACACTAGACACTGTGATTCTCAGTTTGCATTTTAAAAGAACACTTTAGTTCTCATAGGAAACCACACAACACTCCTGGGAGAAAAAACATCAAGACTACCCAACTTATACTGCATGTCTTTAGGATCTACTTTTTTTGGTTCTTGTTTATTTCTTTATTTTGCAGCTCAGGTCTTAGTTGCGGCATGCGGGATCTTTTATGTCAGCATGTAAAGTCTTGTTTGTGTCCTGTAGTAGTTTTGTTCCCTGACCAGGAGTCAAACCTGGGCTGCCTGCACTGAGAGCTAAGAGACTTAACCACTGAACCACCAGGGAAGTCCCAATACTTCTTTAGTGGGTGTTTGAGGGACCATATAGCTATAGTAGAGGCTTTGTGTTAGAGAATATTAGGAGAGCATGCAGGGAAAGTAGGTTAGGGACCAAATCATGGAAAGCTTTTTACCCCTAGATAGTTGAGTTGGGCTTCATCCTGATTCAGGCAGGGAACCACTTCAAAGTTTAAGCAGAGGATTTTGAACATCATTTTCTTTCAAATTCCTCAGTATAGGATTTCATCTTACTTCTGGTAAGCAAAAGGGTGATAAAGTCCCTCAGTGGCTCTTTCATAGCTTGACCCTGGTGTGACAGTTTGATATATTTTCTTTCTTACCAAGCCTCATCTCTCATTCAATGTTCATTTACCGAATGCCTATCCTATGAAAGGTACTGTGTTAGGCTCTTATTTGCTGTGTGGTTAGTAAAGATGTCATGTCTAAATCCTTAGACATATTTGTTCTGAAAGTTATCCTAAATAGGAGTTTGTACCTTTAAGTACTCAGCTTTAGTTTTTTCTCTCTGGACATTGTTTATTTTCTGGTTCAAGTGATTAACCTGTGGCTGCTAGATCCTTCCCGTGACTCTGAAGTCAGCCCTGCCGTTGTGCTCTCATTTCCCTGGCCAGTTCATTGTTGCCTCTAGGATCAAGTCCACATGTGTTCGGTTGACTTATTTGGCTCTTCATGAAGCTGGCGTCAGCCAGCCTTTCAGTCTTGTTTTTTCTATTGCTGAACTCTCACCCCAGGGCATTTCACATTCAACATCCCCTCAGTACATATCCATATTGCAGAGCAAGTTAGACTTAGTGCTCTTAACTTGAAAAGGGTGAAAGTCACTCAGTCGTGTCTGACTCCTTGTGACACCATGGACTATACTGTCTGTGGAATTCTCCAGGTCAGAAGACTGGAGTGAGTGGTCTTTCCCTTCTCCAGGGGATCTTCCCAACTCAAGGAATGAACCCAGGTTTCCCTTAGTACATCATGCTGTTTCCTGTCTTTGTGGTTTTGTATGACATTGCAATTGATGAGGATGGTCAGATCCCTTGGTGTATTGAGACTGAAAAAGATTCAGTATCAGCTAGATTACAAACTCCTTTTATTTAAAAATTAATAATTATTTCTAGGCAAAGACTCTGTATGGTTTGCCTCTATCCCTCTTCTTCCGTCCAGGGTGTCACTGAGCAGCTTGCAGACAAGAGGTAGCCAGTACAAGTAAGGTAAATGAATGAGTGTGCAGAGAATTCAGCCTCACTTTTGTGTAGCTTGAGCCAAGCAGGATCAAGATAATGGGTCTGCCGGAGGCCAGGGTGTGTAGTGCAGTGGACAGAGAAAGGGGGAGGATGTGTGGGGAGAGCCTGCAAGCCAATGGGCACAGTTTTTGATTATCTGCTGTTTTAGATCATCTGCCTCACTGCTCCCCTCCATTGGTGTGTATAATTGAGAGCAAGGAATGGATCTTCTGCTTAATTGGTTTTTCTGGTTAACTCATAGTTGACTGGAAGGGTTTCTTCTTTGGGGGAGAAAAATCCTCTCTAACAGATACTAAATATTATTTTCTCTCAGTGCAATGTAAGGCAAAGAAAAAACCTTTTTAGGATTCAGGAGCCATCAACATTGTGAATATTATAAACTCAACATTTAGTGAATTTCTGTTAGTCTGTATTTTGAACGCAGTGTCCTGTGGAGAATACAAAATGAGTAAGACCTGTAGGATGGATTAGAGTTTGTCAGAGTTCTTTGGGAGGAGATCATGGAGGAAACAGGTCCAGTGTTTGAGGTTTAGGTCATGGAGGGTGGAAGGGACAGATATGCATTCCAAGTTGTACAAAACGTGAACATGAAGCAGCAAGACAGGAAGAGCAGGTTGCCATCAGGAACTGGAGGCCAAGAGCTGTCTGTGGCTGTGGAATGGAGATCTTGGGGTGATAGTATTTGAGGAGAGCTAGTGCAGGAGCAGACAAAGCTAGAGAGTGTGTTAGGGGGTTCTCTCTGGATGGCTTTGAATGCCAAGCTGAGAAATGTGGCCTTTGTTCTGTAGACAACTGGAAGCTGGGAAAGGACTCACCTAGATGTTTGGTTTAAGAGGGATTGCTCCTGCAGAAGTGTGAAGGATGTGTTTCAAGGGAGACTGGAGCTGAAAGGAATGGAATATAAGGCCGTTTCAATAGCCCATCCAGTCACCCATTTGCCCATTCGTTGTTTCACTTAACAAGTATCCAGTGAGCATTGATTTGGACAAGGCAGTGTTCTGGCCTGCAGGAGAAATAGCAGCTCAAGGGAAGGCTAAGCTCAAAAGAATGACTAAGAAAACTGAAGAGAGAAATCAAGGAGATGGATACAATTTTAATGATATTGAAGTTGAAATTGGGTGAATTCTAGAGTTCCAATTTGTATTCATGCTGAAAGTTTGAGATACAGGTATAAGAGTGGAGTTCTTCCTGTGGGCTGTTGACAACCTCTGCCAGAGTCCATATTCTCAGAAAGCATAGCATGCATCTTTAGGAAGAGGGCAAATGGGATTTACTTTAAATCCCACTGAAACTTTGGGACTGGCTTGCTGTAAATCACCTATTACATTCTAGTTCCCTTTAATTGACTGCTGGAAAGGGCAGCCTAACTGGAACATCTGCAGGTGCCTGTGGAATAGCTAGTGGAGGTGTTGGGTGAGAACGCCAAAGTTGCTCTGAATTAAGGAGGGGGACAGTGTTCATTGGTTTAGATTCATGGGTACCAGATTAACCGAATCTGGATTTTAGATTTCAGGGTGAAATGAAGAGAATAATAACTTTGAGAGTGTTAATACCATTAACTGGATTCCTCTTTATGCTTATTTGTGTCTCTTTTGCCTTATCTACAAAGTGAAGTTTTTGAAATAGATCGAGAGATTAATAGTGTCCTTAAGTTTTGTCATGATGCAATCTCTCGAGACTGTGTCTATTTTATGTTATGTTGTAATGGCTGGATTAAGGTTGCAGGTGGATTTACGGTTGATAATCAGATGACCTTGAAGAGATTATTTTGAATAGCTAAGTGGACTCAGTGCACATACAAGGGTCATTAAATGGGGGGAGAGGTAAACAGGAGAGGCAGAATCAGAGAGATGGCATCATGAGAAAGACTTGACCAACCATTCAGTTCAGTTTAGTCACTCAGTCGTGTCTGATTCTTTGACGCCATGGACCAGGCCTCCCTGTCCATCCCGGAATTTACTCAAACTCATGTCCATCGAGTCAGTGATGCCATCCGACCATCTCATCCTCTGTCATCCCCTTCAATCTTTCCCAGTATCAGGGTCTTTTCAAATGAGTCAGCTCTTCACGTGAGGTGGCCAAAGTACTGCAGTTTCAGCGTCAGCATCAGTCCTTCCAATGAATATTCAGGACTGATCTCCTTTAGGATGGACAGGTTGGATCTCCTTGCTGTCCAAGGGACTCTCAAGAGTCTTTTCCAGCACCACAATTCAAAAGCATCAATTCTTTGGTGCTCAGCTTTCTTTATAGTTCAACTCTCGCAGCCATACATAACTACTGGAAAAACCATAGTTTTGACTGGATGGACCTTGCTGGCTTTGAATACAAAAGAGGCCACAGGGGCAGGAAATCAGGCAGATGCTAGAAGCTGGAAAAGGCAAGGAAAAGGATGTTTCCACAGAACCCACAGGGAGGAATGCAGCCCAGATCACATTTTGATATTAGCCCAGTGAGCCCTCTTTCAGATTTCCAATTTCTAGAACTGTAATACATTTGTATTGTTTCAAGTTACTAAGCTTGTGATAATTTATTCCAGCAGCCATAGGAAGCTGTTATAAACTTAATGACCTAATTTCTTCAACTATCCCTTAATCTAAAAGTTCTTAACAGTGATGCACATGCACACTACATGCACACTCAGATATTGCTATAGAAAACAAAACTAATACAGTATTGTAAAGTAGAATCAAGTAAAAATTAAAAAAAAAGAAAACATATCTGAGACCCTTTCTCAGTATGTTCAATACTGTAGAGGTGAGGCAGCACCCTGCTACCTTAGTTCTTAAAGATTCCACATGTGATTCTAACATACATCTTTTTGGGGGTGGGCAGAGGAGCAGCTGTGCTGGATCATTGTTGTGCGTGGACTTTTCTCTAGTTGCGGCACAGGGAGGCTTCTCTAGTTGCAGAGTATGGGCTCTAGAGCAACTGGGTTCAGTAGTTGCAGCCTGAGGGTTTAGTTTCCCCAGGCATGTGGCATCTTAGTTCCCTGACTAGGAACTGAACCTGTGTGCCCTGCATTGGAAGGCAAATTCTTAACCACTGGACCACGAGGGAAGTCCCCACATACTCCTGCTTTTGAAAATTTCTGTACTGTCTCCCTGGATGTCATTTCAGATGAGAA
This sequence comes from Neotragus pygmaeus, assembly GCA_006410875.1. Lineage (NCBI taxonomy): Eukaryota > Metazoa > Chordata > Mammalia > Artiodactyla > Bovidae > Neotragus > Neotragus pygmaeus. The sequence continues at coordinate 332,729 of SJYV01022910.1, read as the reverse complement.
GAAAGAGCCCAACAATAGAGTTATGCAGTTATAGGCATGGAAGTCAAGGTGAAGAATGAGCACGAGAGATGAGCTGTGAAATCTCATCGTTGTAACCTAGTTTTTTATTTTCATGTCTTAGAAACCTGCAAGAGAATCCCTTGAGTAAAAGTTGCCTACCTGCTGTGCTCATTATACAACAAACTTATTGCTGCAGAAAGTTTTAGGTAGTATACAGTTATTTAAAAATCCTTTTCTCCTTGTCTTTGCAAAAAGCAAATGATACTGTCTTGCTTTACAGTATTTTCTAGGTCAGGGCATATTAAAAAAACAAATCTATGGGTGAGTCATTTGTACATATTTTCAGACTTGGCACTCCACTGAAAGCATTCAGAGATCATTCTTCAAAGAACTAGTAACCGTCATAAGGTTCTGTGAAGTTGCTTTTTCGAACATCTTTTATTCCATACACTCGGTAACCTTGGATGGTTATTAATATTAAATTCTTCTCAGGGACAGTCCCCCACTATGTATTTTTTCTTTAATGATAGTCTCATTTTAGAACCTGTGTCTGTCAATCATTTCTTACTTCCTCTTAGGTTTTTTTTTTTTTTTTTTCTCTTCGCATTTAGATTTCTTTGGCAGCTGGGCATTTTTGGAATGTTGTAAAGATGTTTAGACCTTTTTATTGCATAATCCTCTTTGAAGTGAGAGAAATACAGAAGTGGGACAGAAAGGATTTTTTTTTTAAATGACAAGGATCAGTTCTAAATTAATACCATCAGACCTTCTATTGGTTCTGTTCCAGGAGCACTCAACTCAGGTCAGCCAGGTAGGGGCATCGATGCAGAAACTGTCAGTCAGACAGCCAGTGGCCATCTCCAGATCCTCGCTGGGTCAGCTGGCAGAGCCTCATGGGCAGGGCAGTGAGAAATGAGACCTTTGGGATCAAGGAGTTAAATGGATTTTTTTGTGAAGATAGAAGATGAGGCTGAGTACATAAGGGCTTTGCTGAAAAGGAGGGATAACTATGAGGGTTAACTGCAGTGATTAAACACTCATTTTAGCTCATTACTGTGGACTAGTGACAGTCCCAGTTGCAGCATATAAAGCAGGGGAAGTAGACCAAGTTTGAGCCACAGGAAAACAGGCCTTCTATATGCCAGCACTAAAGGAGCTTCTGTCATCATAATCTGCCTGTGACATGTCAGTGAGGTCACTTCACATGAATAATGTATGATGGCTAAGAGGGAGGAAAACAAGCTTTCACTTCCAGCTGGGGCCTGAAGTTTTGCATTGTATTAAAATACATTATCAGGGGCTGGCTGCCTTACCCTTCTATAGTCTGGCTGCCACCGTGGTTCTCCTGGTGTCTGCTTTGTCTACCTCCCTGTTTCACTGGCGGACATAGCCCGGATATACCAATCTTATCTTTCCAGGCCATTCATAAACCGTAGCATATGGGGACAGAGTCCTGGACGGAGAGTTGTGTGACCTGAGTGCTAGTTATTATTCTGAGTCCAGCTAATGATGTGACTAGGCAGATCATTTAACCTCTCTGTGAATGAGTCTGAAGATACCTAATCTTCCAATTCCTTATAGACACATCAAGATTAAATGGGATGTGAATGAGTAAGAATGTTCTTTAATAATATATAAATGCTGTCTAAACCTATACACATGCAGGGTGTGATGGTTATCCTTGATAAGGCCTCTCCATCTGGACTAGGTCTATTTCAGACCCAGAACAAAAGGATCTTCCAAATAGTGAACAGTATCATGGTTAAATGACCTACACACAGAAGCACAGAAACAGGGCAATTTTGTCAGCTCCTATAAATGATCACCATAGCAAGCAGCAATGTCTACCTCCTTCCATTGTTTCACAGGCTTCTTCTGGCACCTTATGTGGGCAGCATCAGCATCTTAAGCTTTAAATCATGACTAAGTAATTGTTGCTCTTCTCAGTAAGTACCATATCTCCAGGAATGTGTTCTTAAATTTTTTTAAAGGGGGTAAGCACTTCTGCTTCTGGACATGATGGAGAAGCAGATACCATCCTCCTACTTCACGGAGCAAAAGAATGGGCAAAATAAATGAAATAATGGTTTACTAGACACTGGATCAGAGAAGGCAATGGCACCCCACTCCAGTACTCTTGCCTGGAAAATCCCATGGATGGAGAAGCCTGGAAGGCTGCAGTCCATGGGGTTGCTGAGGGTTGGACACGACTGAGCGACTTCACTTTCACTTTTCACTTTCATGCATTGGAGAAGGAAACGGCAACCCACTCCAGTGTTCTTGCCTGGAGAATCCCAGGGATGGGGGAGCCTGGTGGGCTGCCTTCTATGGGGTCGCACAGAGTCGGACACGACTGAAGTGACTTAGCAGCAGCAGACACTGGATATCAGGTAACAAAGGCAGTAATCTCCAAACCCTATGATCACCCTACATTCCTGCCTAGAGAGGGCTTCCAGGTCACATTGCAGGGCCCAGTGGACTCTCTGTGTTGAAGAGATATAACTCCTCTTGGAGTCCAAGGAGAGTAAGGCAGCTAGAGTTTACAGGACAGTGTAATAGAAAAGAAAGAGCTAGATATAAAGAGAATTCTAGGGACTTCCCTGGTGGGCCAGTGGCTTAGAAGCCATGCTCCCACCCTGGTCAGGGAAGTAGACCCCTATGCTGCAACTAAGACCCAGTACAGCCAAATAAGTAGCTAAAATAAGTAAAAAAAAAAAAAAGAAAAAAGAAAGAAAAGAAAGATCTAGAGATGGCATAGAGAGTCCTCTTTTAGTATTCAGATGAATTAGATCAGTACTTGTGTATGAAGAAATTACCTAAGGCTGGGGAAAGGAAACTGCTGAAAGAACTAAAGTTATTACTGTTTGGCAGTCACACCGAGCTAGGAATACTGCCTGTTCCTACTGACTAGGATGGAAAAAGCTCAAGATTTATAAGGCACTTAGTAAAGTAAAAATGAGTATTTCAATGGAGTAGTGGAAATAATTATTTCTAAACTGAACACTGTTCTAATCCCACCTAACAAATCTTAACAGGAAGACCCAAAAGGATCAAATCGTTTTCAGGTAACTTCATCCCAGAGAAAAGCTCAAAATGGTTTATAGACATACAGAAATATCAAGCACCAACAAGGAAAAAAAAATCACAGTACCTGGCATCCAATCAAAAATTACCAGCTATACAAAGGCATTGGAAAATTTAACTCAAAATGATTAAATCGATCAATCAAAACTGAACCAAAATTGACACAGATATCTGTATTAGTAGCAAATAAATTAAAACAATTATGACTGTATTCCATACATTAAAAAACTTAGAGACAGAAGATGAAAACATCAAGCTAAATTGAATTTCTGGAGATGAGAACTACCATGTCTGATTAAAAATACACTGGAGGAGATTACTGGCAGATATCCAACTTTTCAGAAGAATCTGCTGGTAAGTGTGAAGACACAGCAAAACCAAGTATCCAAAATGAAACACCATGAGAGAAGAGAATTAAAAAAAGAACAGAGTATCAGTAAGTTATCTGACCANGAGATTACTGGCAGATATCCAACTTTTCAGAAGAATCTGCTGGTAAGTGTGAAGACACAGCAAAACCAAGTATCCAAAATGAAACACCATGAGAGAAGAGAATTAAAAAAAGAACAGAGTATCAGTAAGTTATCTGACCATGTCAAGCAGCCCAATATGGACATAATTTGAGTTTCTGAATGAGCAGAGAGAAGGGGACTCTGAAAAAACCTTTGAAGAAGTAATAGCCAAAAATGCTTCAAATCTGATGAAAGCTGTGAGCCCCCAGGTCTAGGAAGTTCAATGAATCTCAGCCACAATGAATGTGAAGGAAACAAAACCAATGCATATCAGAATCAAATTTCTTAAAATCAATGATAGAGAATCAGAAAGCAGAGAAAGTCACAATATGTACAAAGAGACAGAAATGAGGATGGCAGATTTTGCACCAGAAACTGTGAAAGCAAGAAGATAGGAGAAAAACATCTTTAAAAATACTAATAGGAGATTCCTTAAAAAAATTGCAAATAGAACTGCCTTATGACCCAGCAATCCCACTGCTGGGCATACACACCGAGGAAACCAGAATTGAAAGAGACACANAGGCTTTTTAGTTCCTCTTCACTTTCTGCCAGAAGGGTGGTGTCAGCTGCATATCTGAGGTTATTGATATTTCTCCTGGCAACCTTGATTCCAGCTTGGGCTTCTTCCAGCCCAGCGTTTCTCATTATGTACTCTGCATAGAAGTTAAATAAGCAGGGTGACAATATACAGCCTTGACGTACTCCTTTTCCTATTTGGAACCAGTCTGTTGTTCCATGTCCAGTTCTAACTGTTGCTTCCTGACCTGCATATAGGTTTCTCAAGAGGCAGGTCAGGTGGTCTGGTATTCCCATCTCTTTCAGAATTTTCCAGTTTATTGTGATCCACACAGTCAGAGCCTTTGGCATAGTCAATAAAGCAGAAATAGATGTTTTTCTGGTACTCTCTTGCTTTTTTGAGATGTGGGTTCAATTCCTGGGTCAGGAAGATCCCCTGGAAATGGAAGTGGTAACCCACTCCAGTATCTTTGCCTGGAAAATCCCACAGACAAAGGAGCCTAGTGGACTCCAGTCCATGAGGTCTCAAAGAGTTGGATGTGACTGAGCACTACTGCAGGGGGTAGCCATTCCTTTCTCCAGGGAATCTTCCTGACCAGGGATTGAATCCAGGTCTCCTGCCTTGCAGGCAGATTTCTTTACTGTTTGAGCCACCAGGGAAGCCCTATTACAGGTTGCCTTATCCTTAGTGGTTTGGAATGTTTTCTTTTAGTACATATATGCACTTTATTTCTAGCTACTCTCTTCCAGAAATAATTTCTTTCCATGCCCCTACCCTGCATCCTCAGTCTGAAAAGCATCCTATTTACATAGTTAAAATGACTTGATAGCAGTTCTTTCTGAAATCATTCCTGTAACCTGAGATGAGCTAATGGTTTCCTTTTTGTCCAGTCTGTTGCTGCTGCTGCTAAGTTGCCTCAGTTGAGTCCAATTCTGTGCGACCACATCGATGGCAGCCCACCAGGCTCCCCAATCCCTGGGATTCTCCAGGCAAGAACACTGGAGTGGGTTGCCATTTCCTTCTCCAATGCAGGAAAGTGAAAAGTGAAAGTGAAGTCGCTCAGTTGTGTCCCACTCTTCGAAATCCCATGGACTGCAGCCTACCTGGCTCCTCCGTCTGTGGGATTTTCCAGGCAAGAGTACTGGAGTGGGTTGCCATTGCCTTCTCCTTTTGCCCAGGTCTAGGAGAGACCAAACTAGTACCTGACATTGAAAAAGGTTTCAGAGTTTCAAGGGTACTCCTGTGTAGACCCAGGTCCCTTTTATCTGAGTAATCAGTCCTGGAGTGATGTATATAAGAGAAATAAATAATTGCTGAAAAGAGATGCCAAGATTTCAGAAGATAGAGGGGGAAATATTTGATTAGGACTTTATTTTGAAAGCAAAAAATTCAAATAGAAAGTAATATTAATAAAGCAAAATTTATATTATCCACTATATTTTAAGTGAGCAAAGAATTAATTGTTGAACTTTTTAGTGTATTTTTTTCCTTCAGAAAATGTTTATGGTAATATAGAAAATGTCTTTTACTTCACTTTTGAACCTTGTTAATTTTCTCTTCAGTTATTAACTGACTCTTAATTCATTTAGGTCTTAATCCATCAGTGGCTTTTTTGTATATTTAAAGAATTCTTTGGGCTTCCCTTGTGGCTCAGCTGGTAAAGAATCCACCTGCATTGTGGGAGATCTGGGTTCTATGACTGGGGTTGGAAAGATCCCCTGGAAAAGGTAAAGGCCACTCACTCCAGTATTCCCTGGATTATATAGTCCATGGGGTCGCACTTGATGGAATTTTCAGTCTTTTGCATGGTTTTTGGCTTTCAGTGAATTTCTTTTGTATTTGCTTTGTACCTCTGGGTCAGGAAGATCCCCTGGAGGAGGGCATGGCAACCCACTCCAGTATTCTTGCCTGGAGAATCCCATGGACAGAGGAGCCTGGTGGGCTACAGTCCATGGGTTCTCAGAGTCAGCACTACTGAGCAGTTAACACTTTCACTTTCACTTTTCATGGGTTATTTAGCAAAAGATTGACCAACAATGCCATTGACTCATAGCTCACTGATATTTTTTTCTAAGTTTTCTGTCTTTAGTGAATATTTTCATCAGACCACAATGTTGGCTCAACTCTGCAACCTTGCAAAATGGTACCTCCACTGACTTATATAAAGATGATCACCTTTATTTACGCAGTTCATTTGTTCATCATCACTTGTGTGTATATTCTCTGTGGTCAACAGTAATCCTCAGTAATCTGCACAGTTTCATAGTGGATCAGTGGCATAGATTTGTTAAATGATTCTTCCTTGAATCTTCCTGTTGTTTGTGTTTGATTCTCAATGAGTGAATCTGAATTCTGAGGGATATTCTGTGTTCTGCTTTTAGTAGGGTGGGTGAAAGAGGCTGTGGCTGCTTGGTTATTGGGGAACCAAAGCATTATACTTTTTTATTAAGAAACTTCTGTAAACCTGACAGTTTTCCTCGATGTGTATAATCTCAGAACCACACCATGGCACACATGAGTGTTTGCGACACTGTTTTGATTAGGGAAAGTCCTAGACCAGCATCATCAGACTATGGCTTCGATGTGGTAATGCTTCAGATTCACTGCTTATGGTTATAATAATATTTATATCATCTACTATAGGTTTTCTGAGTATTTTGTTAAAAATAAATGCTCATTAACTAAAATTCTCGTAGAATTTGCTCTGGAATGGATCTTACAGGTCATCTAGCTCAATGGTTCTCAATTGGGAGTGTTGAAAGATCTGTGATTGTCGTAAGGACTGGGAGTAGGGAAGGGGTGTGCCTGGTACTCCTTATACCTTGAAAATTCTGGTAGTTTTCAAAGTGAGGGCTTAGTCCTATGTTTGCTAGTGGTCATAATGTTTGTGGAAGCTTTAATTAGCTACCAGATGAAAGTGAATTTTTTAAAAATTTGAAAGCATATCCTGAATTGCTTTGGTTTCAGTTACAGAAATGTTACCGTTTGAGGTATTCATGGTACTTATCATTCAGTTGAATAGCTGTTGTACTGTGTTACTGCTACTTAGTAAGCCTCACATTTTAGTTACAGTCCCTCAAAAAACTTGCTTAATTTTAGTGTCCACTATTTTTGTTATCACCTTCACGTATCAGGTCATTTCTTTTTTTCTTAAAAAATTCAGATTTTGCTTTTCATAGCTCACATTTTTTATGACTTCCAGGTTGAATTTGTTTTGGTGGTGTTGTTACTTGGAATTTTAGGTTTTTAAGAGTAGCAGTATTTGCTGTTCTAACTGTATGGGGGAGCTTTCTTGTATATATTACTATATTTTCAGTCAATACTGTCCTCTTAAAAATATTTTTTGGCTAGTGGCATATGCATGGTGTAGTGTGATGGAAGTATTTAACAACCATTCTTAAGTTGCATAGTTGTTTTTCACTTTGAGAATACCTCTGGAGAGTTGTCAGACTCCCCAGATTATATGAAATTTCCAGGGAATCACAATTAAATGGCAATAGAGTTCAAGGCCACTTCATAGCAAATTAAATCAATTAGTTTTATTTATAGTTATAAATTTTATTAATTTTTATTACATATTTTTCTATACTGATCCCTGAGAATCAGGGGTTAGCAAACTTTTTTTTTGCAAGAAGCCAGATAATAAATAATTTAGTTTACAGCCCAGAAGGCAAAATCAGTGATACTGTGTAGGTACTTATATAACCATTTAAAAATGTGAAAAACTATTTTTAGCTCATGAGCTGCAAAAATAATAGTTGGTGGCCTGGATTTTCTCTGCTGTCTGTAGTTTGCCAATCTTGTCCTGGATAATTTAACCAAAACAAAAAATTAAACAGCAAAACTTAATTTTTTGTTAAGATAATAAATCATATACTTGAAATTGTGTGGAATGAACCAGAATTGTTTTGGGGTTTCTTTTTGTTTTTTAATATCAGACATGGTGATTGGTAGTTGTGGTAAATTATTTATAAAATTCCAGGGCTTCATTGCCTCAATCCAGAATGGTAAGTTACTCATTAGGTGAGTTGTTTTCCTTTTGTTTTGTCTTCAAATGTGAAATTTAAAGTTGCTTTTTAAGGCAAATGTCAGATTTCCTCATCTGAAACCTTGTTATTCCCTTACTTTCCTGTACTTCTGGAAATTTAAAAAAATCTGTTTCTCAAAATAGTAGTTTGAAACTGTAGCTGTAGTGAATTGAACCTACCACATTAGGAGAGGAAAAATGAAAAATTAGGCAATTTGGTGATGTGGCAGTGAGGCTGCTTTTCAGAGAGAAATCTGCAGAGAATCACTGTGGAGAAAGGTCTGTAGAAAGAACCCATGATGAGAAGATACGGTGAGAATGGCACAGTCATCAGAATAGTACTGTTGCCTTAGTGAGAATCTGCACTCCCAACTGGGGGACATCCCCAAAGATGTATGCAATAAAAATATTACCACATTCTCTAGCTTGTATCTCAACATTTTTTTGTAAAATAAATGTAAATTATGGATTTTTGTTACAGTTTATAGAATATATAAGATATGTATAAAAAGGTTTGATCCCTGGGTCGGGAAGATTCCCTGGAAAAGGAAATGACAATCCACTCTTGCCTGGAGAATTCCATGGACAGAGGAGCCCGGCAGGTTACCGTCCATGGGGTTGCCAAGAGTTGGGCACAACGGAGTGACTAACATGACAACAGAATATATATTTTAAATTTTTCATATACAGGGCTTAATGTTTTGTGTTTGAGAAGATTTCTGACTTGATATCCTATTCATATTCAATTTAAGGCTCTCTTCTACCTGTGATTTAAGAAAATGTAGTGTTCTATTTATGTGATTATTTTTATAAATGTTTCTCAGATTTACATGACATGAAATATGGTTACACCAATGAATCTCATCTACTTTTTATTTTCCTTTCATACATACTAATGGTTTCAAGGAATTTAAATTGTGCAATCCTTTAATGACAAGGTTAAGTGCAGAGTGTTTTTACTCTTGGTGTGTATGTGTGCACGTGCATGCATGCATACGTGCACATCTGGATATTTAGACAAGATAGAAAGAAGCACATTAAACATAAACTTTTGTTTTAATTACTTTACAGTAAGATTTCAATCAGATGTCGTCTAAAAAAATTGTAAGTATTATCTTTAGGTATTTTACAAAGTTACTAGAAAACATCTTCAAGTACAGGCAGAGTAGCAGGTATCTGTTTGTAATTTACTTTTCTCTAGAGTTATTGGAGGGATATATGTGTACATACACTCCTAATTTGAATGTCATTATGTGTATCCTCTGTTTCTGTTTACATCTTTTTAAAAAACGTGTCTCTGACCTCTTTGGTCACACTTGCTATACTGAACAGTTTTAGGACATGGCAGCTCATTTGAACTTCCCAGCTGTTTTCTTCATACAGTGTGCTTTTAACTTTTCAATTTACCATGATCACTTAGAAAGAAAACAGTACCCCAGATGTACTTAGGAAAATGAACTTTCACTAAAAAATACGTTGTGGCTCTACATATCTCCACCAGTAAGGAATTTAACCTAAGAATGTAAAGAAAAATGTCCATTGGGAATTTAAAATGATACCAGCCATTCTAGAAGACTCTGANTTCCAGTACTTTGGCCACCTCATGTGAAGAGTTGACTCATTGGAAAAGACCCTGATGCTGGGAGGGGTTGGGAGCAGGAGGAGAAGGAGATGATAGAGGATGTGATGGATGGCATCATCAACTCAATGGACATGAGTCTGAGTGAACTCTGGGAGTTGGTGATGGACAGGGAGGCCTAGCGTGCTGCAATTCATGGGGTCGCAAGAAGTTGGACACGACTGAGCAACTGAACTGAACTGACCTACTGCATTATCAGAAATGGCAACCCATTCCAGTATTCTTGCCAGGATAATCACATGGACAGAGGAGGCTGGCAGGCTACAGTCCACGGGGTCGAAGAGTCAGACACAACTGTGTGTGCATGCACACACACCTCTAACACAAGCTACAAATATGTCTCAGTGTGTCCTCCATGGAAAACTAGTTCCCCACAGGGTAATGATGCTTTCTGAACACAAATAAGCTACCCCTGTTTTCCCCAGTGTCTTTAATATTTCAAAGTACAATCTGAATTTCTAACAGGGGACATGTGATATATTGTTTCCTAAAGTTATGTCACTATGGAACTTTTCTTCATCATTACTTCTCAAAAGCTGTGTCTCCATACTTATAGTTCAAGAAAATGCTGAGCTAGTAAAACCCTGAAGGCATTACACAGAACTAATACTTTATATGCCTAATGTGCCTAATGGAAAGAATATTTGATTAGGAGTCAGAGGACAAGGATTTTGTTTTGCCACCTACTGATTCTATGTCCTCAGGGAAAAAAACAATTTTCTTGCACCTTAGTTTTATCATTTGCACAAAACCAATTAGAATTCCAGTTGTAGCCTCTTCCAGGGTTGAATAAAAGATATTGCATAAGGTTATAGAAATAATAACATTCTAGAGCTACAGAAACTTTTAGACTATCCAGGAAAACCTTATCTAAAAGATAAAGGTTATTTTTCAAGATCTGAATTACAATCCAGATCTTTAAACTCTCACTCCTGTACTTTTTCTATACTACCATATGTTGTTTCTGGTTTTTAAGAGATAAAAATATTAACCAAACATCTCTAGAGGCAGCAAAACAAGCCTCAGAAAGGAACACAAAAGGTGTTAGGAAAAAAAAAACAGAGTACTATCTTAAGTTTACCATTGACAACACATGCACATAGCATCTAAAATAAGTAAAGCTTTAATAGACATGGGGGATAGACAGGTAAGAGCAGTTTACAGTAACTTGGAAACCAAAGGGATACAATTCTATAAAGTAATTTGTCTCTATGTTTAATTAATAAAACGGTCCTACCATCACCAAAAATACATCTAATCAACAATAGGTAAAGGGAAGCAAATATTAATGAAATCAATGAAGGGCCCAAGGGTAGAATAATGGACCAAAGTTGGAAGAGGCTAGAAGTAAATAAGACGATTTGGTGATACTACTGCAATTCACTGCTGTGCAGTTTTACTATAATACAGAAATGTTTGATGCTAATTACTTAGTGATATGCCAAAAGGATGTACTTATTTCACTTGAAACAAGAAAGAAACACTTTTCCATACTGACAAATCAACAGGATAATTCTGGAATTCATTAGAAAGAAACACTAACTGATTCAACATAATAGCTTTCCTTCCTGTGTAAAATGCTTCAAAATATCTAAATGAATATAGAAGTGCATGTTTCTATGGCAAATTGTTCATTATTGAATCATTATCAACCCTTGTTAGAAAAAATTTCTCATTTTTGCAATGTACAAAATCATTAGTGTTTGAGAGCTCCATCATGAAAGATAGTAGCACTTTACAATCCACTATTTCTTCAGGCAAATGTGCTTATTATGGCTGAACATAATACGAAAAACAACATTCCCCAGATGTACAATTTCACTGCCCCCCACCCTCGCTTAAATGGTGTTTTTACATGTTGATATCAATGATGAAATATGTTACTGCTTTCCAGTTAGTTGTAACTGTTTCTCAGCACTCATCATTCACAGAATCACTCTGAAGGTTTTATCTATTATGATGATTAGGTATCAACAGTTGCAAATGCTGCTAATACTGCCAGGTACATCTCAGGCCTGCTTTAACACTGCAGGTTTTCAGCCTGAAAACCCCCCTAAAATTATCAAATGGCTAACAAAGTGAATCTATCCACTGTAACTCTACTGAGTGCTACAGACCCACCTTCTAGGGTATTAGTTCAATTCAACTCACACCAAGTGGGATTAATTGCTGCTGTTTGGAGCTGTTCCACAATTTAAAGGACATTCATTTCCCAAAGCTAGCTATTGTCATGCAGATTGCTTGGATTCAACAGTTAGATATCTCATTTGATCATTTCTACTAAAAATAAAATGAAGTGTAGTAAATCAGATATTGCCTAGTTCACTGCAATTCTTTTGAACCTATATGTCTAACCTTTTCAAGGTCATTCCCCTGTTCTTAAAAGTAAATTAACATTTTTAAGCTTAGATAGTTAAAATGTATAATGAAAATGTACCCTCACAATTTTAAGTCACCTTTGCTCAAAGCTACAACAATGATGCAATTCTTCTATAGAGTCAGCTCTATAAACTAAAAATGAAAGAACATTAATATAAAATACGGCAATTTCTGAGTTTTCACAATTCAGTTATACACCTAATTAAGAAAGCTTAGTTCAATGTAAAATTACAAAAACACTGCCTATAGTTTGGTCTACCACACTTACTATAAATTAACTACTACTTGGGAAAAGATAAACTACAAAAGGAAACTATTTGGAGTATCACATCTATTTTACTTTGATAGCAAGTTGAATAAAAAATTTAAAAGATAGATTAGAAAGTTTTCCCTAGCCTAATGCAAGGATAATTATTTTGTTCTAAATTTAATTCTGACTTTTACCTAGATAATATATTCAATACCAGGATTCCCAGTTTCATTTATGGTTGAAACAAATTGTCATTCTGAATACAATATTTACCACTGATTTTAGCCTTGTGTCATACTCAATGACTCTGGCTTTAAAATGGTAACTGCCTTAGGCAAAATCCACATCCGAATCTGTCTCCACCACACTTCATGGAGGATAAGCGAAATAAACAAAGACTGTGCAAAATAAAACAATTTATAAAGAAATTGCCGACCACCAGGATTTTGGATTTGGGTAATCCACTTAGATTAGCATGGCTGTGTCTTAAAAGGACAATTCTAAGACCACAATATAGGTCATGTCCTTAAGAAATAGAGTAAGTAATGAAATCAATGTCAATTACACAAACCTTCCATATTAACATGACGCCACTGACAACCAGTAAGACAGATTAAATAAAGCTTTTGTAATGTGCTTAGACACAGCATAAACAAGATGGAAAAAATAACGTCACAAAACGGATTCTTTTGAATCAGGTTCTGCAGAAAGGTAAAAGTATCACTCAAAAAAAAGAGTGGCATCCAAACTCAGGGAAAAATTTGAGGGCTTCTCATTTCAGATTGAATAGCTATAAACTTTGATACAAGAAAGAGAGAAGAGGGTGAGAGGAAGGGAGGGCAGGTTTGCCGGGAGTAGGGGGAGATACAGAGAATGGTTAACCTTAAAGGTTATGCCAAAAATAATCAGCTTTAGGCGGTTGGTAATGTCATTCAAAATGCAAATTTACTACAGAAAAAGAAAAAAGTTTAAATCCCCAATATGAACCAAAGTGCTTAAATGCTGTAATATTTAAATATACTATTAAGTTTTTATCAAACTGTCAAAAGAAATATTGTCCAACATGAATAAAATTTGCCTAAAATCACTGCTCTGTCATATTTTTATTTACCACACAAATACAACTGTTAAGACAAATAGTAAATTGAAAGCAAATGTCTCTGAAATGCTTCTCTGCCCAGAAGGTACAAAATATATAAAGCTTGGTGTCACAGACACTGCCAACACTGACAGTTAAAACATTGCTGCTTCCTTTATTGATAGCAATGACAATAAAGCTCTAAAAGAAGGACCCACATTTCTGAACGCTTGCCCCACAAACTTGGCTCAATAGAGAAAGCTCAGATGCTCCTAGAAACTTAGGAAGTTTCTTTTAGATACTTATGTGTCCTTCCTGGACAAGGGGATAAAAAAATGTCTCTGATCCAAGAGGCTTTGTGAAGACTACTTGCAGAGAATCGCCAACTTACCCATTAGATTTGAGTTCATGAAAGGTGTTGGGGACAAGCCTTCGTGGGCCCCTAAACGACTGTCATTCAAGTGATCACTGTAATGAGGGCTGTCTGTAAAACCCTAGAGGGAAAAAAAAAAAAAAAACCGGAGTATTAAAAAGATTATTTGGCAGTCCTGCTAATTGAGCATAATGACACTCATCTAATTAACGCACAGACTTAAAAATGGTCATTCCTAACCAAGTTTCTGGTTCATTACTTGAAAAACTAAACAGAAGTGCTGCTTTTATTCTTTTTAAGATTTTAAAGTCAAAAAGTTCTATATACATTTTAAAGAAAATTAGCGCTATGATCTCTTTATATCCCCAAAAGTAAAATTCTAAATGGATTAACTAAGAACGTATACTTATGAGTTATAATAAACTAGAAAAACATTTACCCTCCTTTCTCTGCCTCCATACACCCTATCAATAAAGGGTTGGGCAATTATAAGATTTACTTAAGATGTTAAAAATAATCGAAAATCAATATACTAGAAATGAATCCTTTTCTAAATGGCAAACAAATATTTAGTAAAAGAAGATCTGCTTATATTCCTTTTAATACTAGTATAATAACTATATATACTGAGCCATGTATACTCTTATACAAACTGAGCCATGTAAAATAGAAAACACAAAGATAGTTAAGAATCTAAAAAATGAAACTGCAAACACCATGAAAACAGTAAAGCTAGTGCTATTATTTCACAATGGCTGTTATTAAATGTATCCTTACAGCTTAAAACATGCTTTTTAAAAGCAAAGTAGCCTAAAATATACCAAAGTTTACAAATAAAGTAAGTGTTATAAAAGCTCAGTGTTCATGTCGATGTATGGCAAACCCAATAGAGTATTGTAAAGTTAAATTAAAAAATAAATTAATTAATTAAAAAAAAATAAAAGCTCAGTGGATTAAATAACTGTTCTGGTTCTCAGATTCTTATACATACTAAGTACAGCATCACCTCCAAAATCATACTTTCTATACAAGATTTTGAACCCTACTTAAAGTGTAGGTGGTATCTACCCTTTTGCCAACTTAAAGTGATTTTAGTAAAGATCAGAAAATCTTACAAGAGGCCCAAACAAGAACAAAAACTCACTGCCTTGGCTCACAGAAGTGACCCAGAATCCCCTAGGACTATAAAATCATCAATCACTGAACATTTATCATTACCCAGACTGCAGGCTAACATTCAAGAAGACATTAATGGTGCTGAAACAGGCCTCACTATCTTTGCAGGGATGCTGTCAGTTCAACCAAAGGGCTAGGAATTGAGGGCTAAATAACTGTCAAATCATTACAATTGCTTATGGATGCATGTCACAACTCCTGCTATTCAGTTTAAAACTAATCTGCTGGGAGTGCTAACTCCCAAATGAATCTTTGTTTCATTTTTATCTACTTTAGAATCACGGATACACATGTGATAGACATTCAAAAAGAATATTGGTAACATTTACAACTTGGTTATGACTACAAAGGTGTCCTCTGGTAACCACAACCAGAGTTCTGTCTGTCACAGCCACAAGCAGCAGGAACTATATACAAAACAGAATGGCTCTTGGCTAAGGTCACTCCTTGGAGTTACTTTTTTGCTCAAAATTAAACACTCTTGAAGTGCTAAGTGACATCCTACTATCTCACATTTATCTCAGTGTTTTCCTCTGCCACTCCCTCCCACTGTCATTCTTAGGTATTGAGTCAAATAAGACAATAAAGCTTAAAAAAACTCACTGAAATATTACTTATCATCATTAAATAACTATTACTCTTGAAAAATGCCAAAAGAAATGCATTTGTAGGTCATCCATGCTGTTCACACTTCATTTCAATGTTAAAGGATTAAAAAAAGATTAATTTTGTATATTCTCAGTTCTCTTCACTCTTGAAGTATAATAAAAAGAACTTTCTCCCTTCATGACTATAAAAATAAAAACATTAAAAAAATTTAAAACTCTAAAAGTACAAGTATATAAATAAATCTAAGTTTCAGGGTATCATCAAATGACTTTT
The DNA here is from genome assembly GCA_006410875.1 of Neotragus pygmaeus. Lineage (NCBI taxonomy): Eukaryota > Metazoa > Chordata > Mammalia > Artiodactyla > Bovidae > Neotragus > Neotragus pygmaeus. The sequence goes on along the minus strand of SJYV01022910.1, from coordinate 316,809 downwards.
ATACACATTAACTTTATACATCACATATATTGCAGTTAAGCAAAGACTCTAAGCCCCTATTAATATATGTTCAGAAAACACAACAATTATTTTTGTATCAATCATAAACAAAAAACAGTAAGTAATATCTATTATCCACGTATACCCACATATAGCAGGGAACAGTACAGAAGTTACACAAGATTGTATCTTAGTCCACTAATAAAATCTGAGATTGTCATATTATACCACAGAGGATCTATACCTGTGTCATCACATACAAACAAGATTTGAATATAGGTCCTCAGTATCTGTTTATTCATAAACATACACTATTAACCATAGTGTTAATAGTGAAATTTGATGTAAGTCATTTCAAATTTCAGTAAGTCATAATTTCATTTATATAAGACAAAAATTAACTAGAAATTTGAATATTTTTTTTACACTTCAAAGGTTCATCTTAGTGCATAGAATTTTTGAAAAGCCACAGCTTAAAAGAAAGGAAGTGAAGTGAAGTCACTCAGTCGTGTCTGACTCTCTGTGAGCCCCATGGACTGTAGCCTACCAGGCTCCTCAGTCCATGGGATTTTCCAGTCAAAAGTACTAGAGTGGGGTGCCATTTCCTTCTCCAGGGGATCTTCCCGACTCAGGGATCGAACCTGGGTCTCCCGCATTGTTGGCAGACGCTTTACTGTCTGAGCTCCCAGGGAAGGTGTCTTCATCCAGATGCAAAGCGATGATGGAGGATGGAACAATGAAACTGGACTTTAGATCAGTTCCAGAAAATGAACATAGGTATTTCTCAGTCAGCATTTTAACTGTGTCAACTAGCTGGGTAATACCTACCACAGTGCTTTGTAAACCTCAATGTTCATATCTACTGACTAGTTTAGTTCATTTCAGTCACTCAGTTGTGTCCAACTCTGCCATCCCATGGACTGCAGCACACCAGGCATCCCTGTCCATTGCCAATTCTCGGAGCTTGCTCAACCTCATATCCATAGTCAGTGATGCCATCCAAGCATCTCATCCTCGATCAGCCCCTTCTCCTCTTGCCTTCAATCTTTTTCAGCATCAGGGTTTTTTCCAATGAGTCAGTTCTTCACATCAGGTGGCCAAAGTATTGGAGTTTCAGCTTCAGCATCAGTCCTTCCAGTGAATATTCAGGACTGATTTCCTTTAGGATTGACGGCCTGGATCTCCTTGCAGTCCAAGGGACTCTCAAGAGTTTCCAACACCACAGTTCAAAAGCATCAGTTCTTTGGCGCTCAGCTTTCTCTATGGTCCAACTCTTACATCCATACATGACTACTGGTAAAATCATAGCTTTGACTAGATGGACCTTTGTCGGCAAAGTAAGTGTCTTTTTAATTTTATGGCTGCAGTCACCATCTGCAGTGATTCTGGAGCCCAAAAAAATAAAGTATGTCACTGTTTCCACCACTATCTGCCATGAAGTGATGGGACCAGATGTCATGATCTTTTTTGAATGTTGAGTTTTAAGCCAGCTTTTT
>SJYV01022910.1:283565-314071 GCA_006410875.1 Neotragus pygmaeus | reverse complement strand
AAAAAAAAAAAAGACCGGAGTATTAAAAAGATTATTTGGCAGTCCTGCTAATTGAGCATAATGACACTCATCTAATTAACGCACAGACTTAAAAATGGTCATTCCTAACCAAGTTTCTGGTTCATTACTTGAAAAACTAAACAGAAGTGCTGCTTTTATTCTTTTTAAGATTTTAAAGTCAAAAAGTTCTATATACATTTTAAAGAAAATTAGCGCTATGATCTCTTTATATCCCCAAAAGTAAAATTCTAAATGGATTAACTAAGAACGTATACTTATGAGTTATAATAAACTAGAAAAACATTTACCCTCCTTTCTCTGCCTCCATACACCCTATCAATAAAGGGTTGGGCAATTATAAGATTTACTTAAGATGTTAAAAATAATCGAAAATCAATATACTAGAAATGAATCCTTTTCTAAATGGCAAACAAATATTTAGTAAAAGAAGATCTGCTTATATTCCTTTTAATACTAGTATAATAACTATATATACTGAGCCATGTATACTCTTATACAAACTGAGCCATGTAAAATAGAAAACACAAAGATAGTTAAGAATCTAAAAAATGAAACTGCAAACACCATGAAAACAGTAAAGCTAGTGCTATTATTTCACAATGGCTGTTATTAAATGTATCCTTACAGCTTAAAACATGCTTTTTAAAAGCAAAGTGGCCTAAAATATACCAAAGTTTACAAATAAAGTAAGTGTTATAAAAGCTCAGTGTTCATGTCGATGTATGGCAAACCCAATAGAGTATTGTAAAGTTAAATTAAAAAATAAATTAATTAATTAAAAAAAAATAAAAGCTCAGTGGATTAAATAACTGTTCTGGTTCTCAGATTCTTATACATACTAAGTACAGCATCACCTCCAAAATCATACTTTCTATACAAGATTTTGAACCCTACTTAAAGTGTAGGTGGTATCTACCCTTTTGCCAACTTAAAGTGATTTTAGTAAAGATCAGAAAATCTTACAAGAGGCCCAAACAAGAACAAAAACTCACTGCCTTGGCTCACAGAAGTGACCCAGAATCCCCTAGGACTATAAAATCATCAATCACTGAACATTTATCATTACCCAGACTGCAGGCTAACATTCAAGAAGACATTAATGGTGCTGAAACAGGCCTCACTATCTTTGCAGGGATGCTGTCAGTTCAACCAAAGGGCTAGGAATTGAGGGCTAAATAACTGTCAAATCATTACAATTGCTTATGGATGCATGTCACAACTCCTGCTATTCAGTTTAAAACTAATCTGCTGGGAGTGCTAACTCCCAAATGAATCTTTGTTTCATTTTTATCTACTTTAGAATCACGGATACACATGTGATAGACATTCAAAAAGAATATTGGTAACATTTACAACTTGGTTATGACTACAAAGGTGTCCTCTGGTAACCACAACCAGAGTTCTGTCTGTCACAGCCACAAGCAGCAGGAACTATATACAAAACAGAATGGCTCTTGGCTAAGGTCACTCCTTGGAGTTACTTTTTTGCTCAAAATTAAACACTCTTGAAGTGCTAAGTGACATCCTACTATCTCACATTTATCTCAGTGTTTTCCTCTGCCACTCCCTCCCACTGTCATTCTTAGGTATTGAGTCAAATAAGACAATAAAGCTTAAAAAAACTCACTGAAATATTACTTATCATCATTAAATAACTATTACTCTTGAAAAATGCCAAAAGAAATGCATTTGTAGGTCATCCATGCTGTTCACACTTCATTTCAATGTTAAAGGATTAAAAAAAGATTAATTTTGTATATTCTCAGTTCTCTTCACTCTTGAAGTATAATAAAAAGAACTTTCTCCCTTCATGACTATAAAAATAAAAACATTAAAAAAATTTAAAACTCTAAAAGTACAAGTATATAAATAAATCTAAGTTTCAGGGTATCATCAAATGACTTTTATACACATTAACTTTATACATCACATATATTGCAGTTAAGCAAAGACTCTAAGCCCCTATTAATATATGTTCAGAAAACACAACAATTATTTTTGTATCAATCATAAACAAAAAACAGTAAGTAATATCTATTATCCACGTATACCCACATATAGCAGGGAACAGTACAGAAGTTACACAAGATTGTATCTTAGTCCACTAATAAAATCTGAGATTGTCATATTATACCACAGAGGATCTATACCTGTGTCATCACATACAAACAAGATTTGAATATAGGTCCTCAGTATCTGTTTATTCATAAACATACACTATTAACCATAGTGTTAATAGTGAAATTTGATGTAAGTCATTTCAAATTTCAGTAAGTCATAATTTCATTTATATAAGACAAAAATTAACTAGAAATTTGAATATTTTTTTTACACTTCAAAGGTTCATCTTAGTGCATAGAATTTTTGAAAAGCCACAGCTTAAAAGAAAGGAAGTGAAGTGAAGTCACTCAGTCGTGTCTGACTCTCTGTGAGCCCCATGGACTGTAGCCTACCAGGCTCCTCAGTCCATGGGATTTTCCAGTCAAAAGTACTAGAGTGGGGTGCCATTTCCTTCTCCAGGGGATCTTCCCGACTCAGGGATCGAACCTGGGTCTCCCGCATTGTTGGCAGACGCTTTACTGTCTGAGCTCCCAGGGAAGGTGTCTTCATCCAGATGCAAAGCGATGATGGAGGATGGAACAATGAAACTGGACTTTAGATCAGTTCCAGAAAATGAACATAGGTATTTCTCAGTCAGCATTTTAACTGTGTCAACTAGCTGGGTAATACCTACCACAGTGCTTTGTAAACCTCAATGTTCATATCTACTGACTAGTTTAGTTCATTTCAGTCACTCAGTTGTGTCCAACTCTGCCATCCCATGGACTGCAGCACACCAGGCATCCCTGTCCATTGCCAATTCTCGGAGCTTGCTCAACCTCATATCCATAGTCAGTGATGCCATCCAAGCATCTCATCCTCGATCAGCCCCTTCTCCTCTTGCCTTCAATCTTTTTCAGCATCAGGGTTTTTTCCAATGAGTCAGTTCTTCACATCAGGTGGCCAAAGTATTGGAGTTTCAGCTTCAGCATCAGTCCTTCCAGTGAATATTCAGGACTGATTTCCTTTAGGATTGACGGCCTGGATCTCCTTGCAGTCCAAGGGACTCTCAAGAGTTTCCAACACCACAGTTCAAAAGCATCAGTTCTTTGGCGCTCAGCTTTCTCTATGGTCCAACTCTTACATCCATACATGACTACTGGTAAAATCATAGCTTTGACTAGATGGACCTTTGTCGGCAAAGTAAGTGTCTTTTTAATTTTATGGCTGCAGTCACCATCTGCAGTGATTCTGGAGCCCAAAAAAATAAAGTATGTCACTGTTTCCACCACTATCTGCCACGAAGTGATGGGACCAGATGTCATGATCTTTTTTGAATGTTGAGTTTTAAGCCAGCTTTTTTCACTCTTCTCTTCCAGTTTGATTCTGCATTTATAACCAATTGGTGATAGTTATGCTTAATTATCCATGCACCACACTTCTAGCAGCAAAAATCTAGACAATCTAGAAATAAAGATCTTTTTCATATATAGAAAGGAAAAACTCAAGTCTACAAAGGTGATAGCTGAGTTACCCCCGCCCCAACCCCACCAATCAGAACTACATTAAAACATGGTAAGTTTCCAGGTAAGTAAAAATTAGGGGGAAATATCAAAGTTAACATAAAAATCTAAAGCAATTAGAGTAACATAATATTTTTATACATGCAGTTAAGTACTCATCCATTTAGTTTTCAGTAGAAGATAGATGTCAAATAGAGCTTTAATGAAAGAAATGAGTTGGTTGACCAAGAGTTTAAACAGCAGACCCTTTAAGTACCACATATAGTTAAGCAAAAAGCATGGATGTCTATTAGGAGGAAGGGCAAAAGGTATAATGCTGAATGGAGTTGATAGGAAAGCAAGGAAGGAAGCAGAAGAGCCAGAGCATCAAAGGGCAGGAGAAAATAAGCAGAAGGTGACTGCCCAGAGGGGAAGGTTGGAGTAACAAGAAAGGAACAAAAGCCAAACAAGCAACTGTTACAATGGAGCCCAAGGAGATCAGTCAAATGGTATTGAACAATGAATGCTTTTTCAGTTATGGAATATAAAGTAAACCAGTGAGATCATTAAATACAGAACTTTCATGACGCATATTTTTAACTGATAGAACAGCACTGTGGTAATAAAAGGGGGCCAAACCTGACCCCCTGGAGCTCCTAATTAAGATCCTAAATTCTGGGAAATGGTTTTACCAGGAAAATAGATAATAATTTCATTAATAAAAATGAGATTTTCATACATGAGATGATAAACACTACATTATGGAGGACCAAGCAGAACTATCAGAATCATCTATCATAGTAGCTTTTTAGCCGAAGTATGCTACTAACCACAAAAATATTTCCCAACACACCCTTAAAAAACAGTTTCTGCCTTAAAATAAAAATGGAAAGCACTCAAAAGATAAATCACTGATAAAATCAGTTGATACACAGAGTTTACAAAAACTGTTCATTCTGTGTTTAATATCTAAATTACAATTTCCAATTTTTAAATACTCCCATCTATGAATGCATAATACTTCATAAAAAGTTTAATATTATGAAGTATATTCTACAAAATATTTCACACTTTTCTCTACGTTCATTTTATGGTACAGAATTTAGAAACTTTAGTCCTTGCCACAATAAGACATCAATCAATTAAAGCTGCTATCCTTTTTAAACTAATTTAAACAGCACATAAGCAAACCAGTCTTTTGTTCTATCAGAAACAAACTAGGGCTTCCCTGCTGACTCAGTTGTGAAGAATCCACCAGCTAAATGCTGCAAACATGGGTTCAATCCCCAATCCGGGAAGATCTCACATGCCACAGATAAAGTAAGCCTGTGTGCCACAACTATTGAGCCTGTGCTCTAGAGCCCAGGAGCTACAACTACTGAGCCCATGCACCACAACTACCGAAGCCCATGAACCCCAGAGCCTGTGCTCGGCAACAAGAGAAGCTGCCACAATCAGAAGTCCAAGCATCACAACTACAGAGTAGGCCCTGCATGCCACAACTAGAGAAGAGCCCACGCAGCAACAAAGACCCGACACAGCCATAAATAATAAACAAACTGATTAAAAAACAAGCAGCTAGCGCTACTTACACAATACTGATCTACTGTCCTCTGTCTCCTCAAAAATACAAGAACTTTTTTTGCTGCCTAATGTTTTAAATAGCTCTTTTAAAAATTTTATTTCACTCAACCAGTAAATATGGCATAATCATCAGAGAACTCTCCCCAAAAGGGTTTTTTCCTAAACCATGCAGCTATTTCTTTGTATGAAAACCACTGTCTAATCCTATTTTACAATATTATTTTCAATTCTTTTCAATAGATAAAAGGGGATGGGGAGAAAGGCTCTTTCAATAAAGATTTACTTTCTCAGAAAAGCTTTCCCTGACCCTAATCAAACTGGGTGAATTCATTTTCGGCTCCCATAGTGGCAAGCATTTCCATCATATCACTGCTCACACTTACTGAATTTATCTATTTAATCATCCATTTAAATTATACCATAATTATAATGGCACAGTATAGGTATAGTGGATAAACATGGAATTCTTGGAGCCAGACTAACAGGCCTGCATTTCATCTTTGCCACATACCAGCTGTGTGACTTGAAACAAAGTAACATTTCTTGCCTCAGCTTCTTTATCTGTAAAATAGGGATAATAATAATATATTTATCTCACAGGTTGTTATGGGGATTAAATGAGTTTTTCTATGTGCAACACAATATATGCTAGCCATTATTATCATCATCTCAGTCAGAGATGATTACGTCTTACAAATTCTGAAAAGGCAGGCATCATGTCTCTTTTTCTCACAATTACACCCCAGAACAATGTTTGTCACATGCAGAGCAAGTGCTCAACAAATGACAAATGGATGAGAGGGTTCAGTTGGTAAATCCTTAAAACGCTGCAGGGCTTCAAATATCATAAAGGTTCAATTAGTTTTTCCACAGAACACTCAATAATTAGCAGAAAGAAAGTTGATAAGGTGCTAGCTTATCTAACTGGACTGAAAAAATAACCAGAGATTTTTGATATTCAAAGAGCCACAAGACTTCATACCAAGTATTGAAATCCTATAGCTCTAAGTGCCCAAAACTAGTACAGTCAACCAAAAGTCATAAGACACCAGAGAAAGCTCAGAATGAGGCCTGATATAAATGAGCGGTCACACTTCAAAGAGATGTAAAAACAGAAATAAAAATAAGAAATAACATGAAATTTAAAATAGAGGAAAAAAGTATACTTATTTTATTTCTGTGTGGATCACAATAAACTGTGGAAAATTCTGAAAGAGATGGGAATACCAGACCACCTGACCTGCCTCTTGAGAAACTTATATGCAGGTCAGTAAGCAACAGTTAGAACAGGACATGGAACAACAGACTGGTTCCAAATAGGAAAAGAAGTACATTAAGGCTGTATATTGTCACCCTGCTTATTTAACTTATATGCAGAGTACATCATGAGAAATGCTGGACTGGAAGAAACACAAGCTGGAATCAAGATTGCCAAGAGAAATATCAATAACCTCAGATATGCAGATGACACCACCCTTATGGCAGAAAGTGAAGAGGAACTAAAAAGCCTCTTGATGAAAGTGCAAGAGGAGAGTGAANGCCCACCCGCACAAGCGCCGGCCTGAGCAGCAGCCTCCGACACCTAATTAACCCTCCCAGTGGGCACAGAGCCTTCAGTGCCAACTCAAGGGCTCCAGCTGCTGTGAACCTACGTGTTCAGGGCTGTCCCGGTCTTTGTTCTAAAACAGTGACCCTATACAACATCCCCAGGAAGAGGCAGAAACACAGAAACAAATCCTCCCCAGGGGTCTTAGCGGGTGGGTCTGATGGAGGCTGGCCCCTGCAGCTGAGTTGCAATTGAAGGAGGTTTTGTTTGTTTGTTTTTAAAGGGGGTGGGGCAAATGGGAGATTCACAAAGACGAAGGAAGAGAAAACTGCCTATACAATGTCAGTTACAAAACAAGATTAATGATACACAAACCTATGTAGGAACTCTATTCTAGAAGCATCACTTAATGATGAGGAGGATTAAGTGAGAAAATATAGAAACCACATTCTGCATATGCCCGGCTGAGCGTTAACTATTTCCACCATCACTGTGCCCCCCAGCTAGCTAAGATGAACAATTATTGTTACAGTGTAATCAAGTGATTAGAACATGAGAAAGGCTGGGCTGGAAGAAGCACAAGCTGGAATCAAGATTGCCGGGAGAAATATCAATAACCTCAGTTACGTAGATGACACCACCCTTATGGCAGAAAGCGAAGAAGAACTAAAGAGCCTCTTGATGAAAGTGAAAGAGGAGAGTGAAAAAGTTGGCTTAAAGNTGTTTATAATAGCCAGGACATGGAAACAACCTAGATGTCCATCAGCAGATGAATGGATAAGCAAGCTGTGGTACATATACACAATGGAGTATTACTCAGCCATTAAAAAGAATACATTTGAATCAGTTCTAATGAGATGGATGAAACTGGAGCCTATTATACAGAGTGAAGTAAGCCAGAAAGAAAAACAGCAATACAGTATACTGACACATATATATGGAATTTAGAAAGATAGTAACGATGACCCTGTATGTGAGACAACAAAAGAGACACAGACATAGAGAATGGACTTTTGGCCTCTGAGGGAGTAGGAGAGGGTGGGATGATTTGGGAGCATGGCATTGAAGCATGTATACGATCATGTAAGAAAAAATAAAATAAAATTCTAAAAAAAAAATGTCCTTTTCGTCATAGGGGATTAGAATACAAAAGTAGGAAGTCAAGAAATACCCTGAATAACAGGCAAGTTTGGCCTTGGAGTACAAAATGAAGCAGGGGAAAGGCTCAGTATTTTCTTAAGAGATAATCCTGATCATAGCAAGCACCCTTTTCCAAAAACCAAAGAGAAGACTCTACACATGGACATCACCAGATGGTCAATACCAAAATCAGACTATGGTATTTGCAGCCAAATATGGATAAACTCAACACAGTCAGTAAAAAAAAGACCTGGAGCTGCCTTTGGCTTAGATCATAAGCTCCTTGCAAAATTCAGGCTTATATTGAAGAAAGTAGGGAAAACCACTTGGCCGTTTGGGTGTGATCTGAATCAAGGCTCTTATGATTATACACTAGAAATGACAAATATATTCAAGGGATTAGATCTGATAGACAGAGTGCCTGAAGAACTATGGAGGAAGGTTTGTAACATTGCAGAGGAAGTGGTCATTAAAACCATCCCAAAGAAAAAGAAATCAAAGAAGGCAAAGTGGTTATCTAAGGAGGCTTTACAAATAGAAGAAAGAAGAGAGCAGAGAAAGAAGAGACATGAAAGGCAAGGGAAAAAGGGAAAGATATACCCAACTGAATGCAGAGTTCCGAGAATAGCAAGGGGAGATAAGTATGTCTTTTTCAATGAACAGTACAAAGAAATAGAGGAAAACAACAGAATGGAAAGACTAGAGGTCTCTTACTGGAGATATCAAGAGAACATTTCATGTAAGGATAGGCATGATGAAGGACCGAAACAGTAAGGACCTAACAGAGGCAGAAGAGATTAAGATAAGGGAGAAAGAATATACAGAGCCATCATACAACAGAGGTCTTAATGACTTGGATAACCATGATGGTGTGATCACTCATCTAGAGTCAGACACCCTGGAGTGTGAAGTCTAGTGGGCCTTAGGAAGGATTACTGCAAGAAAAGCTAGTGGAGGTGACAGAATTCCAGCTGACCTATTTAAAATCATAAATGATGATGCTGTTAAAGTGCTGTACTCAATATGTTAGCAAATGTGGAAAACTCAGCAGTGGCCACAGGATGAGAAAAGGTCAGTTTTCATTCCAATCCAAGGAATGGCAATGCCAAAAATTTTTCAAACTACTGCATAATTGTGCTCATTTCACATGCTAGCAAGGTTATGTTCAAAATCTTTCAAGCTGGGCTTTAGCAGTACGTGAACCGAGAACTTCCAGATGCACGATCTGGGTTTCAAAGAGAAGAACCAGAGATCAAATTCTCAACATTCACTGGATCTTAGAGAAGGCAAGGGAGTTCCAGAAAAACATCTACTCTTGCTTTATTGACTATGATAAAGCCTTTGATTACTTGGATCAAAAAAACTGTGGAAGATTCTTAAGGAGACGGGAGTTCCAAGCCACCTTACCTGTCTCCTGAGAAAGCTGTATATGAGTCAAGAAGCAACAGTCAGAACCGGACGTGGGACAACGAACTGGTTCAAAATTGAGAAAGTAGTATTACAATGCTGTATATTGTCACCATACTTATTTAACTTCTATGCAGAGTACATCATGGGAAATGCTAGGCTGGATGAATCACTAAGGGGAATCAAGATTTCTGTGAAGAATATCAGCAACCTCAGATAGGCAGATGATACCATTCTAGTAGCAGAAAGTGAAGAGGAACTAAAGAGCCTCTTAATGAGGGTGAAAGACACCTGTGGTGGATTCATGTCGATGTATGGCAAACCCAATAGAGTATTGTAAAGTCAAATTAAAAAATAAATAAATTAATTAATTAAAAAAAAACTTTAAAACATTCAAAAAACTAAGATCATGGCATCCAGCCCCATCACTTCATGGTGAATAGATAGGGAAAAAGTGGAAGCATTGACAGATTTTATTTTCTTGGCCTCCAAAATCACTACAGACAGTGACAGCAGCCATGAAATTAAAACATGCTGCTGCTTAGAGGGAAAGCTGTGACAAATGTAGACAGCATATTAAAAATCAGAGACATCCATTTGCTGACAAAGGACCATATTGTCAAAGCTATGGTTTATCCAGTAGTCATGTATGGTTGTGAGAGTTTGACCATAAGGAAGCTGAGTGCCAAAGAGTTGATGCCTTTGAATTGTGGTGCTGGAGAAGACTCTTGAGAGTCCCTTGGACAGCAAGAAGATCAAACCAGTTAATCCTAAAAGAAATCAATCCTGAATATTTATCAGAAGGACTGATTCTGAAGCTGAAACTTCAGTACTTTGGCCACCTATGCAAAGAGCCAACACATTGGAAAAGACCCTGATGATGGGAAAGATTGAAGACAAAAGGAGAAGTGGACAACAGAAGATGAGATGGCTAGATAGCATCACTGACTTAATGGACATGAACTTGAGCAAACTCCAGGAGATAGTGAAGGATAGGGAAGCATGGTGTGCTGCAGACCATGGGGTTTTCACACAGTTGAACACGACTTAGCAAATGAACAGCAATAGTACAAAGGTATTATTATCATCATCAGAGCTTAAAAAAACTTTAGTTTTATATCATCATCAAATAGCCAGTATTCAAATTCAAATTCCCTGGATTCCCTGTTAATATGTTTTTACATTGATTTCTTCAAGTCAATATCCAGACATGCTGCACAAACTGGGTAAGGTTGATGTCTCTCTACTTTTTTCAAATTATTTTTCTTTTTATCTTCCTTGACAATTATTTGTTGAAGGAAAGGGTCTTGTTTGATATATATCCTCTCACCTTTTGGTTTTTCCTGATTGCATCTCCAATGACTGTTTAAGATAGTTACCTGAGTGAGTTACCTGAGTGAGTTACCTGAGTGATAGTCTGATAGACAGAGTGATAGAGATAGTTACCTGAGTGAGTTACCTGAGTGAAGTCGCTCAGTCGTGTCTGACTCTTTGCGACCCCATGGACTGTGGCCCACCAGGCTCCTCTGTCCATGGGATTCTCCTGGCAAGAATACTGGAGTGGGTTGCCATTTCCTTCTTCAGGGGATCTTCCTGACCCAGGGATCGAACCCAGGTCTCCTGTATTGCAGGCAGACGCTTTAACCTCTGATAGTTACCTAATGATTTCAAATCTTGTTTGGAAACTGGAATGATCTAGGAGCCTAATCAGCTTAAAGACTTGTTTCCACCTCCACAGATTTTGGTTTACTAGATGTGGGCAGTCTTGACATAGGGAGTGTGAAAGCTACCCAGCATTTCTACTGTACAGGTAAGGGATTACAGAAAAATCATTGCTCTGTCTCAGGTGTCTTTGACTTTGACCAGATTTGCATTTATCTCAGGAGTTTTACAAGCCTCTGATGCTAAGCTTCTGGCTTAATTGAACTGGGGTATGATATGGTTTTTGGGGTTTCTGAGTTTTCCCTACGTGATTTAATGTGAAGATAAGGTCTGGTTCATTGCTTTATCCCATGTATTTCCTCTCAATTTGCAATTTGATCTGATGGCTTGATTGGATATATACTCATTGCAGATTACACCTTATATTAGATGACTTAATAGTGAATCAAAAGGAAACCTATCAGTTTCTCTGAGTTTTATCCTATGTAAGCTCATATTTAAAGTATTCCCATATCACTAATTTTGACTTTTTAATACAAGCCCCAAAGACTAGGGCCTCTCCTTAACATATAAGGTCTTTCTGTTGACATGTGAAACTAAGTAGTGGTTCCAGAGAGAACTAGTCACCTATAAATGCACAGTATCAGGTGAAAATGGAACTTAAGAGCAAGGATTAAATAAATACTTTTTTTGGGGGAAAGCTATAAACATAAGAAGTTCATTCTAAAATGTATAATTTACTGAATAATTTAAGCCTGATACTAGAGAAATCATCTACAGCCAAAATTAGTGTGAACAGACTTACAAGGAGAAAACACATGCCAAGTATCACAGCTTTCATTTTCACATCAATGTCCGCAGGAAACTGGATGTCAAAGCTACTGTAGTGTGTAAATATTTCTCTCATAATCCTAGTAAACTGCTTGGAAATCTTGCCAACCACATTTTTTCCATCAAGAGATTTAATCTAAATTGAAAAAGGAGACAGTCTTAAAAAATTCTAGAAAATTTTAATCTACTTTCAAAGTTGGATAAAAATGAAACAGATATACTCTTAAAACCACATGTCAAAAGAAACTGTGCATGTTATGATCCATTAGATGCATACACATATTTGCTTCTGCTTTATTTTGACTATGCCGACACCACAGTTCAAGGTCCGTCTAGTCAAGGCTATGGTTTTTCCAGTGGTCACATATGGATGTGAGAGTTGGACTGTGAAGCTGAGTGCCAAAGAATTGATGCTTTTGAACTGTGGTGTTGGAGAAGACTCTTGAGAGTCCCTTGGACTGCAAGTAGATCCAACCAGTCCATCCTAAAGGAGATCAGTCCTGGGTGTTCATTGAAGGACTGATGCTAAAGCTGAAACTCCAATACTTTGGCCACCTCATGCGAAGAGTTGACTCATTGGAAAAGACTCTGATGCTGGGAGGGATTGGGGCATGAGGAGAAGGGGACGACAGAGGATGAGATGGCTGGATGGCATCACCAACTCTATGGGCATGAGTTTGAGTGAACTCTGGGAGTTGGTGATGGACAGGGAGGCCTGGCATGCTGCAATTCATGGGGTCACAAAGAGTCGGANGTTCATTGAAGGACTGATGCTAAAGCTGAAACTCCAATACTTTGGCTACCTCACAAAGAGCTGACTCACTGGAAAAGACTCTGATGCTGGGAAGGATTGAGGGCAGGAGGAGAAAGGGATAACAGAAGATGAGATGGCTGGGTGGCATCACCGACTCGATGGACATGAGTTTGAGTGAACTCCGGGAGTTGGTGATAGACAGGGAGGCCTGGAGTGCTGTGATTCTTGGGGTCGCAGAGTTGGACATGACTGAGTGACTGAACTGAATTGTATTTCCTGACTTACTCCTATGAGAGACAAGGAAATAAATGTCTATGCATATAAAGTTATAGTTTTTAAACAAATCCTTTAAAGTGACTCTTTCAGTTAAATATATCTATGAAAAAGACAAGTGAGCTGATCTGATCACAATAGTTTTTACTTGAAAGTAGGAACTGTGTCTATATCAGTTATTATCCTATCACTAGTGACAGGGACATTAACAAACACGTAGTATGTGACTAATGAAATCTGTTCATTTAATGAAAGAAAAATGAACAATGCTCTCAGTTAATCAATCAGGTCTACCTCTGAAAAGCTACTTAATAATCAATACATTAAGGTTCTGCTATTCTTAAATAGATCAGATGTTAATAATAAAATTTCTTGACAGATCTGGGTTTTGTCATCCAGATCCATGAGTTACCAAAAGGCAACAAAGTTTTATCCCTTTTTATCACTACAAAAGAGACCAGCACAGAACTTCGCATACAAAGAGCTTAAGTTTTTCTTGAGAGGATGAATAATCTCTCCAGGTAACTTTTTCTTTATGAATGCTAAGTAGTAGTTTCACACAATTACCAAAACCTCAGGCTGAAGAGCAGGTCTTGAACTACTACTTGGGAGGATAAGAAGAATCAAAATCTTACAGAGGTGGAAAGGATCCTGAGAAAATATGATGAATACATGAAATACTGCTTAAGCACAATGACATAAAAATACTTCTGAACATAAGATCACAAAGGATCACAGAAAAAAGTTCACTCAAGCTCCATTCTAAGTTGAGCCATTCATGTTCACAAATTTATCCAAGTAACTGTTAATGTTATCTGTTAGAAACAATCAGACTTAATTTTGGCAGACTATTTCTGTATTACAGATCTCCCTTTCTTGATTGTTCAATTCCATATTCTTTTACTCAATAAAAGCTTACAAGTAGAGTATGTCTTTGGAATTCATCTATCATCCCCCCTTACAGATTCTGAATGTCAATTCCTCAAACAATGACTACATCAAAATCAGAAATTGATTAACATATAATACATAAAAAGTGAAAACATTCTTCTACTATAAGTACAAAAAGAAGTAGAATAAACTATTTTATTTAAAAAATATTAGCCCATTTATGCTACTTTAGTTTGTAAGGTTATAAATATAAGCAGTATCAGAAGAATTGATGCTTATAAGAACACAGAAAACAACATTTAATTAAAAAAATAAAATTTAGCACCAAGTATTATCTGGTTCTCCCCAAAACTATAGACACTAAGTTCAGACAAGAAATAATATTCTGTTGATGGTTTCTAACATATATATTTTTGCCGTCTTCCCATTAACTGGCAAAACTTACAGAGGCCAACAAGTTCTAGTTCAGGAACTAATATTCCATTAAGCAAAAAATTTTAAATAGTGAAAAGTGAACTCGATTAGAAAATTATCTATCTTAAAAAATTATACTATGAAATACAGTGCATCATACATAAAATTTTGAGGAAATCTTACAAATTCAGTTTATTCCTAAACAAACATACTGACTTTATATTTACCTGCAAAAGCTTTATTAATAGATCATATTCATATTATACTAGCTTTTTTAAAATTTTCATGTATTTTTAAAGGAGAAAAATAAGTCATGAGGCAAAGGAAAAAAAACTGCTTTCCTATGTAATTTAAAACCTGTATGCAATTAAAAATTTTAACTCTAATGTTTTTCTAAGTGTTCTAATTAGAATTCATAGGAGTGGTTACAAAACAATACTGAACGTGTTTTAAATCACATTACTTAAAATTACTCATGGATTTTATCCTCTCTGACAGTCCTCAAAGCATAGTCTGTGGACTGATGCTGGATCAAGAATGGTGTGTTACCAATCAACAAAAAGGCAAGAATACAGACGAAGCTTTTGACAATGGTTTAAGGTAATCTGGCAGAGCAACACTGCTTGCTGTATATAATAATAAAAAACTAAATGAATTTTATGAAATTAACTACCTTAAAAATTACACTATCAAATATAATGCAGCATATACAAAATGTTTTAAAAAATCTGTTAGATTATATTATTCCAAACATCCTAACTTTACACATATAAAGGTTTACTAAATTAACTTAAAGTGGATTAAAGACTTGAACATAAGACCCGAGACCATAAAACTCTTAGATGAAAGCATAGGTGGTAAGTTCCTTGACACTGGTTTTGGTGATAATTTGGGGGGTTTGATACTAAAAGCAAAGGCAACAGAAGTAAAAATTGACAAGTAGAACTATATTAAACTAAAAAGTTTCTGCATACAGAAAAGAAAACTGTTAACAAAATGAAAAAGCAACCTATAAAGTGGGGGGAAATATCTGCACATTATATATCTTCTGATAAGGGGTTAATATAAGGAACTCACCAATTGAAAAATGCCATAGAATCTGAAAGAATACAGATGGCCAAGAGGTACATGAAAAGGTGTTCAATATCAGTAATTGCTGGGGAAATGCAAATCAAAAGAGGTATCATTTTACACCAGTTAGAATGGCTGTTAACAAAAAGACAAGAAATAACAAATGTTGGCAAGGATGTGGGAAAAAAGAGAACTCTGTGCACTCATGGTGAGACTGTAAACTGGTGTAGCCACTATAGAAAACAGCATGGAGGCTCCTCAGAAAAACCTTAAAACTAACATGAAAAAAGTGAAAGTGTTAGTTGCTCAGTCTGGTCCGTCAGTTTGCGATCCCCCAGACTAGCTCACCAGGCCCCTCTATCCATGGGATTCTCTGGGCAAGAATCCACTTGCCCAGACAATGGACACTGCAGTGGGTAGCCATGACCTTCTCCTGGGGATTAAACCTGGATCTCCTGCATTGCAGGGAGATTTACCATGTGAGCCAACAGGGAAGCCCCCAAACTAACATGATCCTACGATTCCACTTCAGGATATCTGTCTGAGGGAAATGAAAACACTGATGTGAAAAGATACATGCATCCACATGTTCACTGCAGCATGATACAGAATAGCCAAGATACAGAAGCAATCTAAGCGTCATGGATCGACCGACAAAGAAAATGTAGATATATACAACGGAGTACTATTCAGCCATATTTCCTACAACACAGATGGATCTTGAGGGCATTATGCTAACTGAAGTAAGAGAAAGACAAATATCTAATCATTTCACTGATAAGTGGAATTTTAAACAAACAACTGGAACTCAGGTACAGAGAACAGACTGGTAGTTCCCAGAAGCAGGTGGACAAAACTGGTGAAACCTTTCAGTTTAGCTTACTCATAGACAAACATACTGATTTTACACTTGTCTTAATGTATCCTAGGCCTAAAAAATCAGAACGTGTATTTTGAGATCTTTAGGAGACTCATATGTAAATTAATATGAAAATTAAAGTCAGAGGAGAACTAGTTTATATTATCTTGTAAGTCACAAGGACTAGTATATGTTAAAATCCTCTACACCACAATCACCTCATTCAGTCTGGCAGAGCTCAAATTTTTAAAGAATAATTCCTCCACCCCATCCACAAACTACACAACCAGGGAAAATTAGATAAAAGAAACATAAAATGAGGTTCAGTTGCCAAAGAACCTCATAATTTAAATATTTTAAACCTTTTTTGCTATTAAATGTGAAAGACTGAACACATAACTTCTCAATAAATATGTAAAAATACTTGATGTTCATGAAATCAATTCAAATATATCAAACCTAGGAATAAAGTAAATTTATTAAAATCCATGCATTAAGAAACAATAACTAACTGTAAAAAAGACATCATACCACTCATTGAGCAAGACAATGTTCTTATATTCAATACAATAGCCTATTTTAAAATAATTTCTAAAACACCTGTCCTATATGTTAAAAATTTATTTTAAAATATCAGGTGGGAAAAATAACAACAAAAGTTAAATGGTATATAGTATAATAATATACTATTTGGCTTCCCTGGTTGCTCGGCTGGTAAAGAATCCGTCTACCAATACAGGAGACCTTGGTTTTGACTCCTGGGCTGGGAAGATTACCTGGAGAAGGGAAAGGCAACCGACTCCGTATTCTGGCCTGGAGAATTCAGGGTCCCTAAGAAGAAATGGAGTAGCCATCATAGTAAACAAAAGAGTTCGAAATGCAGTACTTGGATGCAATCTCAAAAACAATAAAATGATCTCTGTTCGTTTCCAAGGCAAACCATTCAATATCACGGTAATCCAAGGCTATGCCCCGACCAGTAATGCTGAAGAAGCTGAAGTTGAGTGGTTCTATGAAGACCTGCAAGACCTAGAACTAACACCAAAAAAGATGTCCTTTTCATTATAGGGGACTGGAATGCAAAAGTAGGAAGTCAAGAAACACATGGAGTAACAGGCAATTTTGGCCTTGGAGTACAGAATGAAGCAGGGCAAAAGCTAATAGAGTTTTGCCAAGAGAATGCACTGGTCATAGCAAACACCCTCTTTCAACAACACAAGAGAAGACTCTACACATGGACATCACCAGATGGCCAGTACAAAAATTAGATTGATTATATTCTTTGCAGCTAAAGATGGAGAAGCTCTACAGTGTCAGCAAGAACAAGACAGGGTGCTGACTGTGGCTCAGATCACGAACTCCTTACTGCCAAATTCAGACTTAAATTGAAGAAAGTAAGGAACACCACTAGACCATTCAGGTATGACCTAAATCAAATTCCTTATGATTATACAGTGGAAGTGAGAAATAGATTTAAGGGACTAGATCTGATAGATAGAGTGCCTGATGAACTATGGACGGAGGTTCATGACATTGTACAGCAGACAGGGATCGAGACCATTGCCAAGAAAAAGACATGCAAAAAAGCAAAATGGCTGTCTGAGGAGGCCTTACAAATAGCTGTGAAAAGAAGAGAAGCGAAAAGCAAAGGAGAAAAGGAAAGATATACCCATTTGAATGTAGAGTTCCAAAGAATAGCAAGAAGAGATAAGAAAGCCTTCCTCAGAGATCATTGCAAAGAAACAGAGGAAAACAATAGAATGGAAAAGACTACAGATCTCTTCAAGAAAATTAGAGATACCAAGGGAACATTTCATGCAAAGATGGGCACAAAAAAGGACAGAAATGGTATGAACCTAACAGAAGCAGAAGATATTAAGAAGAGGTGGCAAGAAAACATGGAAGAACTGTACAAAAAAGACCTCGACCCAGATAATCACAATGCTGAGATCACTCACCTAGAGCCAACTGGATTGCGAAGTCAAGTGGGCCTTAGGAAGCATCACTACAAACAAAGCTAGTGGAGGTGATGGAATTCCAGTTGAGCTATTTCAAATCCTGAAAGACGCTGCTCTGAAAAGTGCTGCACTCAATATGCCAGCAAATTTGGAAAACTCAGCAGTGGCCACAGGACTGGAAAAGGTCAGTTTTCATTCTAATCCCAAAGAAAGGCAATGCCAAAGAATGCTCAAACTATTGCATGACTGCACTCATCTCACACGCTAGCAAAGTAATGCTCTAAATTCTCCTAAGCCAGGCTTCAACAGTACATGAACCATTAACTTCCAGATGTTCAAACTGGATTTAGAAAAGGCAGAGGAACCAGAGATCAAACTGTCAACATCCGCTGGATCATGGAAAAAGCAAGAGAGTTCCAGAAAAACATGTATTTCTGCTTTATTGACTATGCCAAAGCCTTTGACTCTGTGATCACCACCAATCGTAGAAAATTCTGAAAGAGATGGGAATACCAGACCACCTGACCTGCCTCTTGAGAAACCTGTATGCAGGTCAGAAAGCAACAGTTAGAACTGGACATGGAACAACAGACTGGTTCCAAATAGGGAAAGGAGTATGTCAAGGCTGTATATTGTCACCCTGCTTATTTAACTTCTATGCAGAGTACATCATGAGAAACGCTGGGTGGATCAAGCACAGGCTGGAATCAAGACTGCTGGGAGAAATATCAATAACCTCAGATATGCAGACCCTTATGGCAGAAAGTGAAGAAGAACTAGAGAGCCTCTTGATGAAGGTGAAAGAGGAGAGTGAAAAAGTTGGCTTAAAGCTCAATATTCAGAAAATGAAGATCATGGCATCCAGTCCCATCACTCCATGGCAAACAGCTGGGGAAACAGCAGCAGACTATATTTTTGGGCTCCAAAATCACTGCAAATGGTGATTGCAGCCATGAAATTAAAAGACGCTTACTCCTTGGGAGCAAAGTTATGAGTAACTTAGACAGCATATTAAAAAGCAGAGACATTACTTTGCCAACAAAGGTCTGTCTAGTTAAGGCTATGGTTTTTCCAGTAGTCATGTATGAATGTGAGAGTTGGAGTACAAAGAGAGTTGAGCGCCAACGAATTGGTGCTTTTGAACTGTGGTGTTGGAGAAGACTCCTGAGAGCCCCTTGGATTGCAAGGAGATCCAACCAGCCCATCCTAAAGGAAATCAGTGCTGAATATTCATTGGAAGGACTAATGCTGAGGCTAAAACTCTAATACTTTCGCCACCTGATGCGAAGAGCTGACTCATTTCAAAAGACCCTGATGCTGGGAAAGATTGAAGGAGGGAGGAGAAGGGGCCGACAGAGGATGAGATGGTTGGATGGCATCACTGACTCAATGGACATGAGTCTGGGTAAACTCTGGGAGTTGGTGATGGACAGGGAGGCCTAGCGTGCTGTGGTCATGGGGTTTCAAAAAGTCAGACACAACTGAGCTACTGAACTGAAAATATACTGCTGCTATATGAATAATAATATTAACCTCTTTGTAAAAAAAAAAAGAAAATTATAATGTAATCTTACTTGCCTATTATTTTCTAAAATTTGTATGAAATTCATTTATTTTTCCTAAAAATAGTTTTTTCTTTCATATGATTCAAATAACATACTCTCATTGTAAAAAATTGGAAATATATACAAACAGCATCAACTAAGTAGAAGAAAAAAGACTCCCTTTTTACCTACAGTGAAATTCCAACATTTTGACTTTCTTCCAATTTTGAAATGTTTCTAAAATAGTTCAAACATAGAGAGATGTATGTAATACATAGCCATGTATGTATCCACAACTCAAGAAATAAAACTGTCACTATTTAAAACCCTATGTAATTCTTCCAAATTCTCAGAAGTAAACACCATACCTGTTCTTTTAAAAATCATTTTCATGCATTAGTTAATGCTTTTGTTAAATATGCATATTCTCTAAACAGAGCACCACTCCCCATGTTTTAAAATGTATATAAATGGTATACTTTTTTCTATACTCATTTAACAGTCAATATGTAAGACTGATATGTTGGAAAAGTGCAACACTGATATATACATTTTACTAATATATTAATATCCTATTTATAAAAATAGCACAATTTATCTATCCAGGCCCCTTCTGATAACATTTAACTTGCTTCCCATTTTCCACTATTAACAAACAAGGCTGCTATAAACATTTTAGTAATATATCTATACAAGGATGAGGCTTCCTGGGGGTCTCAGACCATAAAGAATCTGCCTGCAATGTAGAAGACCTGGGTTCAATTCCTGAGACCAGAAGATCCCCTGGAGAAGGGAAAGGCACCCTACTGCAGTGAGCCAATCTTCAAGTATCAGTTACAGCAACTGTGCTAGTCATATCCACCATTCAACCTCTTTTTCTTCATTTATCCCTATCTAATCTTCCCTGGTGGCTTAGATGGTAAAGCATCTGCCTGCAATGCAGGAGACCCAAGTTCAATCCCTGGGTTGGGAAGATCTCTTGGAGAAGGAAACGGCAACCCACTCCAGTACTCTTGCCTGGAGAATCCCATGGGCAGAGAAGCCTGGTAGGCTACAGTCCATGGGGTCACAAAGAGTTGGACACGACTGAGCGACTTCACTTCACTAATCCTCTTTCCAAATCCAATTTTTTTTCATAGTCTTCTCTATTCCCTGGTGGCTCAGATGGTAAAGAATCTGCCTGCAATGCAGGGGAGCTGGGGTTGATCCGTGGGTTGGGAAGATCCTCTGGAGGAGGGCATGGCAACCCACTCCAGTGTTCTTGCCTAGAGAATCCGATGGAGAGAGGAGTCTGGCGGGGTACAGTACATGGAATCACAAAGAGTTGGACACAACTTAATGATTAACACACACAAGTATGAGAACTTATGTGAAAAATTATAGGGGTTAAAACCTAAGAATAAGATTATTGGGTTACAGAGTATGTACAACTTTAAATTTACTAGATATTACCAAACTATTATCTAGAAAAGAAATGTGCTGTTGTTTAGGAGAAAATGTCTCCAGTTACAGAATCAGAAGTTCTCCACAGACAGCCCCAAACTTCTGAAAGAAAGCTTCCAAAATTTCACTTATAAACTGTATCTAATTTGTGATGTACTTTCCAGGTGGCAGAAAGCGAAGTAAAGACCATTACATTTCCTCATTAGTTCACTTAACTCCTGTGTAGCTACATTCTTATCGAAATAGTCTAACCTGGGTACAAAGGCAGTCAGTCCTTTACCTCGAAAAATGTTCAAGACACACTTGTTAAATGAGTTAATCTGAATTAGGTTCTTTAGTTCATCTGAAGGTTCTATAAAACTATATCCAAGTGTTGATACAGCAAATTTGACAGAAGTAAAATATTTTAGTTGCCAGTATCTTGTCTTGACGCCCAGTTTTGTGTAGGCTCTTACTGCCATGACCACGATGCTAGCTGATGCTGATTTTTAGAATCTGACTCACAGACTAATAATTCATAGTTCATGATTAAATCAACACTGCATATCCTAGTAGAATACTTGGGAAAATACTTTTGGATTATGTAATGATCCATGGTGATGTGGACCACGTGTCATGTACGCTACCTCTTCCCACTCCTATGACTAAAGCCACTCATTTTTTCGTTTTTAATTATTAGAGAATTGCTTTACAATTTTGCGTTGGTTTCTGCCATAACAAGGCTAATCAGTCCTTATTATCTATCTACATCTATCTATCTATATCCCCCTTCCCTTTTGAGCCTCCCTCCCCTTCCCCATTCCACCTTTCTAGGTTATCACAGATCTCCAGGCTGGGCTCCCTGTATTATTTAGCAACTTCCTACTATCGATCTGCTTTCCACATGATAATGGATATATGTCAATGTTACTTTCTCAATTTATCCCACCCTCACCTTTTCCTACTGTGTCCACAAGTCCCTTTTCCACTAGGTTCATCAGAACCATTTTTCTAGATTCCATATATATGTGTAATACACAGTATTTTTCTTTCTCTTTCTGACTTACTTTATTCCGTAGGTCTAGGTTCATCCACCTCTCTAGAACTGATTCAAATTTGTTCCTTCTTATGGCTGAGTAATATTCCATTGCATGACCGTACAACTTCTTTATCTTCATCTGTTGGTGGACAGATGAATGGACATCTAGGTTTCTTCCATGTCCTGGCTACTGTAAGCATTTCTGCAATGAACACTGGGGTAAATGTGTCTTTTAGAATTGTGGCTTTTTCAGAGCACATGCTCAGTAGTGGAACTGTGGGTCATATGATAGATTTATTCCTAGGCTTTTTGAGGAATCTCCATTCTCCTTTCCACAAAGCCTGTATCAATTTACATTCCCACCAACAATACAGGAGGGTTCCCTTTTTTTACATCCTCTCCAGCAATTACTGTTTGTAGATTTTTTTACGATGGCCATTCTGACTGGTGGTGAGGTGATACCTCACTACAGTTTTGATTTACATTTCTCTAATACTGAGTGATGCCAGGCATCTTTTCTCCATGTGTTTATTGGCCATGTGCATGTCTTCTTTGAAGAAATGTCTATTTAGGATCTTCCACCCATTTTTTTTTCAGGCTGTGTTTTTATGATATTGAGCTGTATGAACTAATATATTTTGGTGATTAATCCTGTTAGTTGCTTCATTTGTAATTATTTTCTCTGATTCTGAGGGTTGTCTTTTCATCTTGTTTATAGTTTCCTTTGCTGTGCAAAAGCTTTTCTTTTTATTAGGTCCTATTTGCTTATTTTTGTTTTTATTTCCATTGATCTAGGAGGTGAGTCAGAGAGAATATTACTGTGATTTATGTCAAAGAGTGTTCTAGTTTTCCCCTAAAAGCTTTATAGTTTCTGGCCTTACATTTAAGTCTGTAATCCATTTTGAGTTTATTTTTGTGTATGGTGTTAGGAAGTACTCTAATTTCATTCTTTTACATATAGCTGTGCAGTTTTCCCAACACCACTTATTGAAGAGGTTTTTCTCCACTATATATATTCTTGCCTCCTTTGTCAAAGATAAGGTGCCCACAAGAGCGTGGATTTATTTCTGAGTAAAGCCCTCATTTTTAAGAGGAAGTCCGGATTAAAAGTATAACAGTGAAACAATGTTCTCCTCCTATCCCTCTTTTGCTGTGTGGCATGCTAGATCTTACTAGTTCCCTGACCAGGGCTTGTTCCCATACCTCCTGCAGCAGAAGCTCAGAGTCTTAACCACTGGACCACTTAACCACTGGAAGTCCCAAAATAATGTTTCTTTGCTAACTGACTCATATGGGTGCTAAACCACTGACCTAGATTTATTTCCTTAAAGGTGAAAGTAAATAAGCCATAGTTGAAGGATCAATGAATGATTCCTTCTAGGAATAATCAATTCTTCATTCAATTTATCTAGTTTAAGGTTTTCTATGCCAGCATTAATAATAGCATCAGCATACATTTAATGATCCTTTATGCCAGAACTTGAGTTACAGGCTTTACTAAATATCCTTACAACCTATGAACTATCATTCCCAAGTCATACATAAGGAAAAAAGCACTGAAAATTTAACAATTCACCTGATATACAACAACAAGCAGGATGGGAATTTAAATCCAGGCAGTCTGACTCCAGAAACCACCATGCAATGCTGTCTCTCTAGAAATAACTGTTCCTCTCTAGAATTGTGAATTGAGTAGCTCAATGATAAGCTGAAGCCACACAAAACAAAGAGTGTATTTACCTGAATAACAATTCATAGGTGATAAAGGAATATAGCCAGGAAAATGGAAAAACAACAAAAAATCCTAATCACCCAATATGGTTACCGGTGCTCAAAATAATGGAGGCAGTCATAAAAGCTTTTGAGAATTTTTTAAACAAACAGATTGTGCTAGGGGGAAAAGGAAACAAAATGGGAAAGGGAAAATCCTTTGGTAACTGAATATAAAATACAGCCATTCATTCCTCCTGCAGAACATTCCAGTTCCCCAAGGTGGTAATAAACTGCAGCAATCTATTGTAATGTTGACTCAATTCCTAAAAAGAATGAAATAGAGACCCCAACAAATCTAGAAGCAAATTTTTATACCATTAGGACCAGTAGTTGAGTGTCTTCCTGTAAAATGGAATTTATGATAACAACTTGGTAATTACAGGTAAGAATTATTATTCATTGTAACAAAATGGGGAGAAAAAGTCTAGAGAAAAACTGTGTAACTCCATTCCAGTAAACTAAAGGGGGCATCTGAATGGCCTGGGTGCAAGACTGAAAACACTAAAAAAAATTAAATCATTCCCACAGAGATAAAAATCTTTAGGGTGACAGCCTGAAATCCAACTTCAAACTGAGGTTCAACCAAATAAACAGTATCAGAGGCAGCATTAAGTCTTATTCAGAGAATCTGTGATTTGTTCTGCAGCATTGAAGCTACCCAGACATAGAAACTGAATATAAAAGTACTAGTGATAAACAAACCCATCATCCCCTTCTTCAGTTCCTAGATCCTCAAAGCCCATGGTGGTTACAGGGCTAGAGGACCACAGGTACCATATTAATAGTCCAACAAATAAAGGGCAAAATAAGAAATGTTTATTTCTACATAATACCAATGGACAATAAGGCCCCCGTTTTCTGACCTATCCAGTTTTTCTTGCAGTATTTTCAGCAGCTGAAATGTCAGGACTTTCACTGAAAAACAGAAAGGCATCATCATCAGATATAGAGGTAGGTATGACTACTCTGAATATATTTAATGAAGAAAACCTAACTTTCAGACATGACTTTTTAATGATAAATGGGCTTCTGAAAACTAAGTATGGTTCTCTTAACAAAGATTTCAATATTAAATGACTAGCTTAGAGAAAGAACACAGCAAGTTTTTCTCAGATTCTGAATGATCCCCCAGTTTTAACTTCAGAATTTTTTAGTTGACAAAGAATTTAAAATATTTCTGACAAAGCCAACTAAGTCCTTCTTAGTTTAACAAAAAATTTAAAAAATTGTTATCTGTTTATAAATATCCCACAACTGCAGCTTTAGAATCACTATTAGAATCACTATATTTTCCATCCATACGTTAACATTTCAAAGATATATTTAAAGAAACTTTTCTAGATTAGCCTTTACTACTATGAAGATCAGAAGAGTTAAATTCTAAATACATTACTCTCCCTTCTCATAGCACTTTTATAAAAAGACCCATTACTCATTTCTGCATGTTTGTCAATCTCCTTGCTTTTAAGAATCAGTAAGTCAAGCTCTCTACTCCTTCGTCGGGTGCCTAACTAGCAAGGCCTCTGAGTAATTCCAATACACTGCTGAGGAATGGTCCCCGGGGGAGCACTCATTCATCAGTTCGCAAAGCATGAACAAAAGCAAACCAGCTTTTTTAATAACTAAAAGCAGGCTTTCTGAAGCTACTCACATGTCTAGATATTATAACTTACTCAAATCGTACATATATTTATCTAATCAAATTATGTGAACTAATAAAAAGGAAAGCAGAAACCCTTCCTTCACTCTAAAGAAAAAGCATACACCCTAGAGCGAGTATGAGAAATAGGGGTGAACCTACTGTTCAGTTAGTATGAGTCCTGAATGCTTCTAAGTAGAAGCATCTCACTCCATGACCACGAGGCTATTGCATAGGAATAGTATTCTTCATGTAATATGGTAATAACACACAAAACAGCAACTTCATCAAGTACACAATCAAACAAATAGTTGTAAGATCTATTATCAGAGAAAACCTTTGCTCTGATGTGTGTATGTGTATTCTAAAACTGGTAGTTAAATGAAGGGCTTCCCTGGTAGCTCAGCTGGTAAAGAATCCATTTGCAATGCAGGAGACCCTGGTTCGACTCCTGGGTTGGGAAGATCCCCTGGAAAAAGGACAGTCTACTCACTCCAGTATTCTTGGGTTTCCCTGGTGGCTCAGACAGTAAAGAATCCGCCTGCAATGTGAGAGACCTGGGTTCAATCCCTGGGTTGGGAAATCCCTGAGGACATGGTAACCCACTCCAGTATTCTTGCCTGGAGAATCCCCATTGACAGAGGAACGTGGAGGGCTGCAGTCCATGGGGGTTGGACACTGCACAGTGACTAAGCACAGCACAATTTACTGAAACTGACAAGGAAATTTAAACAGTACTAATTCATTAGAATACTTACAGCTAATATACCTAATTAAAAGAAAGAATAACAAGATAGTTATTTCCTTAAAAGTAAAATCACACTGTAATTCAGACATTTAGTCTAAATTGATACTGTTTTACTATATTTTCACCCAGTACAAATTTTTAAGATACTTAAAAAAATACAAGATTAGTTAAGTACATCATGCAAAATTTTCAGATAATGAACAACATCGGAGACTGGCTTTCCTTTGATAATCAATACTAGTTCACAATTAGACCAGTCTTTTTTTTTTTAATATATATACATATGCCTCCTAAGAGAGATTAGGAGATGTGCTACTTGGATACTAAGGCTAATAGTGGCAGAAACTGACTTATCACCTTATTGATCAAATCTGGCAATTTCATTCATAGTAATAACTAAATTGATTTTCTCTCTTGTTTGCCTGTCTGCTTCAACTTTTTATGTTTTCAGTGTATACTATTAAATTCTACTATAGATGCCACCAGGTGGGTTTATCAACACTTCCGAGAGGGCATCTTCTTGTCTCTTCTCCTCCTGGCTTTCTTCTTTCCTCTAACCATCTCTCTTTTCTTTTACCTGTCTTCTCATATCATTTTAATTAGTTATTTACAAAATTAAAGAGGTAATGAAAGCATGACAATGCATATGTATATGTAAGTATTACTGCCAAATAATATCAAGCACTGTGCTAAGTACAGTGCTTTGCTTTCAAGGAGTTCACAGTTGGGAAGAGGAAAGAGACAGTATCTGAAAACATTTAATAAACTTTTGTATGAGGTCTAAGCCTCAGATGTTTCTTTTCACCTTATAGCTTCCAAAGGTTTGATAGTAATATCAGACTCCCTATTAGTTTAAGGGACAAGTTGGCATGACCAGTGATAATTTGAAAGAAGCCAAAGACAGTCTGCCAACCTCCAAGTTAAACTTCCTGGGTTGAGTATAGTTTAGAAAATGGCAATATACCAGCACAGCTTCAAAGAAGAATAAGCAGTGACAGGCTGGCAGAAAAAAATGAAGCAGTGATAATCAGATAACAAAAATATCAATAAGCTTCCCTCCAGCTAGCTTTCACTGAGTGACTGCTGTATGCTAGCGAGGGCTGCCACGCATTCTATCAGCTAATTTAAACTATGTATAGAAACCATATTTTCCTCATATCCTAGATGAGTAAATCTTCCCCTAGAGAATTTAAATAACTTTCTCAAGGTCAGAGAGTGGTATAGAATTTATTTAAACTTGGGAATCATGACAGCAGATGACTTACTGTTAGCCACTAATTTTTTTTCCCATCTCCAGCACTAAGAAACCTGGCAATAGAATATACATACTTAAACAGAGAATAATTTCCATTACGCCATCCATTTTCAGGGTCTCAGAACCCCTTGGTCAGGACCTCTTGTATAAAAAACATTTTCTCTTAAAACACAAAGAACCCCAAAAGGCTTTTGTTATGTGGGACACCAGTCAGTTCAGTTGCTCGCTCGGTTGTGTCTGACTCTTTCCACCCCCAAAGACTGCTGCCCTCCAGGTTCCTCTGTCCATGGGATTTTCCAGGCAAGAATACTGGATCTGGTTGCCATTTTCTACTTCAGGGGATTTTCCCGACCCAGGGATCTAATCCGCGTCTCCTGCACTGCAGGATTCTTCACCACTGAGGCACCAGCGAAGTGGGACATATTCACTGATAATTAACATATTAGAAATTAAACCTAAGGAATTTTAAAAACACAAGAACTGTCAGAGCTGAGATCATCATATAACATGTAGCATTTAGAAACTCCACATTAAACTCAGGAAAGAGTAATACTGAAATGGCAAAGTTTTAATAGTATCAAGTAAATAGTTTTAACCTTTCAACACTCTAAAGGGGTCCTAGGGACATCAAGAGGTTCCTAAAACACACAAAGTAAACTACTGGATACAACTATTTACTATATTTTAAAATAAATCATGAATCCCTCATTACCACTATTTTTTCAGAATCTGGAAACCTTGGTTGAAAATAATTTATTTAAGAGAGAGGACTTATTTCAGAGATGAGGAAAGATTCAGGAAAGTCAAGGGGCAGGCATAAGATCACATAGTAGCAGATATCTAACCTTATTATACTAATAGAACATTACTTTTGGTTTCTGATTACAAAGTATCACTAGAAAAATATTTTGGGGTGGTTGGTAGTAAGGAAAGCAATTATACAATAGTGAATAGAGTATCAAAATCCAAAGATCTCTTGAATAAGCCAGTATTCTTAGTGTTGTGCAGGAAAAGATAACAGGGCTGGTTTCACTTCTCCATTTATTTATAATGTGCTGCTCACAGAGCTCCTATTGATGAACCAAATCCATGGTCCCTATCAGATTAGCCTAATTAAAAAACCACATTTTCACTTACACTTTCAGACAAGGCAGAGTTCAGATTAACAGAGACCAGATTAACCCTCACACTTGGAACGATACAAAAAAAAAAAAAAAACCAAAACCCAAAANTACTGCAGGCTTGAAATTAAAAGACGCCTGCTCCTTGAAAGAAAAGTTATGACCAACCTAGACAGCATATTAAAAAGCAGAGGCATTACTTTGCCAACAGAGGTCTGTCTAGGCAAGGCTGTGATTTTTCCAGTAGTCATGTATGGATATGGGAGTTGGACTGTAAAGAAATTGAGCCCTGAAAAATTGATGCTTTTGAATTGTAGTGTTGGAGAAGATCTTGAGAGTCCCTGGACAGTAAGGGGATCCAACCAGATCATCCTAAAGGAAATCAGTCCTGAAAATTCATTGGAAGGACTGATGCTGAAGATGAAACTCCAATTATTTGGCCACCTGATGAGAACTGACACATTTGAAAGGACCCTGATGCTGGGAAAGATTGAAGGCAGGAAGAGAAGGTGAGGACAGAGACTGAGATGGTTGGACGGCATCACCAAGTCAATGGACATGAATTTGGGTAAACTCCGGGTGTTGGTGCTGCAGTCCATGGGGTCTCAAAGAGTCAGATACAACTGAGAGATTGAACTGAACTGAAGTGAAGAAAGGGAGGCATGGGTTTCATTGAAGGATGCAGGTAGATCTGGGTTTCTCCCATGGCTCAGTTATGAGAAATCTGCCTGCAATATTGGAAACGTTGGCTCAATCAAGAACATCCCTTGGAAAAAGAAATGGTAACACACTTCTATATTCTGAGCAGGGAAATCTCATGGATAGAGGAGCCTGGCAGGCTAGTCCAGGGTGTCAAAAAGAGTAAGACATGACGAGTCTAAACAACCATAAAAGTAGCAGTTTATTAGGAAACATATTTTAATTCCTTCCTTAAGTTTTGAATTGTGGGAAATATNAAATCTCATGGATAGAGGAGCCTGGCAGGCTAGTCCAGGGTGTCAAAAAGAGTAAGACATGACGAGTCTAAACAACCATAAAAGTAGCAGTTTATTAGGAAACATATTTTAATTCCTTCCTTAAGTTTTGAATTGTGGGAAATATCTCCTGTGCACTTTTAAGAGGGGATTTGAAAACACAATGGATGTTGCTTTTGATGGCTTTTTTTTTTTTTAATTCCAGAGAATTTCAAGAAAACTGCTTTCACTGGTAAAGCTGAAAGCATAATGATTGATAAGGTCCTTGAAGCTATATTTAAACCACAGTTTTGCAGCCCATATATGTAGCACTCTGGTCATCTCACTAGATAAAAGGATCAAGCTTAGAATTAATATAGTTTGTATCATAATTGTATTTCTTACTCTACAATGGTTAATAAATCAATTAGGTATCAAGAGTACAAATGTTCCCTAAGTAGTGTAAAGTACTTTGAGGGCATTGTTAAATAAAGTTTAATAAATAAATTTAAGAAAATATTTAAGAAATAAATAAATTAAAGAAAATTTAACTTCAGTCAAAGCCATGGGAAACTCGATACAGATGCATGGAGAGTTTAAGGAAAGAGAGGTCCTTGAGTAAGGAGATAATTGCTAAAGGCTTTGATGAGGAGGAAAATTTTGAAAATGTCCTGAATAAAAACATTTCAAATGAGCTACTTCAAATCCTGAAAGATGATGCTGTGAAAGTGCTGCACTCAATATGCCAGCAAATTTGGAAAACAGCAGTGGCCACAGGACGAGAAAAAGTCAGCTTTCATTCCAATCCCAAAGAAAGGCAATGCCAAAGAATGCTCACACAATTGCATTCATCTCACACTCTAGTAAAGTAATGCTCAAAATTCTCCAAGCCAGGCTTCAGCAATACGTGAACTGTGAAATTCCAGGTGTTCAAGCTAGTTTTGGAAAAGGCAGAGGAACCAGACATCAAATTGCCAACATCCGCTGGATCATGGAAAAAGCAAGAGAGTTCCAGAAAAACATCTATTTCTGCTTTATTGACTATGCCAAAGCCTTTGA
>SJYV01022910.1:271648-283239 GCA_006410875.1 Neotragus pygmaeus | reverse complement strand
TGGGGTGGGTGGGAGGTGAGAGAGGTCCCAGAGGGAGAGGACGTATGCATACCTAAGACTGACTCATGCTGAGGTATGGCCGAAACCAACACAACATTATAAAGCACTTATCCTCCAACTAAAAGTAAATAATTTTTAAAAACAAAAAAAAAGAATTGTTTTCTAAGTTTTTTTTCTTTATCCTGCTGCTGCTGCTGCTAAGTCGCCTCAGTCGCGTCCGACTCTGTGCGATCCCAGAGACGACAGCCCACCAGGCTCCCCCGTCCCTGGGATTCTCCAGCCAAGAACACTGGAGCGGGTTGCCATTTCCTTCTCCAATGCATGAGAGTGAAAAGTGAAAGTGAAGTCCCTCAGTCGTGTCCGACTCTTAGCGACCCCATGGACTGCAGCCCACCAGGCTCCTCCATCCATGGGATTCTCCAGGCAAGAGTACTGGAGTGGGGTGCCATCGCCTTCTCCGTCCTTTATCCTAGATAAAGGATATAGAAATTAGGATATAGAAATTTCTACTGACATAGAAATTAGGAATTGTGAAAGCACAATGCTTGGTTCTGTTTGAAAGCAGTTCTAAGGAAGGTGAGAAGGAGGGTTTNCCTTCTCCGTCCTTTATCCTAGATAAAGGATATAGAAATTAGGATATAGAAATTTCTACTGACATAGAAATTAGGAATTGTGAAAGCACAATGCTTGGTTCTGTTTGAAAGCAGTTCTAAGGAAGGTGAGAAGGAGGGTTTTCTTATATTTCAGGATATGTCTGTCTTTTTCACCGTGAACAATCATTAATCCTGCTTTTTAAACTATTTGTTTTCAAACATATGCTAAAAGTCCCTTGGACTGCAAGGAGATCCAACCAGTCCATTCTAAAGGAGATCAGTCCTGGGTGTTCTTNACAATCATTAATCCTGCTTTTTAAACTATTTGTTTTCAAACATATGCTAAAAGTCCCTTGGACTGCAAGGAGATCCAACCAGTCCATTCTAAAGGAGATCAGTCCTGGGTGTTCTTTGGAAGGAATGATTCTAAAGCTGAAACTCCAGTACTTTGGCCACCTCATGTGAAGAGATGACTCATTGGAAAAGACTCTGATGCTGGGAGGGATTGGAGGCAGGAGGAGAAGGGGATGACTGAGGATGAGATGGCTGGATGGCATCGCTGATTCGATGGATGTGAGTCTGAGTGAACTCCGGGAGTTGGTGATGGACAGGGAGGCCTGGCGTGCTGCGGTTCATGGGGTCGCAAAGAGTTGGACACGACTGAGCGACTGAGCTGAAGTGATGAGTAGGTATGGAGTTACAAGGCTTCCCTGGTGGCTCAGAGGGTAACGCGTCTGCCTCCAATGTGGGAGACCCGGGTTTGATCCCTGGGTTGGGAAGATCCCCTGGAGAAGGAAATAGCAACCCACTCCAGTATTCTTGCCTGGAGAATCCCAAGGACGGAGGAGCCTGCTGAGCTACAGTCCACGGGGGTCGCAAAGAGTCGGACAGGACTGAGCGACTTCACTTTCACTTATGGAGTTGCAAGACACCAAAGGTTTGAACAGGTGTGGAGGTCCCTGGCGGAGAGCCTGGCCCTCGAAAGCCACACTCAGGGGTGTTGCTAGACCGCCCTGTTTAATTCTTTAGGCCCACGTGAGGGCACGTCTCCCTACTGGAGACTTGTGACTGCTGCTCTGCAGGCTTGTTTCTCGGAGAGCACAGCACGTCAGGAAATTGGGGTGGGGGCTGGGAAGGACGCCTGGGCCAGGGCCGGGACCCCCGTTGCCCTGAGCCCCTGACCACCAGCGGGTGGTCCGCCTGCTCCCCTTCCTCTGCCCAAGGAAAGCGCAGGTCTGAGACTGCCCCTAAGATGCAGAGAAAGACCCAGGAGAGCTGGGGGCAAAGTCCGAGGCAGGGTGGGGTGCACATATCCCTGTAACCTGATTTAAGGAGAGCTGATGACGAAGCGGGAAGGTGAAGCAGGGCGGGGGGCGGGGACCCCTGCCTGCTGCTCTCCCCCTCCTCCACCTCTGGGAGCACGATGCTTTCTCTGCCGTGTCCCCAGGTATACAGGGGCAGGCGTGGAGCCTCCACGTTTGCAAAGCCCCTGCACCTCCCCCGCCCACCCATGACAAGTCCACACTTCTGACGAGGGGCTGAAGGCAGCGAGGACCCCCGGGGAGGCACCTAGGGGACGATGGTAGCTCCTTTCCACTCCTGACCCTCTGAGAAATTCCTGGTGAGAGACAGGAGGAGGTCCCAGGCCTTTATTCTGCTTGGAGGGCTTAGAAGCAAGCAGAGATGATTAACCATAAAAGATTAAGTGGTTCGTGAACAGATTACAAAATAAGCAGGCGAGGGGTTTCCCTGTGCCCCCGGAACGATCCCACACTGTGCTCATGATACAAAGCCCTCGCAGCCCCGGCCCCCAGCCGCCCCCTCCCGCCGACACCTGCTGGAGGCTCTGTTGCCCAGCAGATCGTATCTGGGAAAGTTCCCTGCAGGGCTGGAAAAACAGGAACTTGGCACCTCCGAGGGTCGTAAATCAGAGCTGGGTGGAAACCCCCTTCTCCTGACTCTGCACCAGGGAATCGCTTGCTGCTGCACCGGGAAAATAAAAGCAGGAAGTTTTGAGGGCGCTTCAGCAGAGCTGCAAACCACACACCAGTGAGACCATTCCATGTCACCTCCCAACACCCCAGCTCCTAATTTGGCCACGGTTGTCCACAGAATGAGGTAATGCAGTGACTGTTTAACATCAGAACAAGNAGGCTGAGCGCCGAAGAATTGATGCTTTTGAACTGTGGTGTTGGAGAAGACTCTTGAGAGTCCCTTGGACTGCAAGGAGATCCAACCAGTCCATTCTGAAGGAGATCATCCCTGGGATTTCTTTGGAAGCAAATGATGCTAAAGCAGAAAGTCCAGTACTTTGGCCACCTCATGCGAAGAGTTGACTCATTGGAAAAGACTCTGATGCTGGGATGGATTGGGGGCAGGAGGAGAAGGGGACGACAGAGGATGAGATGGCTGGATGGCATCACGGACTCGATGGACATGAGTCTGAGTGACCTCTGGGAGTTGGTGATGGACAGGGAGGCCTGGCATGCTGCAATTCATGGGGTCACAAAGAGTCAGACATGACTGAGCGACTGAACTGAACTGTGTCCTCTAATTTTTAAAATGCCTACTTCAAAATCAAAATAGGAAACATATTTCAAATTCACAGTATTACTCAAAAAATAAAAAGCTTTTAAAGGTGGAAGGAAATTGGGACACCAGCCAGTTTATCCACAGATAAAATAATATCACGTCTAAGATTAAGCAACAAGTTCAAAGCAGAGTCAGTAGTAGATCCTATGATACCCAGAACAGTGCTGTTTACACCACAACCCAGCTTTCGCAGCACTAATTCCAGAAAAGTAAACACTAAAACCCATGTTCAACAGTCTCTCTGTCTAGTTATTTGTATTCCACTTGGATATTCCAGTTCTTCTCCAAAGTGTTTAAAATAAATTAAACATTTACAGCCAAATAAAACAGTAAAACCACGTACTTTAATAAGTATTTTCATTCAGCATTTTTCAATGCAAAACAGTGTAACCCATATGGAGACTATGAATTCCAATCACATTATTCAGGTTATCTTCCATTTATACCAATCTAATTCTGGGGTTAAGTACCCATAAATTTTGTGCTTGTCTATTTTTTATAGGTTAATTCTGAGGGAAATAAACAGTTCATCATTTTTCAAAGTATGACTCTTTAGAAAAGGTATCTCTTAACCTCAGCAATTTACCACGGAATCTGAGAGCAAAGGACTTAATTTTACTGTCAACTCTTTGGTCGACTTTTCAATTTCTCAGTCTCATCTTTTAAAGTTCTGGGGGATTTTTTTTTTTTTCTTAATTGTTAGAAAGGGCTCTAACCTTTTACCCTTTCATTGTGTAAAATGTTAATTTGGTCTAAAGTTGGTACTTTGAGAGCTCTGAAAGCAAATAAATACAAGAAGAAAAATGACGATGCTTGGAGAATACTTAGTGAGGCATTCCAAGCTCTTCCAACTTTAGTAAAAGGTATTACAAGCAGTTAAGGTGTAGAATAACCCCAAAAATAATTCTTTGTAGGAGACAAAATAAACTCCCAAAGTGTGACTTAAAACTACTGTGAAGGTACTGGGTATTCTAATATACTCCCATAAAATAAGATAATCTTCACTTCTCTTAAGATACAGAATTCATTAATGAAAGAACTTACTTAATCTGCCAAATTATCTTTATAGTTTTGATCAAGGGTTAACGAGCAAACTTACTCTAGATGAGTCGTAAGAAGGACTTGGTTGACCACTTGTTCCCCAAGATGTCGTACCTCCTCGTTCATCCATACCTAAGGAGAGAAGAAAGTACACAACATAATTCCAAGAGGATACTATGATGGGTTTTCTTTGGTACAGCAGAGACTACAATTCAGTGAGTGGTATCTGCATTTGATTGGAACTGTCTGTGTATCAATCTTTGTCTCAGAAATCTGCAGAAATAAGTCATTTAGGAGTATCTTTATCACTGCTGTATACAATGCTCTAGAGCTTCCCTGGTGGCTCAAATGGTAAAGAAGCTGCCTGCAATGGAAGAGACCCAAGTTCAATCCCTGGGTTGGGAAGATCTCCTGGAGAAGGGAATGGCAATTCACTTCAGTATTCTTGCCTGGAGAATCCCATGGACAGAAGAGCGTAGAGGGCTACTGTCCATGAGGTAGCAGAGTTGGACATGACTGAGCGACTAAGCATGCATGCACATACACACTCACACATACAGCTCTATATACACTGCAGATATTTTAGATCCAATATAGGTCTCTGAACACTTTCAAACAAAGGATAATCTAGGTCTCCCTACCTGTGTCTGCACCCATTCTAAGAGTAGATGAAATCTCACTTTCAAAGTTTAGCTCCATGAAAATATGAAGTCAATAAAGGTTAGAAAATGAAGCAAGTTAAACAATTGCTCAAGTTAATAAATTGGTTTCTATCAAAGCACTGAGTATTCTTAACTGAAGATATCAAACTAAATCAAGCTATTTCAAACCATATCATATCAACATTAATGATATTAAAAGGATGTGACAACTTATCCTAACAAAATCTCCCCAAAAATCTGATCCTAAATGAGTAGATCCATTTTCTTAGGAAAAGTGCAAAGGAAAACTCAATGCAAGAAGCATAAGTTACCATGAACAACAGAACAATTCACAGTTCTCCTTAATAGACCTTCTGAAGTTTTGGTGCCATTATTTTCATCATCCAACCAACCTCCAGAAAAAGCTGAAAGAATTGGAGATCTCTCAATCTAGCCATTTATCCCTTTTCTGTTTTGAGAACAGTCTTTCTTATCCTTGACACTTTCCCAATCCTTTCTGACCTTCTTTCTATGGTGAAATACAAATGCTTGGCTTTTTTTGCTTCATTCTTGTAAGAGAAACTCTAGATGTTACAAAGACAGCTTTTTATTAAGTTTAGAATCTCTTTTTCTTAAAAAAATAGAAAAGAAAAAAATATCCTTGATGTCTTCTGTGATTTAGGTGAGAAGTGGTCTGAACTAAGTTAAATACTACAAATTCTCCCGTAACTAACCACAAGCCCCAAGGCTCTTTCATACAGACAAAATTGTCATTTAAGTCCTAGGTGGCAACAAGAAGGAAAGGAAGTCAGTACCCAAAGTGGAATACACTAATTACTAATTCATGTAATAGGACCCTAATTTATTGTTTTTATGATTCTGTACTTCCTACATCAAAAGCAATATAGAGAAAAGATGGATACTACTACAAACAGCATACCAAACATAATTTCAAATGAAAAAGAAGCTTTGAAAACACACAGACTGCATGTAGGGAAAAAAAAAAAAGTGTCCTGTTCATTCTTGGAGAATTCTCATTAAAATTATAGATTTAAAAAAGATTCTACAAGTTCATGTAAAGAATACCAAGAATATTCTTGATATAAGAATACAAGAATAAAGAATACAAGGATATCATGTAAAAACACTGTTACCATCTCTCCAGTAACCATTTATCTGTGATCCGTTTTCCAAACATTTTAGATATGATTCCAATCAGACTCAATCTAAGACAAAGACTACTAGTGATCTACAAAATCCATTAATATAAAACTACTTATGAAATTGCATATAACTTTAGGAAAAGTTTTATTTAAAAAGATCATACTTTCCATTTGTGACTTTTTTCTATATGTGTTACAATTTTTAAAATATAACAAAAGTAAAATGTGAACGTAAACTGGTTCCTAAAAACAGGTTCTCAAATATTTGTACACCCATAACTCATAGGAGCATTATTTACCATAGCCAAAATGTGGAAGCAAGTTCAACATCATTGACAGACATATGGATAAATGAAATGTGGGATATACATACAATATAATATTATTCAGTTTAAAAAGAAAGGAAATCCTTACACATGCTATAACCTGAGGACATTGTGTTAACTGAAACAAGCCAATCACCAAAGGACAAATATGGTTTGCTTTCATTTACATAAGATACCTACAGCAGACAAATCCATAAAAACAAAACAGAATGGTGGGCCTGGAGGAGGGATGACTTCCACTGAACATTTAGAACACAGAGGACAAACTTATTTTGATGATCCTATTCTAATGAAAATAATTCATTTTATGATTCTGAACCGTCATATCAAATAATTAAATATGAGGGCTATGTTATTTTCAATACATTTATTTTTTAAAGAGAGGAAAAATAGGAGCCTGCTATTGAAAACATCTCAGACAAAATGTTAAAGTCATAACTAAGATTTTGAGAAAACACATACTTAATTTTCATCATGTGACACTACTTACTCAACATGTAAGAAGAACAAAGATTAAACAAAATGGTAATTAATTAAGCCATGAACTAAAGAGTACCACATACCAGTGATACTAAACATGTAGAGGACTCAAAAGATGCTATAGAATTTAAAGCATCGGCTAGGGTTTAAACTTAGAGCTCTGTAGCTTTATTGTTAAATGTATCCAGATTCTGAGTAGAAGAAGGTCGTGGCTGGCACTGACAAAGCAAGAGTCATCCTTTAGCACAATGACTCCTTTCTGCTGAAGACAATAGCTGTACAAACTGAAATATAACAGGAATAATAAACTTTCCAAAGGATTAGCCATAAGACCAAGGCAATCAGGAACCAAGAAATTAAACACAGAAAACAAACAATAGACAAATTGATCAAAATCTGAAAAATTACTTATCAACAAGAAAATATACCATAGTTGCAATACAGTAATTAGAAGGGAAACATTTCTATCAAGATATGCCTGAACCACCACTGCCATATAGTTTTCTTTCCTTCCTATTTCTAGCCTACACATGCCAATTCAACAAATTCTGATATGCTAGTGCCTCAACTGACAGATTAAAATGGTAGATCCAACAGAAAATTTAGCAAGTAGAAACACTTCTGAGTTTTGCTTAACTTTCTAACCAACTTATTCTATTTCTACTCAACAAAATTAAAAAGATTAACCAATAATTTAACTAATGCAGAGATTTAAATGACACTTTTCTTTTTTTATCTTTTATATACAGAATCTAAGTACCTGCTTTTCTGAATGGAACCAATGAAAATCCAATATATATTTTGACTCCATGTGTCTCAATATAAAAGGCATACTATTTTATTTAGTATTTTCCAGTAAAGAGCAAACATTACATTTTAGACCCAGTATCTAAAAATACTGGTTTGTGAATTAAATGCAACAATCTGCTTCCTTCTTTTGTAAAACATTCAATACGAAAAGTAATTGAAAGCAAATCATAAATTACTATACATACAGGCACTTCCCTAAGAAGTAGGCCTGGGCCTTCTGGCCTGGGAACCTGAAGGAATAAAAGGTGTAACCAAAGTTTTGAGATGGCAGAGAGCAAGACTCATAAGGAGAAAGTAAAACATCTAGCGTTAATTTCTTTTCTATGAAGGACTCAGATACCAGTCTGCTTGCTTCTCCACTCCACCACCATTTTCGACTGAAACTATTCCCTTTCTTGAGTCAATATAAACTTATGTCACAGCTTCTATCCCACTCCCTTCATTTTCCTAGCCCAAAGTATTAGAGACTTCTCTAGGTTTTTAACAATGAGCAAAAACTGGAAATGAGTTTTTTTTAATTAGTGACTTGTTTTATACCCTATATGCCCCATCTCACCGTCGCATCTGGGCCCCCAGAGGATCAAACAGTACATAGTTTGTGTATATAAAGCATTATTCAAGGCTTAGTGAGGCTCAGACAAGAAATGCCTGGAGGTAACAGAGGTGACTGACAAGTAGAGCTGCTGACCAGCTCCTTCTCTCCCACCTGCCACACCAGACCTACATCACCTAGACTCTTTCACCCTAGACTACAAGGAGGATAAAGGGAGAAACAGGTCCAGACCTGGAAAACATTTTAGGTACTGGTGGGAGTCTAGCGAGCAGAGGACTGAAAGGGAAAGGAGTGCAATACAAAGAATATCCCTGCAGCAAAGCTATAAGAAGTCAGCACAGCCACTTGGCCTGGTATTATGCCCGAGAGCTTATCGTTGTGGGAAAGGGACATATATAAAGTTGGGAGGAAGGGCACAGGGGATGATTGTATACTCTTCTGTCTCCGTGACACACACACAGAGCTTTTAGTAGCCCCGAAATTAAGTTTTTATTCTAGCAAATAAAATGTATTTCAAAAATACCAAATCCC
Source organism: Neotragus pygmaeus (assembly GCA_006410875.1). NCBI lineage: Eukaryota > Metazoa > Chordata > Mammalia > Artiodactyla > Bovidae > Neotragus > Neotragus pygmaeus. The sequence goes on along the minus strand of SJYV01022910.1, from coordinate 274,509 downwards.
AACACTGTTATAAATAAGGAAAAGATAATATACTTTTGTAGAATTGCCATCTGTTATAGGGTGATTCAACAGATGATTTGATAAAAGAAACCTGACTAGAGATAGCTATGTCAGATAACCGAAACCATGGATGTATCTGTTCAGTAGTTTCTTCACTCGATTTTATCTGCAGAGTAATGATATTCCTTTAGATCAGACTCAATACACTTAAAAACCTACCATCATTTTTTATTATATTCTTTCAAATTTTAGATACTTGTGAAGTAAATCTACTGATATGTTTGTCCAGAACTCACTGTGAAACAGAAACAACTAGAATATAAAAGCAAACCTTTGATTTTATGCTACAAATGCATGAAAAACAAATAAGATAGAAAAGCTATGGAAATGTAGAAATTGTCAAGATATTTAGAGAAAACCTTCTGCTTCATAGGCATAGAAGCATTTATTTTACTAATAAAAACTTGAGCTTCTGTACAATGAATTGTCAAATTAGAAAGTTTGATTCTTTTTAAAGTATGCAAGAGGGCTTCCCTGGTGGCTCAGTGGTAAAAAATTCACCCACCAATGCAGGAGACATGAGTTTGATCTCTGATCCAGGAAGATCCCATAAGCCAAGGAGCAACTAAGCCCATAAGCCACAACTATTGAGCCTGTGCTCCAGGCTGTGCTGGAGAGCTCAGAGCCTTCCTGTGCTCCAGAGCTCAGGAATCGCAACCACTGAGCCCATGCGCCACAACTACTAAATTAGCCGTGTGCTCTAGAACCTGGGCTCCACAATAAGAGAAGCCACTGCAATGGGAAGCCGGTGCACTACAGTTAGAGTAGCCTCTACTTGCTGGAACTAGAGAAAAGCCCACACAGCAGTGAAGACCCAAGCACAGCCAAAAATTAATAAAACATGCAAGAAAACAAGATCAGTAACAAGATTTGAAGGAATGATCTTTTTAGCTCTTCTTTACAATTTAATCACAATTTCTGTTTGGTATTGATGAGAACAAAGATTTACAAGCAGGGATATTCTAGTGTCAAAGTATACTAGAATAAGATAATTAAGCATGACTGATTTCAATAAAATGACTTATTTTGAAAATAACTTCCAAATAGTGATTTTTGCTATGCTATTTTTACTAGCCACATCACTCTATATAAATGTCCTGTAAATATACAATTAAAAAGGACATTAACAGCGATTTAATCAACAATGTAAGAGAAGGAGATCAAAAGGAAAAAGGTAGACGATCAAAAGGCAGGTCTATCTGTTTCGGAAAAATTAAAGAACTGCCTAATGCCCAGGGAGTGAAAGAAACTTAAGTTTTCAGAGGGCAAGCAGGTATTCTGTACCACCTTTAGAACTATCTAGTGACCTGATATACTGAGGATTAGCTCTGATTGTCTTAAGAGCCATTCTAACCCTGACAAAGATCTTGAGCCACCTCCAAACCTCCTCTAAACTAGCTGGCTGTCAAATTTCTGGAACAAGGCCCTCTCAGTGCATCTGAGAGGCAACTGTGGTCCTCCTCTGTTGTCTCAACAATGAAGCCCCACACCTACACAACAGTGACATATATTTTCTTCCATAGAGGCACAAAATAAGTCGACTCAAAACAGGCCCAGTGCCTCTTCTCCAACTCTGGATAAGCCTGAGCCAAAAATCTCCCTATTAGTTCCTCAATGATACAATCCCATCAGATTTACCTTGTAAACAGTTCTAAAATCTGACTCACTATTTTTAACACCATCATCTTAGTCTGAGTCACCATCATCTCTACCTGTATCATGGCAACAGTGTTTTGAAAAGGCCCTGAGACAGTGTGTATTCTCTACCTAGGAACTGGAACAATCTTTTCAATACAACTCAAATTCTGTCAATCCTATATTCCAAATCTACTCATCTCATTCAATATTAAATCCACTAGTCAACAATGCTTCACGGTTTCCACTCCCCACCTCTCTCACTTCATCTCCTACTATTCATTCTCTTAGATCACTCTTTTTCTTCAACTACATGGATCCCTGTTTTTGCTCAAGCATGCTTTCTCCTTAGGGCCTTGCCACTTGCTCTTTCCTCTTCATAAAAGTAGGAAGTCAAGAAACACCTGGATTAATGGGCAAATTTGGCCTTGGAATATGGAATGAAGCAGGGCAAAGGCTAATAGAGTTTTGCCAAGAGAACACACTGGTCATAGCAAACACCCTCTTCCAACAACACGACTCTACACATGGACATCACCAGATGGTCAACACTGAAATCAGAATGATTATATTCTTTGCAGCCAAAGATGGAGAAGCTCTATACAGTCAGCAAAAACAAGGCTGGGAGCTGACTGTGGCTCAGATCATGAACTTCTTATTGCCAAATTCAGACTTACATTAAAGAAAGCAGGGAAAACCACTAGACCTAGACCATTCAGGTATGACCTAAATCAAATCCCTTATGATTATACAGTGGAAGTGAGAAATAGATTTAAGGGACTAGATCTGATAGAGTGCCTGAGGAACTATGGACGGAGGTTCATGACACTGTACAGGAGACGGATCAAGACCATCCCCATGGAAAAGAAATGCAAAAAAGCACAATGGCTATCTGAGGAGGCCTTACAAATATCTGTGAAAAGAAGAGAAGCAAAAAGCAAAGGAGAAAAGGAAAGATATACCCATCTGAATGCGGAGTTCCAAAGAATATCAAGAAGAGATAAGAAAGCCTTCCTCAGCAATCAATGCAAAGAAATAGAGGAAAAGAACAGAATGGGAAAGACTAGAGATCTCTTCAAGAAAATTAGAGATACCAAGGAGATATTTCATGCAAAGATGGGCTTGATAAAGGACAGAAATGGTATGGACCTAATAGAAGCAGAAGA
>SJYV01022910.1:246929-269923 GCA_006410875.1 Neotragus pygmaeus | reverse complement strand
TGACCTAAATGAAATCCCTTATGACTATACAGTGGAAGTGAGAAATAGATTTAAGGGACTAGATCTGATAGAGTGCCTGAGGAACTATGGACGGAGGTTCATGACACTGTACAGGAGACGGATCAAGACCATCCCCATGGAAAAGAAATGCAAAAAAGCACAATGGCTATCTGAGGAGGCCTTACAAATATCTGTGAAAAGAAGAGAAGCAAAAAGCAAAGGAGAAAAGGAAAGATATACCCATCTGAATGCGGAGTTCCAAAGAATATCAAGAAGAGATAAGAAAGCCTTCCTCAGCAATCAATGCAAAGAAATAGAGGAAAAGAACAGAATGGGAAAGACTAGAGATCTCTTCAAGAAAATTAGAGATACCAAGGAGATATTTCATGCAAAGATGGGCTTGATAAAGGACAGAAATGGTATGGACCTAATAGAAGCAGAAGACATTAAGAAGAGGTGGCAAGAATACACAGAAGAACTGTACAAAAAAGATCTTCACGACCAAGATAATCACAACGGTGTGATCACTCACCTAGAGCCAGACATCCTGGAATGTGAAGTCAAGTGGACCTTAGGAAGCATCACTACAAACAAAGCTAGTGGAGGGGATGGAATTCCAGTGGAGCTATTTCAAATCCTGAAAGATGATGCTGCGAAAGTGCTGCACTCAATATGCCAGCAAATTTGGAAAACTCAGCAGTGGCCACAGGACTGGAAAAGGTAAGTTTTCATTCCAATCCCAAAGAAAGGCAATTCCAAAGAATGCTCAAACTAATACACAACTGTACTCATCTAACACGCTAGTAAAGTAATGCTCAAAATTTTCTAAGCCAGGCTTCAGCAGTACATGAACCGTGAACTTCCAGATGTTCAAGCTGGTTTTAGAAAAGGCAGAGGAACCAGAGATCAAATTGCCAACATCTGCTGGATCATGGAAAAAGCAAGAGAGTTCCAGAAAAACATCTATTTCTGCTTTGATTGACTATGCCAAAGCCTTTGACTGTGTGGATCATAATAAACTGTGGAAAATTCTGAAAGAGATGGGAATACCAACCACTTGATCTGCCTCTTGAGAAACCTATATGCAGGTCAGAAAGCAACAGTTAGAACTGGACATGGAACAACAGACTGGTTCTAAATAGGAAAAGGCTATAGCTAAGACACAATACAGTCAAATAAATAAAAATAATATTACAAAAAAAGAATAGAGATGAAAAACATTTTCAAATAAAATAAAATTAAGGATTTGTTACCAGCAAAATTTCAGTATAATAAATACTGAAACAAGTGTTTCAAAGCTGAAGGAAATGTTACCAGAGAGGAACTTGGGTTTGAGGGAAGGAAAAAAGAACATCAGAAATACTAAGAAACCTTTTTTTTTCTTTTTAATTATTTTAAAAGTTGTTTACATAAAAATTGCAATATTCTCTCAAAGGGATTACAATGTATTTAGTTGTAACACATATGACAAATATAGCATTAAAAATGGCAGGACTGGGCTACCTATAAAATTACAAGATTTCTACATGTTTTGTGAAGTGGTAAAATATTAACTCTAAATAGACTGAGAGAAGTCAATGACATATACAACCTGAGAGAAAATACCAAATGGGGGGCTTGGGAGGAAGCAGAGGCATCACTAAAAAGCCAACCAATAAATTAAAATGGAGTCTTAAGAAATAGTTAAATTTAAAGAAAGAAATACAGTTGAATAAAATATAGGAAGAAAAAAATCACAAACAAATAAATTAGAAGACTTTAATCTAAGCATACAATAAACCATTCCATTTTTGTCTGAGGGAAAAGATAGAGAAGCAATCCAACAGATAACCACTCCTTTCAAGGAGAACACACCTTGTTGCTCCATGAGCTCATTAAGTTCACACTGTTGCTCTTCTTCAACAAGACAATTATATTTGGGTTTGGTGTGGGAAAAGGAAGATGAAAATATTACATTCCCCTTGCACATTAAACAAAAAATACACAGCACCACACCACTGTGAAAACTGCATTCAGAGGTTTTTTTTTGTTTGTTTTTACAGTACCCATCAGGATCATAAGTCAGTACCAATAAAGCAGCTTCTGCATAACTATCAAGTTCATTTTGGCGGATTTTTGCTGATTATATAACACAATTTGCTATTTAAAAACAGCTGTGTGAGCAATTACTATTCTTAACTTAATTCCACAAACAATTCTATTCATTTCCTGTAATGAAGCCTGTGGACTCCCTGCGTTCAAGTTTTAGACCATTAATTCCTGTAATGGCAACACATTCTGCCTCTCTCAAAGGAACGCTGTAAGAATATTTCCATCGCATTTTCCTCATGTTTTATAATCTCTTCCTCACATACTGTTCAAACTACAACTCACTTCTTTCTAAACTCACAAAACAAACATTTATATTGACTACTTTCACTCCTTGCAATTTATGTACTTATTAATAAATCTCTTGCTAAAGAGATTCTTCATAAACCAGACAAGTAAAGCCCAATGCCATTCACAAAGAATGCTCTCAGTAAACATTTGTTTACAGAATAAAATGGAACTCTTTCATGTCATCTAAAGTTATCCTAATTATAAAGCATAAAGGCCCCTTCTTGGTCATTTCTTAGATCTCTATTGCAGACGTCCTATAAATTGCCAGACACTAAATATTGTACATTTCTGGGTCATACACTCTATTTACCAACTATTCAACTCTACTACTATAGTACAAAAAGGCCAGGAGATACGTAAATAAATGAAGAGTAACTGTGTTCCAATAAAACTTTACAAAAACATGTGATGAACCATGAGTCGTATTTTGTCTACTCTATGGCAGCCAAACCTTTCAACCACCTTGCTCTCTGGGATTTACTGACGTTAACCTTTGGGCCCCATGTCTGTATGTTAACACTTCCCTTTCTGTGTGAAAAACTGAAAGTACCTGCTCTTCATTCCAAATCTTATTTTACACTCTACCCCTTCAACTGTTCATGCAGTTTAATGATTTTCGACTCTTCTATCTGAATGATCAGTTTCCAAACATACACTTTCAGCTTTAAGCTCAATTCTGCATTTTGCCTCTTGAATCATCAAATTCCTTACATGCCTTTGGACGCTAATCATTAGTATTTCTAATACTACAGGCAGTACTATAAAAGTGCAGGTCAGCTGGACTTGTACGCTGGCACCGCCTTTGACTCTCCCTTCTCTCCACTATTCTGCCCCCACACTGGATACTCTTCATGTGTCTCCTGAAGCAGCCCTTCCACTCCCACCACCACCATTCCATTCTAAGTTTTCCATGATATCCTACTTAGACTGTTTTGCTAGAATCTCTCTGAATCTCCCTAAAACATTACTTCAAAATATTTCACCCGCTTATAATAGTTTGCCAGTGAAATCTTCCTGAAGCTATCCTTCAAAACACATTACCCTCAGATACAAAAAGTAAATACTTCCAGTGGCCTACCACCAACAGAATAAATCCCAGATTCTTTAACCTGAAACTGAGTATTTACTCCTCTATTCCCCAAATGCTAGGGGAAACCCCTAGGTTTTATGCTAGGTTTTTTTCCCTCCTATGTTTAAAGCATTTGAAAACAGTTAAAATTGCCTTACCACTTTCAACCCTAATAATAAAAAACACTAATTTCCTACTATGGCATATAGAGTGTCAAGGTCTAATGAGGATTCTAGGCACTACTGATAGATGCAGGAGACACAGAAATCCTGCCCTCAGGGAGCTGTCATTCAGTGTTTTGCATACAAACTCTTACCTGTAACCATGGGGGATATTCACTGTGGTGGTGGTGTAGTCCTAGGTCGTGTAGGACCCTTGCCATCCCATGGACTGTAGCGCTCCAGACTCCCTGTCCACGGGATTTTCCAGGCAAGAATATTGGAGTGGGTTGCCATTTCCTTCTCCAGGGGATCTTCCCAACCCAGGGATTGAACCCAGGTGTCCTGCATTGCAGGCAGTTTCTTTACCCACTGAGCTACCAGGGAAGCCCTGAACACAGTAGTATTCATGAATATTTACTGCTCTTACTATCTCTCTCAGTACTTCTATCTCTTCTACACTTAATTCTTACTGATTTTATGCTCACTTTAAATTCTACCTCTGCTGTAAATCAAGACCAAACTCCTTAATCCTTGTTAGGTCGTCTATTTAATACTTATCATATTTATAAATCTATGTCACACAACACAGAAGTTATACTGTTTTTAAGTGAACACCATCTAACATGTGGTCTCAAACTAATTCAGGACCAAAGGCCACATTCAGTTCTCATTCTGTTTTACCTACAGTGCTAAATACATAGGAGACAATAAAAAACATTTTGTATGCAAACTGACACTAAATATATGGACAGGTTTTCTAGTAGCAGCTACAGCTGTTTATTTGCCTACTTAGACTTACTTTTCCCAGTCCCACTGATGAACAGTATGAATTTACAAAAGGGCATTCATAAATGATACAACTGATGACCAAAGCACAGAACAAAACCAACCATATCAAGAAGACACTCAAATGAAACAGGTGAAATGCTCTAAGTGCTCTAAGGGAATGAACTAAAACTGTCTTGTTCATATTCACATGTATTTATTGTAGTAACATGTAAGTAGAAATTACTGCTGTGTAAAGATTTCTAAATTTCAAACTCTCATAATTAGTGTCCAGCAATTAAAAAACTGAATTTAAGTATTCTAAAAACATTTACAACTTACAAGGATGAATAATTACATCAAAACACTCCCCCGCTATTCAACTCTTAGGGCTATTAAACTAGTTGAAAAAGTTGAACATTGCCTATGTAAATAAAGCATAACACTCTTCTTAAATTGAAGCAGAGCTGACTTACAATACTGTGTCAGTCTCAGGTGGACAGCAAAGTAATTGTTGCACATATGCATTTTTCAGATTACTTTCCATTATAGGTTATTGCAAGATACTAAATACAGTTCTGTAAGTAAATAAAGGGCTGTAAGTAAATCCTGTTGTTGATCTATTTAATATGTAGTGATCTATTTAATGTTGTGTTCATTTAGTGATCAATATGTTGTTGATCTATTTAATAATAGATACATACTATTACCTACTAATCCCATACCCCTAATTTATCCTTCCTCCCACCCTTTCCCTTTTAGTAACCATGTTTTCTGTATCTATGAGTCTATTTCTGTTTTGTAAATAAGTTTATTTGTATTATTTTTTAGATTCCATATGTAAGTGATACCATATAATATTTGTCTTTCTCTGTGTGACTTCATTTAGCATAATAATCTCCAGGGCCATCCATATTGTTTCAAATGGCAATAAGTTTTTTCTACGGTTGAGTAATGTTCTATTTTATATACAGTTGCCCATCAGGGACACAGGACTTAATTATAACTTAAGTCCCCCCCCCACCCCATTTCATTGTTCCTTCTTTATGTCTTTGTTGTAGAAAATCTTTTCTGGTAGGTTCTATTCTTTTCAGTTGATGATTTTTCTGCAGGTATTTGTGATTTCGTTATGTCTGTGAGCCGAGGTAAGCTCACGGTCTTTCCATTTTGCCATCTTGGCCCTGCCACCGCATCACTCTTTTAGTCTCTAACTCAGAATACTTTTAGTTTAAAAATAGAGAACTGTTCATTAAAATTATTTCTTAGAAATTTAAAGTATACACTAAAAAAAATCTCAAGTTATATAACAATATCATCTGGACAGGAAATAAGATCTGCAACCTAAATCTTACATGTTGCCTGAGGGCATGGGAAAAGATACAAAACTGTATCTTTAAATACAAAACTTTGCAAAACTGGAAGTTTCTTAAAAGGTAAACATATATGTATCTTTTGACACAATAACACTATTCCTAGGTACTTATCCAAGATAAAGTGAGAAAAAAGTACAGTATTTTACATGAATATTAAGGACTATTTTTAGAAGAACTGAAACTGGAAATAATCCAAGTGACAATCAATAAAAAAGATGAACAAACTGTGATTTATTTCTTCATTGCAATACCACTCAGCAACACACACACAAAAATAGACTAGTAGTACATGCATGACATGCGTAAGTTTTTAAAACATTATGCCTAACAAAAGATATCAAATATAAAAGACTGATTTATTTATATATTGACCTACAGCAGAAAAAACAAAATCACAGTCATAAAAACAAAGACTGTGGTTGCTTCTCAGCTAGAGAGTTGACAAGAAAGGATGATGAAAAAGGATATAAGTGAAGTGAGGAAAATGTTTTATAAAATAACATTTTCCTAGGTTTATTCAACTGAAAAAATCAATCATAAACTGCGGACCACATTTTTTAAAACAACTATTTGAAGAAAGAATAAACAAAAAGGAGGCAGAAACTGAAAAGGATTTGATCAGTGAAAAACAAATCCAGACTCACTAGGTAAGATCCAAATCTTTATGATTTGTCTGATGAGGGCCCTTCCCAGTCAGCATGGCATGTGGTGGACAGACAAGCAGAAAGCCACATCTTCTTTGCTTAAGGAGCCAAAAAATAGAATTTGGGAATACCAGTGTGGCTGGAAATTAAGGAGGGAAACAAAGAAAGGAGAAAGTCACAGTTGGGTTTCAGCTGCTGGATACCACAGAGCAAAGTAATTAGAGAGCTTGATAAATAATTTGAGCTTTCTACAGACCTACCTTAACAAAGCATAAAATAAAGCCTCAAGATAACTGACCAAAGATTTTAACTACTTACAAATAATTTGTAAGTTTGTTTTGCATGGCAAAACCAAAAGTGTACAGATGAAGAGAAAACAAAACCTCTAAAACATATCCACACAGACATACCTCAATACCACACAGACATACCAACACACAGATGTCGGAATAAGCAGGAAAGGATTTTAAAGCAGTTATTATAAGTATTTAAAGACTTCAAGAAAAAAATGGTCAAAATGAATCCACAGATGGAAACTCAGTACAGAAAAGCCTTTAAAACTGGAAATCACAGAATTTAAAATTACAATATCTGAAATAAAAAATTTGCTGAACTTAACAATGAACTGAACAAGAAGAAGAAATGTTAAGTGAAACTGAAAATAAGAAATATTGGAAAGAAAGAGTAGAGCTTTAGCTTCAGGGGGGTCTCCAATCTCCAGATCTAATGCCGGATGATTTGTAGTGGAACTGATATAATAATAACAGAAATAAATTGCACAATAAATGTAATGCTTTGAATCATACTGAAGTCATTCCTCCCACCTCAGTCTGTGGGAAAACTGTCTTCCATGACATGAGTCCTTGGTACCAAAAATGTTGGGGATTGACGTGTTTGACCATATTAAGTGGGCTAAAATACAGGTAATTTAAGTATTAAAAGGAGTTGAAAGAGAAAATGAGGTAGAATATATAGTTGGAAAAAAATTAGCAATAATTTTCCTAAATCTAAAAGGTTTTTCATTTAAAAACAAGCGCCAAATACAAGTGTTACCTTTTCATTATCTTTCAAAGATTACCTATTCCTATAACCAGTATCTCTTTTTCTAGTTTTGGGACTGACAGTATGGAATAAAATGAATGATTATTACCAATGCAAAAAACACAGTGCTATCATATACTTAAAATTATAATGTTTTGAAAAACTGTACAGAGAACTAAAGGAAGATTGTTCAGATGATTAATTCTTTCAGAGGTTCCTGAGAAATTAATGCATTAAAAACCACATTGTAAAAAGCAAAATACTTTTTAAAGCAGTATAAAATAAGTGAATTTTACAATATTATGAGCATATTTGGTTCTGTGTATATAAAACTAAATCTGTGAGTTCCTAAAGAATAGGGGTACATATATAAGTAACAGCAGCAAATTCTTCATCAACAGTGTTGGGCTATGTGTGTGCATGTGTGCATGCTGAGTCGCTCAATGTTGTTCAACTCTTTGGGACCCCAATGACTGTAGCCCACGAGGCTCCTCTGACCACAAAATTTTTCAGACAAGAATAACCCTGGATTGGGTTGCCATTTCTTTCTCCAGGGTTCTTCCCAACCCAGGTACCAAACCCACACTGGGGGACAGATTCTTTACCACTGTGCCACCTGGGAAGGAACGTTAGGTTGGTACAAACCAAAATGATATAATGAAAAAACTACCCAAATAACAGAGCGTCCAAATAATAAGAGAGTGCATGCCTTTCGCAAACCAGGAAAGAGATCTTGGTCTTTCACCATGGTATTAACTTGAGTGGAAGATTATGAGTGACAGTTTAAGGTTGGTAAGTTCATCCAATTACACCAGGGAGATAAACTAAATCTAAAGGGTGAGAAAATAAATACAATGCTATTTTTGAAAAGTTAATGCAAGTCAAAAGTGGAAAACTTTATGTTGTTAATATGTGCTTTATATCCAGAGTTTAAAAGGAAAAGTTTTTTTTCAGCTGAGGGTAAATTCTGTCTATAAAGTTTTCAGAAATATTTGCTTTCCCTCACAATCCAAAAAAAGTGAAAGAGGGTAAGCCCCGAATAATTCTGTAATACTTTTGCACTACTGCAATAAGATACAACTATCTAACACAAACTTATCTTCAATTTCTGCTCAAGGTGAAGCTCTCCATAACACAATCAACTTGTGATCATTCACCAGCATTATAATTTCTTACATTAAGACCTCTATCAAAGTACTAAAATTATTATTTTTGAATAGTCTTAAGTGTATGAAATCATTACCTTGTTCAATCTTCCTGGAAATAACATGGTAANGCTCTCCATAACACAATCAACTTGTGATCATTCACCAGCATTATAATTTCTTACATTAAGACCTCTATCAAAGTACTAAAATTATTATTTTTGAATAGTCTTAAGTGTATGAAATCATTACCTTGTTCAATCTTCCTGGAAATAACATGGTAACTGATGTACAAATGAATAGAAGAGAGCCTAAAACAGAATGGTTTACAGACCTGCTTCTTTGCTAATTTTCAAATACAAGTGAAGAGGTAAAAATCTCAGTTTTGCTCTATAAATATCTACGATAAAATAACCTATTTATACCTCTGGGTATAACTTAAAATGTTAAATATCATTCAGAATGCCTTTTAAGAATTTAAAGCTATGTGGAAAAAACTGATCCTAGTGGTAAAATGCTATGAAAATACTTTGACAGTATTTCTCGAAGTCAGAATCAATTCATTCTAACTGTGCTCGGTGGCCTTTGGCTGAGTTAGCCATTATCTGTCCCTTGAAACCTTAAACCCAAAGAAGTTGTAAAGATAAAATTCATCATTTAAATGGATTTCTCCCTATGAACATATAACTAGACTTAGCTTTGTGACTTTCTCAATTATGTCATTAACAAAATAAGGGAAAGGACAGGTAAAATATGAGAAGTGTATAAATTGTTTGGAGCTGTTTTAAGAGAGAAGAGGAAGAGAAAATAAGTATACTTCAGTTTCATGGTGATCAAAAAACACATCTGTGTCTTCCATCAACTCATCAAACACACACTCAATTCTACATAAGATATCCTGTTGTTTTATACGCCCCCTTTTAGTCTCAAAGATTTGCAATGCATTGATTATCTGTATGTGATGACTTTCTCTATTAAATGGGGTTTAATAAAAGTATATAATTCATAGACTGAGAATTAAATAAGATGATACTTATTAGGTACTCAGCATAGTGTCTATCACACAGTGAAGATTCAATAAATACAAGCTGTCTGAAACTTCAGAGATAGTCTTTTCATTCCTATTGTCGGAAAACCCATGCGGCAATCTAGCCACAAGAGGAAAACCATGGAAGGTGAGTATCTATTGTTTAATGAAATCACTGGGTCGAGATTGTACTTTCCATGTGTGGTATATTGTCTCTTCCAGTATCAGTTCCTCTCTGAAGGGAATAATGACAGCCTGCTGGAGCAAAAATCTATATTTAAAATTCCACAGCATGAATGACTGATTATTCTAGTAAATGACGTCATCAAACAAAGTCTGAACACAGAGTAGAACACTGACACAAAGTGGAGCCCATTATAAAGGTACTTTTGCTGCAAAGACATTCAAGTTTATGTCAAATCAACTTCATTTTTAAGAGACAAAAATCTAGAAAATAAAAAAGAAATGGTACAATCAGTTCTCTCTATCTGCAGGCTTTGCATCTGCAAAATCAACAAGCCACAGATGGAAAATAGTTGAGGGAAAAAAAATTCCAGAAAGTTCCAAAAACCAAACTTCAATTTGTTGTGCACTAGCAACTACTTATATAGCATTTACACTGTATTAAGTATTATAGATAATCTAGAGATGATTTAAAGTTTACGGGAGGATGTGCATAGATCATAGACAAATACCATGCCATTATATATAAGGAATCCACAGATGATGGTATTCTGCCGGAAGCCAGCGTGAAGAATCCCGCCTGTGACAAGGTCACGAGGAAGGAAGCCTGACAAAACACAAGGACATACTCAGGCTTCAGGGTTCCCCCTGGAATTTCCTGAGCATGTATCCCCAAAACCAAAAATCTGCTGGCCTTTCTACTCTGCTTTTCCACTCTTCTGATATTCTCTGGAAAAAGTCAACTCAGGGCTTTAGTCTTCTGCATTTNTGTGATGCACACAGTCAAAGGCTTTGGCTTAGTCAATAAAGCAGAAATAGATGTTTTTTCTGGAACTCTCTTTTTCGATGAACCAGGGGATGTTGGCAATTTGATCTCTGGTTCCTCTGCCTTTTCTAAAACCAGCTTGAACATCTGGAAGTTTATGGTTCACATACTGGTGAAGCCTGGCTTAAAAGAATTTTGAGCATTACATTTCTAGCGTGTGAGATGAGGGCAACTGTAGTTTGAGCATTCTTTGGCATTGCCTTTCTTTTGGATTGGAATGAAATCCCAAACTATCAGAACTATCATTATTATCCAGCTATCCTGTTTTTCTGCATATTTATACAAAAGAATTGAATACAGAATCTCAGATATAAGCACTTTCAAGGTGATCGCAGCATTATTCACATTGGCCAAGAGGTGTCAACAACATATACATCCATCCATGAACGAATGGATAAAGGAAATGCAGTATATTTATACAACAGAATACTACTCATCCTTTAAAAAAAGGAAATCTTTTTATATACTACAACACAGACCTTGAGAACATTTTGTTAAGTAAAGTAAGGTGGTCACAGAAGGACAAATTCTGCATGATTCCACTTATATGAGGTATCTAAACAGGAAGGTTGAATGATGGTTGCCAGTAGCTAGTGTAAGGGAGAAATAAGGTACTGTTAAATGGATACAGAGTTTCAGTCATGCAAGATGAAAATGTTCTAGAAATCTGGTGTGCCACAATCTGCATAGTTAACAATACTTAACAATATTGCACCTAACATTTAATATTTTAAGAGGGCATATTAATGTGTTTTTACAACATTTAAAATAAAACACCTAATGTTTTCTAAGAGAGAAATTTTATATGTAAATAATATCATCCAATGAAGATGGGGATATCACTGTTTTTTANCCTAACATTTAATATTTTAAGAGGGCATATTAATGTGTTTTTACAACATTTAAAATAAAACACCTAATGTTTTCTAAGAGAGAAATTTTATATGTAAATAATATCATCCAATGAAGATGGGGATATCACTGTTTTTTAAACACATGGAAAAGTGATGCTGTTTTTTTAAATCTTATCTCTGTAAGAATGACCCCTTTTCATTCCTTAACTTTATCCTCAAAGAACTTTTCCTACTTTTGTTTCTGTTTACCCATGGCCATCGGATAAGCCACAACTGAGTCAGACCCACAGCTAGCTAGGCATTCATTTTATTCCGTGCCATAAAATTTTCATTCATAAAACAAGGTAAAAGGCATTTCTGTAATTACATCCAGTAAATGCCACACAGGCAAAGGCTAGAAAATGACAATTATGTTCACAATATAAAGTATGCTGCAAACATACCAAGAAAGGATTCTAATTATGGGTCCCAATCCAAGACTTTTTTTCAAAAATGTGTTCAGTAAACTTTTGATGTAATGGTCATGTCTTCTTCTTATGTCCCCAAAATAACTTTCATGAATATGAAGAAGGACAGTATACTAGTAATGAGATTAAGTAAACAGTAAGTGGATTTTAAGAAAAGTGAAAGGCAGCGTTCTTCATACAAACTAAATGGTTACTATAAATTTTGAAAGACCATTTTCTTAAAAAAAAAAAAAAAAAACTCAATTACTTTTGCTTTTGTGTAAGTGATATCTTTTGTATTTTAACTCCAGTGGTGGCCAAAATAAGCCTATTTACATGTGATGCCTGTCAACTAGCAAATTTACATTTGGATTTTGTTGGCTTTGGACCCTGCATTCTGTTCTCTTCTTTGTGCCATTGTTGTTTTTAGGTCTGGCAGTAGCTCTAAATCTTTGTTTAACTTAGTTCCTTTGTCTAACTTCTGCAGTATATATACACATTATAAAATTAGCATGAAACAACATTTTAGCTTTCATTGCCACAATTAATTCCCACTGTGGCAAAGGCTTGCAATGTATGTTTATGTGGATCCAAAAGAAAAACACAAAGAACACAGCACCTAATTTCTCTATCTGATGATTTAAATAGTAGTTAAAGAAAGAATTATTTGGTTCAATAGTATGCACCAAAGATTGATCATGAAGATCTTATCCAATTTTAATGTATTAAAAGCTGAGTAATCAGAGATGACCCCAGCAGTCATAGTTAAATTTGTTTGGTTGCCAAAATTCCCATCTTTGTTTTCAACTGTATGTCCTTCCAATGTATTTTAATCTAATACTTGACGTCAGATAGAGTCTCCTGCCTCAAATTCTTTACCTAAGTGTGAAAATGACAGCTTAATTTGTTAAAGTTAAGACCTGAGAGCATCATTATACTCACATGAGTTGATCATGCAATGGATCAGTAATTTTAAAGGGATTTATACAGTATTATAACTTTAAACTTCAGCATTCATGGTGAATCTTAAAAATGTGCATGGGTACCCTACATGTACATAAAGCACAGAATGTGACTACAATAACTTTCACAATTCTTATTTTTAAAATCATAAATAAACTCACTGCCTTCATATTCATATTATGAGTAAGCCAATCACACTACATGCAATTTTTCATCCTAATCAAGGAAGCAATGTTATTAGATAAAAATCAGAAGACTTTTACTGGCTCTGAGCTATGCTTTTTTTCATCTTGATATTTACATCTGATCCTAAGATAGCCTCAATATTCTAAGAACTCACAGTCCTTCAAAAATAAATAAATCATAAGGTTAGGACTTTATTTGTAGGGCTCTTATCTCTTCCTACTAAACAGCATCCTAAAAACAGCTGTGCCTTCATGTGAAGGTTGAGTTATTCATACACACTTGGTAGAAAGGAAAGCCAGTAAAGCTATCCCCCTGCATCCTTCCCCCGCCCCGCAAAGTCAAATTCCTACTATTCAGCCAATTCTTGTGGAACTCCTTTCCATCTGTTCCCTGACATTTCAGTCAGGTTATGCACTTGCCAAAGAACTTTCTTTGGATACTGAATCCATTGGTGAAGACAAACGGGAAAAGAATCAATTTACTTGTTACTAAATATCACTAATTAAAAATATGAACAGCCAGCATGCACAAATGTCAAGGTAGGCCTACAATCAAATATACAGTCCATTTTACACACACAGTCAGGAATCCAGAATGAACAAGAAATTAATGGTTCAGAGAACTTATGCTACTTCGTTGCATTAAAATTTCATTATATGAGGGAAAACCAGTAAGAACCAGTACAATCATGTTCTCAAGAAGAGAAGAATGCTTCTTAAAAGAAAATCATACCACTACAAAGGAGTTTGGGAATTATTTTGCAAGTAAACTATTTTAGTAATAAAAGTTCTTATTTAGGGAATGAAGTGAAAATAAATACTCATAAATTTCATGATTTAGTATTTATTGGAGAAACTGATTAAGAATGATATAAATTTCTGAAGCAGAAGTTTAAAATACTAGATCAAAGAGTAATAAAAATAATTGATACAAAGAAAGTCCAGGTTTAGATAACAACCAATCATGACTTTTGACAATTGGAAAAAAATGGGATTGCTAAGTGATTAGACTACTGTGTCAGATGGTATAAGATTAACTAACTCTACCAATTCTTAAGGAAGTCCAGAAGAAAGCTTAACCGTACAGAGAAATCAGTCTCACGACGCTTAAAGAGCTGGTCTGAAAAAAAAACAGAAGGTCCACTGACTCAGTCCCACAGAGAGTTCCCACAGGGAATAAAGCGACTGAGGTTGGGACGAGAGAGGACGGGAGAGGATGGAGAGTGACATAAGACTATTCTCCCTTCTCCTAGACTTCCTCCTGAGACAGTGTGGAAGTCTGACGTCAAAAGCAACACTCGGGTATAATTTTTTAAATTTTTCAAGAGCAAGTGAGTTTATTTAGAAAGATACCATAGGCAGAAAGTGGTCCATCTCAAAAGGTATAATTTATTTAGTTTAAATAGACTGTAATGTGGCCTATTAAACCAACAGCAAAAACAAAACCCTAAGTTAGATGGAATAAAGGGTATCTTTTTGTCCTCCTTTAGGTTTCACAGAAAAACAAAACCAAGAGTAGCAGATGAGTTTCAATATGGGCAAAAAAACAACCCAAGCCCTGTTTATATAGCATTACTCATTAGTGACTTCTCAATTAAATCATTAGTTACCCAGACAAGTGAAATGAATAGATCCTCACTCAACCCTAAGATATTAGAAGTAGAAGACAGTCTACAATGCACTTTGAGAGATACTGATTAAAATAAAAGATAAAAAAGTACTGGAAGACTTCATATAAATTTTTGTGAATAAAAGATCCAGAATGCATAGGAGCATGCCAAAGCAGTCTGGTCCAAATACTTAAGTTAGTTATATGTGTGTCAGGAGCACAGGAGGTGTAGGAGAGGGAATCACTTGACAAGCAAGAGCTAGGCAAAGTACTCCACCACAGAAATAATGGTACTTTTCTCCTTTCCTCATTTACACATGAAAAAAACATGCTAGAAAGGCTAAACCATCCCTCTAACCTCCCAAGTTTCAACCAGTTACAGTACACAGAACATGCATACCCTTGCATATGCCCAGGGAACCACTCAACTTCAATATAATTCCAAGTTTTACCTCTATGTCTTCACTACACTTGAATAACGACTAGCTAAAGAAAAATATAGATCCTTCTAATCTTCCTTTCCCCTGTTCCTAAAACTGATGTTTTCTGTTAAAGACAACAAAAAAATTTTTAAGTATTTTAGATAAACTCCATGGCTCCTTTTTTTATTTCCATGCAAATTATACTTTAATTGTCCTTTCCTGATTAAAGAAAAGACATGTTTCCCCAAGAATGAAGACATAAGAACAGACTTTCGTGCAAGTTTATTCACGTCTGGAAACCTGAAAGAGTAATTTCAAAAACTCGACTGGTGAGTAATACAAAATAGTGCCTAGATACTTTCCTATTATTGACAACTTTCCCTAACTCAACTTCCTAGTCAGACATTGAGTCAACAGCTATTTTATTTAACCTCTTTCCAACAAAACCGAAACAGAAAATTTTTACTTAATTTTGATTTTGCTCAAATACATAATAAATGTTAGCTCAAAGACTTTAATTTTGTATTTAAAATTCCATTCCTCTAGAAATCCATCCCGGAGAAGGCAATGGCAACCCACTCCAGTACTCTTGCCTGGAAAATCCCATGGATGGAGGAGCCTGGTGGGCTGCAGTCCATGAGTCGGATAAGACTGAGCGACTTCACTTTCACTTTTCACCTTCATGCATTGGAGAAGGAAATGGCAACCCACTCCAGTGTTCTTGCCTGGAGAATCCCAGGGATGAGGGAGCCTGATGGGCTGCCGTCTCTGGGGTCGCACCGTGTCAGACACAACTGAAGCGACTAAGCAGCAATAGCACAGCAGAAATCCATCCAGTTGTTTTAAATATGGCTTATATCATATTATAGTGTTGACTGTGATATACCATTTAATTTGGGTCAGTAANTCTGGGGTCGCACCGTGTCAGACACAACTGAAGCGACTAAGCAGCAATAGCACAGCAGAAATCCATCCAGTTGTTTTAAATATGGCTTATATCATATTATAGTGTTGACTGTGATATACCATTTAATTTGGGTCAGTAATATACACATTTACACTAGAGAGAAAGTCTTTCCTGAACAAGAAATAATGATTTAGTGTCATGTCTAATTAAGAGTGTACGTATGTGTATACAATCAATTACATATTCATAACAATGAGGGTGGGGCAGAAATCAGGACTAAAATGGATTCTACATTTCGGTTAATTTGTTCATTAAAAGCAAGGGAACTTCTTATAACATTAGAGAATCAGAGAAACGAAACACACATAACTAAGAAAATGAACAATCTTCCAAGGTGGCCAAAATTGCTACCAGGACTCACGGCTACCAGTGTCAGCCAGCACTGCTTCTTTTTCTTTCTCATCTGCTCTCTATCTTCTGGATCCCTTGACCCAACTTCTATGCCCACCCACCTCATCTTACAGTTTGGAAACTTGTATTATTTTTTAAAATCTGTAAAGGAACTAATTTCCCAAACTATTGTGGTTTTATTGCTCTATATTTTATTACCTCACAACCATCAATTTAAAGAAATGATCATTTTAAAATTTTTTATTTCTTTGTCTAGGGTAAAAAAACTGACCTCTCCTTTTAATTAACTGACCTCCGCACCACAACTGAATAAGCACATCATCCCAACATGCTAGTTACTTGCAGCTGTAATCCTAGGACATTGTAAGCCTCAAAAAATCCCTTTACACAGGGGACAATGATACAGGGCTTGCTTCTTTCTTGACTCTGTTCCATTTAAAAGTCTCTCAAACATGACACCAAGAATACAAGCAATAAAAGAAAAAGTAGGTAAACTGGACATCATGAAAATTGAATCAAAATGAAAAGACAACAGAATCATATGTCTAATAAAGGGCCTGTATGAAGAACTAAGACAACGTAGAAAAGGAAGGAAAAAGACTAAAACTGTCCCTATCACCAACTGTGAAATCAGTAATTCCTAAGGTCAAGAGTCCAGAAGCTACCACTGCTAAATAAAAATTCCACATTATCACAATATACCACCACCCACTTTCAAATTTATTTTAAATTCCCACAAAATAAAACTTTTTTTCCTTTTGTTGTACAGTTCTATGAATTTTAACACAATTATAATTTTCAGCCAGTACTTCTGCAAATATGTTTTTCTGCATCACACTGTTTCTCCTCTTCTTCGGGGCCTCCAATGATACCAATGTTAACCCTTATGTTACTAGCCCAAGCTCTCCAAAACTCTGATAATCTTTTCTTTTTTTTACTGTTCAGCTTGGAAACTTTCTATTTCCTATGAATTCAGTGATTCTCCCCTTTCCTCTCCATTCTGCCATAGAATATACCCAGTTCAGTATTATTATAATTATCATTTGTTCAGTTTAAAAATTATATTTGATTCCTCTCTGTATCATTTATTTCCTTGATGATACTTGAAGCTTAACACTTGTTGAAGGGGTATTTGCAACGGTTTATTCATACATTTGTACAGTGGTTAAAGTCTCTGTCAAATGATTCCAACATCTACACTGTCTTGTCACAAGGGTCTGTTACTGCCTTTTCCACAAGGGTCTGTTATTGCCTTTTCCAACATGAGTTGAGGTAGGTTATTTGNTGCCCTCACCTCCTTCCAGAAGATGAAGAGGGTCCCGCTGATGATGGTGGTGGCCGAGAGGAGGATCCGCAGGACAAGGGCTCGGCTCAGGATCTGGTCCTTGACGTTCCGCGGCGGCTGCCGGAGTGTGTCCCTGTCCACCGGCTCCACACCCAGGCTGCTCGGGACAAAACCAGACGCTTTGAAATAAACCACTGAAAAGCCGTGCAGAGGTCGAACGCACAAGGTCATGGTGAAGTGACATGCCAGGGTCCACGTCGAAGGCCTGGGCGGGCGTGGGCAGCGCCTCCAGGTCATCTCCGCCCCTCCCATCTCGGTCCTCTGCCCCCTCCCTCATCACCCAGCTCCCCTCGGTTCCTTCCTGGGTACCCCTCACTGCCTGGACCCCGCAGACAGCCCTTCAGGTCCTCCACCTGCGGGGCCACAGAAAAGCCCGCCCTCGGCCGACCTAATGATCCTGAACAGCGCCTGGGCACCCCATCACCTGGGGGACCCTTTCACCCCAGCTTGGGCCTGGCCTCGTCCCAGCTGGCCTGGAGAAATGGGATCTGCCTTCAGCCTGCCTTTAGCCAACTCTGAAATAGGATCAGCCAGCAGGGCGGTGTGGGGTCACCAAGGAGGTAGCATGCTGGGGGAGACCCCTCCAAGGCAGGGGTCCATCTGTGCTCGTATGCCGTTCCCAGAAGAGCGTGAAGAGGTAAGCCTCTGGCCATGGGGGGAATGGAGCTGTCACTGGCGATGATTAGATCAGTAATGGTAACACTTCAGCGGCCCCACCTACCCTGTGCTCTGACACAGGGAAGCCCCTCGCATGCTCATGCAGGCCTCCCCGCCTCCAGAGCCCAACCTGCCTCCTGTCTCTGCCGGCCTCACATCCCCTCCTCACTCATCCAGCCACTAATTCCCTAAGGGCCTGCTGTGTGCCGAGCGCCACTGCAGAGCCAAGGACCCTGCAGGGAACAGAGCCTTCCCCCACAAAGCTGATATCCTAAAGGGGAGATGGATTATGATCAGATAAACAATGAAATAGTTTCCCCTCTAGGCAAAAAGGCTTTGGCATAGGACTGGAAGAAACACAAGCTGGAATCAAGATTGCCGGGAGAAATATCAATNAGAAAGGCAATGCCAAAGAATGCTCAAACTACTGTACAATTGCACTCATCTCACACACTAGCAAAGTAATACTCAATTCTCCAAGCAGTGCTTCAACAATACGTGAACCGTAAACTTCCAGATGTTCAAGATGAATTTAGAAAAAGCAGAGGAATCAGAGATCAAAATGCCAACATCCACTGGATCATCGAAAACACAAGGAAGTTTCAGAAAAACATCTACTTATGCTTTATTGGGGAGCTTCCCTGGTGGCTCAAATGGTAAAGAGTCTGCCTGCGTTGCAGAAGACCCGAGTTTGATCCCTGAGTCAGGAAGATCCCCTAGAGAGAGAAATGGCAACCCAGTATCCTTGCCTGAAAAATCCCATGGATAGAGGAGCCTGGCAGTCTATCACCCATGGGGTCTCAAAGAGTCGGACACGACTGAGTGACTTCATTTTTGCTTTATTGACTATGCCAAAGCCTTTGATTGTGTGGATCACAACAAACTATAGAAAAATCTTCAAGAGATGGGAATACCAGACCATCTGACCTGCCTCTTGAGATATCTGTATGCAGGTCAGGAGGCAACAGTTAGAACTGGACATGGAACAACAGACTGGTTCCAAATCGGGAAANGATCACAACAAACTATAGAAAAATCTTCAAGAGATGGGAATACCAGACCATCTGACCTGCCTCTTGAGATATCTGTATGCAGGTCAGGAGGCAACAGTTAGAACTGGACATGGAACAACAGACTGGTTCCAAATCGGGAAAGGAGTACATCAAGGCTGTATATGGTCACCCTGCTTATTTAACATATATGCAGAGTATATCATGAGAAACGCTGGACTGTATGAATCACAAGCTGGAATCAAGACTACCAGGAGAAATATCAATAACTTCACATATGCAGATGACACCACCCTTATGGCAGAAAGTGAAGAACTCAAGAGCCTCTTGATAAAGTGAAAGAGGAGAGTGAAAAAGTTGGCTTAAAACTCCACATTCGGACCCATGGCTGATTCATGGCAATGTATGGCAAAACCAACTACCATACTGTGAAGTAATTACCCTCCGATTAAAATAGGTAATTAAAAAAAAAAACCTCAACATTCAGAAAAGTAAGATAATAGCATCTGGTCCATCTACTCCAATACTTTGCCACCTGATGCAAAGAACTGATTCATTTGAAAGGGCCCTGATGCTGGGAAAGATTGAAGGCGGGAGGAGGAGGGGATGACAGAGGATGAGATGGTTGGATGGCATCACCGACTCAATGGACATGAGTTTGAGTAAGGTCTGGGAGTTGGTGATGGACAGGGAGGCCTGGCGTGCTGCAGTCCATCAGGTCGCAAAGAGTTGGACACAATGAGCGACTGAACTGAACTGAGTCAGCTCTACTGCCTAAAATCTCACCATAGTAACTCACTTACATAAACATGTTTTCAGAGTTATGCACATCCCTGAGACTATGCCATATGCTAATTACAAAACTACCACCTAGTGAGTCGTCTTATGTAAATAGTACAAGAGAAAGAAAATGGATAGTAAATTACTTTTCAGTATGATTAAATGTTAGATAAAGACAAGATAAAAAGAAAGAAGGGAAAAGATGAGGAGGGGGAGGGGGACAGGAGGAGGAGTTAAGGAGGAAGAGGAGATCAGGTGAGGAAGGGCAGGGGAGATGAAGAAAGGAAGAACAAAAAGAAACACACTGACATTTTTACTGTGTTTGGGTTTCAGCAGAGAAACCGTGAACAGTATTCCCAGTTTTACTTTCTGCCCCAACTTTCAAAAGTCACTCTAATGAATATAATTATTAAATAAGAAACATTTATTCAAAATAAACCAAGCTGCACACAATTAGTATATGACCCAGAAGTTCCCCTCCTTGGAAAATGATAACCTTAATCATAGAAAAACTGGCATAAAAATGTTCAGAGCCATTATAATCATATTCTTCAAAATCCATAAACTACATAAATGTAGTTTAAAATGTATAAAGAAACTACGCTATGGTACATCCACGTAGTATAATACTACTACTCAGCAACAAAAAGAAACAAACTACTCATAGATTCAACTACATAAGTGAATCTCAAAGATAATATGCCTAGTGAAAGAAGGCAGTCTCAAAATGTTATTTACTGCATTATTACAATCATAAGAACTTAAGAAGAGACAAAAATGGAATGGAACAGCACGAACTAATTTGAGGGGTTAATAAAGTTATTTTGTATTTTGTGGTCAGACCAGATGAATTTACATATATGCTAAATTCATAAAACCAAACACCAAAAAGAAAACACTTTTCCTATATGTTAATTAAAAAAATAAAATATAAAACAACTCTATTGAACAATCTATATAGCATGCTATTAAATACATTTTTCTTCAAACAACAAGTATTGCAGAGTAACAAAAAATAAAGCAAACACAGAATCAATAATTCTAATAAAATTCCCAGCAAGCTTGAAAGTGAAAGTGAAGTCACTCAGTCATGTCCAACACTTTGCGACCCCATGGACTGTAGCCTACCAGGCNGAGTGAACTCTGGGAGTTGGTGATGGACAGGGAGGCCTAGCATGCTGCGATTCATGGGGTCGCAAAGAGTTGGACACAACTGAGCGACTGAACTGAACTGATATAGCACATGAAACTATACCAAATATCGTATAATAATCCCAAATGGAAGAGAATGTAAAAAGAATACATATTTTTACATGTATGTGTAACTGAATCACTATGCTGTACACCTGAAACTAACATAACATTGTAAATCGACCATAATAAAAAAATTTTTAAGAGAATGCCTTTTCTACAGGGAAACTGTATTCAATATCCTGCAATAAATCATAATGAAAAATATAACATGAAAAATAATATGTATACATATATAATTGAATCACTTTGCTACCTACCTGAGACGAACACAACATTGTAAACCAACTCTATGTGAATAAAATTTAAAAAAATAAAAACAAGGTTTAAAAAAAAAGTCTTAAGTTAAACCAAAACAATCACAAGGCAAACAGGGAACTTCTTTCAGTCTAACATACATTATTGTTTAAACATGTATATGTTTAAATATTTTTAATTATATACAATTTAAATGGAATCACAATGACATCAAGAAATTAAGTATCTTTAACTTCATTGAGATTTCATTTACTTAAATATTTCTTTGAATCAATTGAAAACACATACAAATGACCAACAAATGTACGAAAAGGTTGTAAAGATCATTAATCATCAAGGAAATGCAAATCAAAACCACAATTAGGTATTACTTCACACCTGTTAGGATAGCCATTACAGAAAAAAAAAAAAGAAAAAAAAGAAAATAAGTATCAGAAAGGAAGTGAAGAAATTGGAACCATGTGTAATGGTGGTGGTGATATAAGAATATGAAAGAAAACAGTACAAAGGTTTGTCAAAAAATTTAAATAGAAAGATCATTCAGTTCAGTTCAGTCGCTCAGTTGTGTCCAACTCTTTGAGACCACATGGACTGCAGCACACCAGGCCTCTCTGTCCACCACCAACTCCCGGAGTTCACTCAGACTCACGTCCATTGAGTCAATGATGCCATTCAACCATCTCATCATCCTCTGTCGTCCCCTTCTCCTGCCTTCCATCTTTTCCAGCATCAGAGTCTTTTCAAATGAGTCAGTTCTTCACATCAGGTGGCCAAAGTATTGGAGTTTCAGCTTCAGCATCAGTCCTTTCAATGAATACTCAGGACTGATTTCATTTAGGATGGACTGGTTGGATCTTCTTATAGTTCAAGGGACTCTCAAGAGTGTTCTCCAACACCCCAGTTCAAAAGCATCAATTCTTCGGCACTCAGCTTTCTTTACAGTCCAACTCTCACATTAATACATGACTACTAGAAAAACCATAGCTTTGACTAGACGGACCTTTGTTGGCAAAATAATGTCTCTGCTTTTTAATATGCTGTCTAGGCTGGTCATAACTTTTCTCCCAAGGAGTAAGCGTCTTTTAATTTCATGGCTGCAATCACTAACTGCAATGATTTTGGAGCCCCAAGATATAAAGTCTGTCACTGTTTCCATTGTTTCCCCATCTATTGGCCATGAAGTGATGGTATCGGATGCCATGATCTTATTTTTCTGAAGCTGATTTTTAAGCCAACTTTTTGCTCTTCTCTTTCACTTTCATCAAGAGGCTCTTTAGTTCTTC
>SJYV01022910.1:232594-246308 GCA_006410875.1 Neotragus pygmaeus | reverse complement strand
ATGATGCTGTGAAAGTGCTGTACTCAATATGCCAGCAAATTTAGAAAACTCAGCAGTGGCCACAGGACTGGAAAAGGTCTGTTTTTATTCCAATCCCAAAGAAAGGCAATGCCAAAGAATGCTCAAACTACTGTACAATTGCACTCATCTCACACACTAGCAAAGTAATACTCAATTCTCCAAGCAGTGCTTCAACAATACGTGAACCGTAAACTTCCAGATGTTCAAGATGAATTTAGAAAAAGCAGAGGAATCAGAGATCAAAATGCCAACATCCACTGGATCATCGAAAACACAAGGAAGTTTCAGAAAAACATCTACTTATGCTTTATTGGGGAGCTTCCCTGGTGGCTCAAATGGTAAAGAGTCTGCCTGCGTTGCAGAAGACCCGAGTTTGATCCCTGAGTCAGGAAGATCCCCTAGAGAGAGAAATGGCAACCCAGTATCCTTGCCTGAAAAATCCCATGGATAGAGGAGCCTGGCAGTCTATCACCCATGGGGTCTCAAAGAGTCGGACACGACTGAGTGACTTCATTTTTGCTTTATTGACTATGCCAAAGCCTTTGATTGTGTGGATCACAACAAACTATAGAAAAATCTTCAAGAGATGGGAATACCAGACCATCTGACCTGCCTCTTGAGATATCTGTATGCAGGTCAGGAGGCAACAGTTAGAACTGGACATGGAACAACAGACTGGTTCCAAATCGGGAAAGGAGTACATCAAGGCTGTATATGGTCACCCTGCTTATTTAACATATATGCAGAGTATATCATGAGAAACGCTGGACTGTATGAATCACAAGCTGGAATCAAGACTACCAGGAGAAATATCAATAACTTCACATATGCAGATGACACCACCCTTATGGCAGAAAGTGAAGAACTCAAGAGCCTCTTGATAAAGTGAAAGAGGAGAGTGAAAAAGTTGGCTTAAAACTCCACATTCGGACCCATGGCTGATTCATGGCAATGTATGGCAAAACCAACTACCATACTGTGAAGTAATTACCCTCCGATTAAAATAGGTAATTAAAAAAAAAAACCTCAACATTCAGAAAAGTAAGATAATAGCATCTGGTCCATCTACTCCAATACTTTGCCACCTGATGCAAAGAACTGATTCATTTGAAAGGGCCCTGATGCTGGGAAAGATTGAAGGCGGGAGGAGGAGGGGATGACAGAGGATGAGATGGTTGGATGGCATCACCGACTCAATGGACATGAGTTTGAGTAAGGTCTGGGAGTTGGTGATGGACAGGGAGGCCTGGCGTGCTGCAGTCCATCAGGTCGCAAAGAGTTGGACACAATGAGCGACTGAACTGAACTGAGTCAGCTCTACTGCCTAAAATCTCACCATAGTAACTCACTTACATAAACATGTTTTCAGAGTTATGCACATCCCTGAGACTATGCCATATGCTAATTACAAAACTACCACCTAGTGAGTCGTCTTATGTAAATAGTACAAGAGAAAGAAAATGGATAGTAAATTACTTTTCAGTATGATTAAATGTTAGATAAAGACAAGATAAAAAGAAAGAAGGGAAAAGATGAGGAGGGGGAGGGGGACAGGAGGAGGAGTTAAGGAGGAAGAGGAGATCAGGTGAGGAAGGGCAGGGGAGATGAAGAAAGGAAGAACAAAAAGAAACACACTGACATTTTTACTGTGTTTGGGTTTCAGCAGAGAAACCGTGAACAGTATTCCCAGTTTTACTTTCTGCCCCAACTTTCAAAAGTCACTCTAATGAATATAATTATTAAATAAGAAACATTTATTCAAAATAAACCAAGCTGCACACAATTAGTATATGACCCAGAAGTTCCCCTCCTTGGAAAATGATAACCTTAATCATAGAAAAACTGGCATAAAAATGTTCAGAGCCATTATAATCATATTCTTCAAAATCCATAAACTACATAAATGTAGTTTAAAATGTATAAAGAAACTACGCTATGGTACATCCACGTAGTATAATACTACTACTCAGCAACAAAAAGAAACAAACTACTCATAGATTCAACTACATAAGTGAATCTCAAAGATAATATGCCTAGTGAAAGAAGGCAGTCTCAAAATGTTATTTACTGCATTATTACAATCATAAGAACTTAAGAAGAGACAAAAATGGAATGGAACAGCACGAACTAATTTGAGGGGTTAATAAAGTTATTTTGTATTTTGTGGTCAGACCAGATGAATTTACATATATGTTAAATTCATAAAACCAAACACCAAAAAGAAAACACTTTTCCTATATGTTAATTAAAAAAATAAAATATAAAACAACTCTATTGAACAATCTATATAGCATGCTATTAAATACATTTTTCTTCAAACAACAAGTATTGCAGAGTAACAAAAAATAAAGCAAACACAGAATCAATAATTCTAATAAAATTCCCAGCAAGCTTGAAAGTGAAAGTGAAGTCACTCAGTCATGTCCAACACTTTGCGACCCCATGGACTGTAGCCTACCAGGCTCCTCAGTCCATGGAATTTTCCAGGCAAGAGTACTGGAGTGGGTTGTCATTTCCTTCTCCAGGGGATCTTCCCAACCCAGGGATTGAACCCAGGTTTCCTGCATTGCAGGCAGATACTTTACCATCTGAGCCACCAGCAAGCTTACTTGAAATAATGTATACAGACATGCAAAGGTGCAGAATAAGCTAAATAAATTTTAGTAAGAGAATCAAAGTTGGACTGATTTATGTAAATATCCAATCTCAAATTTACCATATACCTACAATAATCAAGAGAGGAATTGATGTTTTTGAATTGTGTTGCTGAAAAAGACTCTTGAGAGTCCCTTGGACAGCAAGATCAAACCAGTCAATCCTACAGGAAGTCAACCCTGAATATTCATTGGAAGGACTAATGCGGAAGCTCCAATAGTTTGGCTATCTGATACGCCTGATACGAAGAGCAGACTAATGGAAATGATCCTGATCTGGGAAAGACTAAAGGCAAAAGGAAAAGGGGAAAGCAGAGGATGAGATAGTCATACAGCATCACCAACACAATGGACATGAATTTCAGCAAACTCCGGGAGATACTGGAGGATAGGGAAGCTTGGCGTACTCTAATCCATGGGGTTGCAAAGAGTCTGACACCACTTAGTGATTGAACAACAACAAATCAAGATAGGAAATGGGCATAAATTACAATGGATATATTGATTAATGGAAGAAAATGGAGTCCAGAGAGAGAAACAAACAAATATGGTCAAATGATTTTCAACCAAAATTCAAAGAAAAAAAGGACAGTCTCAAACAAATGGTGCTAGAACAACTAAGTACCACATGGGGCGGGGAGGAGAACAACTCAATTCTTATCTCACACACTACACAGAAATTTTAAATAGTTCAGAAACCTAAATGTAAATTCTAAATCTATAAAACTTTCAAGGGAAACACAGGGGTCAAATATTTGTAATTTTGGATCAGGTAAGGTTTTTTTAAGAAAGGAAAAAACTTTAATCCCCAAAAGAAAATTTCAGCAAAATTAAAAACCTAATGCCCTTCAAAAGACTGTTAAGAAAATGAAAAGGCAAGACTTAGAGTGGGAGAAAATATTCATAATACAACTGACCCTTGAACAAGGTGATTAAATTCAGTGTAACTTACAGTCAGTCTTCTGTATCCATGGATTCAACTACAGACCGTGCTGTTGTACTTCAGTCGCTCAGTCATGTCCAATGCTTTGCAATCCCATGGACTGCAGCACGTCAGACTTCCCTTTCCCTCATCATTTCCTGGAGTTTGCTCCAACTCATGTCCACTGAAGTCAGTGATGCCTTTCAATTATCCAACAGACCATGTAGTACTATAGTGTTTACTACTGAAAAATATCCACCTTTCAGTTNATGGACTGCAGCACGTCAGACTTCCCTTTCCCTCATCATTTCCTGGAGTTTGCTCCAACTCATGTCCACTGAAGTCAGTGATGCCTTTCAATTATCCAACAGACCATGTAGTACTATAGTGTTTACTACTGAAAAATATCCACCTTTCAGTTGACCCATAATGGCCATGAACTTGGGCAAACTTCAGAAGATGGTGAGGGACAGAGAGGCCTGGCGTGCTGTAGTCCTTGAGGTCACAAAGAGTCAGACACGACTGGATAAGTGAACAACAACAACATGCAGTTCAAACCCTCAGTGTTCAAAGGTCAACTATACTATTAACTTGACAAATCTTATATACAAAACTGTAAGTTCAAAACTTTCAATAAAAAGTTCACAACTCAACTTTAAAATGGGCAAGGAAGATACCTGAATGAATAATAAGTAAGTACATAAAGACAGTCAACACCATTAGTCATCGGGCAAACACAAACTAACCCAAAATGAGATACAACAATATAACCACATGAATAGCTAACAAAGAGACTGACAACAGCAAGTGTTATAGAGGATGTTAAGAACTGAATACTAATGTGCTGCTTGTGGGAATGTAAAAGCTCTAAAAAGTTTCACAGAATCTTAACCATACTCTTACAACCTGACCCAGAAACTCTACTCCTACATATTTACTCAAGAATAAAGAGAATAAAACAAATGTCCTTAAAAAGCCCTGTATAGTAACATCAAAAAAGTTTTATTTGTAACAGCCAAAAAAACTATAAACCATCCAAATACCATCAACAGATGAAACACTGGTATATGGAAAACTAGTATTCAGCAACTGAAACAACTAATTTCTGATACATGCAACAAACTGAATGCATCTCAAGAACACTGCTTTGAGTCAAAGAAGCCAGATACAAGAGTTTACTCTGTATAATTCCATTATTTTGAAGTTATTTCTAGAACAGGCTAAAACTAATTGACAGTAATGGAAATCAAATGAGTGGTTCCAATGGACAAGCAGTGAACAACACTGGCTACAAAAGGATGTACAGCAACTTTCTGGGATGATGGACATCTTCTACACATCTGTCAAATAAACCTCAAAGTATTTCATTATATACTTTAAATGTGTGGATTCTATTGTATATATGTTTATATACAGCACTTACTATGTTTACAATAAAATATATATTTTATCCACGGCAAACAGATGGGGGAACAGTGGAAACAGTGGCAGACTTTATTTTGGGGGGCTCCAAAATCACTGCAGATGGTGACTGCAGCCATGAAATTAGAAGTCCTTGGAAGAAAAGTTATGACCAACCTAGACAGTATATTCAAAAGCAGAGACATTACTTTGCTAACAAAGGTCCGTCTAATCAAAGCTATGGTTTTTCCAGTAGTCATGCATGGATGTGACTAAAAAGAAAGGTGAGCGCCAAAGAATTGATGCTTTTGAACTGTGGTGGTGGAGAAGACTCTTGAGAGTCCCTTGGACTGCAAGGAGATCCAACCAGTCCATCCTAAAGGAAATCAGTCCTGAATATTCATTGAAAGGACTGATGCTGAAGCTGAAACTCCAATACTTTGGCCACCTGATGTGAAGAACTGACTCATTTGAAAAGACTCTGATGCTGGAAAAGATTGAAGGCAGGAGGAGAACGGGATGACAGAGGATGAGATGGTTGGATGGCATCACTGACCCCACAGAGATGAGTTTGGGTAAGCTCCGGGAGTTGGTGATGGACAGGGAGGCCTGGCGTGCTGCAGTCCATGGAGTTGCAGGGAGTCGGACACGACTGAGTGACTGAACTGAACTGAATAAAATGCATATATACAATACATACATATATTAAATAAAATAATGAATCACATTCAATACAATGAAATTCAGCAAACTCATATGAAGCAAAGCTTAATACAGACTTATTTCTGGTCTAAATTTTTTCCCATTAAATTTTAACTACTCAAATAACTGGCTTCTCAGGTGGCTCAGTGGTAAAGAATCTGCCTGCCAACACAAGAGCCACGGAAGACGCAGGTTTGATCCCTGGGTTGGAGAAGAGCCCATGGAGTAGGAATTGGCAATTTGCTCCAATGCTCTTGCCTGGAAAATTCCATGGACAGAGGAACCTGGCAGGCTAAAGTCTATGGAGTCACAAAGAGTTGGATAAAGAGCAGCCAACGAGCAACTGAGCACACATACATATTCCCAAATGACTAAATCTGAGAACTTTTAGAAACACATGGAAATTTGATGGAGAAAATCTGGGATAAGTCTAGGATTCATGTAGTCTATCTTCCTATTTAGTGTTGAGTCCTACCAATAACATACTAAGCTGATGGCTGTAATACATCACTAACCAGAAACTCAGACTTCTAGAGACAGTCTTTCCACTGGTGAAACACAGAGTCTCTTGCAAAATTCTCTCCTAAATTTAGATGAAAACTATGTTCCTCTAGAGTAGCTGTTGTCGTGCAGGTGAAATCTAGTCCACTGTCTGTGTTTGCAAATAAGTTTTATTGGAATACAGTCATTTACCACAAACTGTTTATTGCTGCTTTCATGTTACAACAGCTGATTTGAATGGCTGCAACATAAAATATTTCTCTGGTCCTTTAAAGTTTTTCTACAGTGTACCAGAGGAACACCACAGAAGTCTACACTCTCTTTTACATGACAGTAGTCAAAAACCTGAAGCATATTAGTCCCATTTGTGTTTAGTCTTTCCACTTCATTTACTGGCTACTACTCCTATGTCACTTACAGTAGCTCAACTCCTCCACAACCCCTTTGAGACACTACAGTTGATAAGTATCCTTCTTACAAATATAAAAATGAATTCATCACTTTATCAAAAATTACAATGGAGCCATTATGATTTTGATACCACATTCCTATTAATTCAGTTTAAGGTTTAATTTACTTCCTTTTATGCTCCATCACATATTTCACAGTAACAATTTAATGCACATATATTACTTTTGTAAACAACACTTTATGAGGATATAACCACAAGTTCTTTCAACATAATTTGTCTGTATCTGGAAGACCAGAAGTATTTCAGATAGTTAACGCTCAAGGTGACTATTTTTTCTTTCTCTTCACTTATAGTTGACTACAATTCTATTCTAGTAGGCTTATTTGAAAAAAGCTTTTCAGTTAGAGGATTATTTTCCTGAATGAAACAAAATAGGCTCTTCAGTCAAAGTCTCAGGGGGAAAATTTAAGAAACCAGTGCATCAATAAAGATAGAAAAAAGGAAGCAAGAGGGTGCCCACAAGAAGCCTCAACAAGTATGACTTAGTGAAAATAACCAAAGGGTTATCAAGCAGAGAGAACTAGGCTTGATTTAGATTCTGTTCCTTTTTAGCTATATAATATACAACAATAATTTCAAAGGCAGATTAAAGTGAAGATGAGCCAAGCACTACCTTAAACACTTTTTAAACATTAAGACATAACCCAGTATTTTAATATAGGCATCACCTTCATCCAGCCTCAAGCCTCAAGCCTCATTCTGGAAAAATTCCCTTCCTTCCCTAAACTATTCCAAGGAAGACTGAGTTCCTGACTAGTGTGCATAGTTCTTGAACATGTGTGGCTAATATTATACAAAGCTGCTAATACCAGTGATTGGCACTATTCTTCCAATCAGGTCTTGGAATGGTATAAGGCAGAAATTCTGGGTATTTTCTTGCAGCATTGGCAAGCCCATTTGGCAGCAGCAGCTCTAAACACATGAACTCTAATCGTTGTATCATTAATAAAACTGACATTTTAATTTTCATATGCTAGTCTCTTGTGTCTTAGTTTTCATTTCGTTCTAAACTTAGGATCAGTACTCTCTTGAGTAGGGATCTCTTCTTTAGAATTCCATATTGCCCTTCTTGCATAAAGTCATATTCCTAGTGCATTCTCCACGGTGTTCAGAGTGTGCTTCTTTACAGTAAAAACTAAAGCATTTGCAAAGAAATAAGTTCAAAAGCTTTCAGAATTTTTCTCTTACATTCAGTAACAAGTATTTTATAGCTCCTTGTTCATTCTAAGTATTTGACTCAGCTTTCATAAAATAACCTTCTTTATGAATTCACTGGTTTAATTTTCAATAAGTTATTAACGGGTTTGGGAACAAACACAACTGGTTTCTTGGTAAGGATACAACTCATGTGGTTGGAGCAGAAGTACAGAAGCATACCAGAATATAATTGGTTAGATATATGTGCTAATGGAGCCACTGTCATCCATCAGTTTATTTTCCAGGGGGGGAAAAAGGATTCATTCATTAATCTGGTTGGTAAAAGACAGCATCAATACCCTCAGCTTTAGAACAGGAATACCACTATCTTTCTTTTAAGGTTCCCATGTGTATTAAATAAAGTGTCAGGTTAAAGTACCTAGGACAGTATCTGGCACATACCACGTGCTCAATACATACATACAATAAATAAATAAATGAAGCCAGCACTGAACAGATCCAAGCTCCATGTCAATACAGAATCTCTGTAACACAAGTCAATCTTACCTAAATAACCTATTTCAGGCAAAAACTTGATATGCTGTTGGGAGATTATTTCTCATAATTTCAGCTAACCTTCAGCATGGAAACCAAAACAAATTTTTAAAACTCCTTAATAGCATGCTGCTGCTGCTGCTGCTGCTGGTAAGTCGCTTCAGTCATGTCCGACTCTGTGCGACCCCACAGACGGCAGCCCACCAGGCTCCCCCGTCCCTGGGATTCTCCAGGCAAGAACACCGGAGTGGGTTGCCATTTCCTTCTCCAGTGCGTGAAAGTGAAAAGTGAAAGTGGAGTCACTCAGTAGTGTCTGACTGTTTTTGAGACCCCACGGACTGTAGCCTACCAGGCTTCTCTGTCCATGGGATTTTCCAGGCAAGAGTACTGGAGTGGGGTGCCAGCGCCTTCTCCGCTTAATAGCATAAATGACAGTAAATATCTCTATATATCAACAGAGAGAGGAAAAGTATTAACATCCTAAAAGACAAGGAAAACCAGCTGGTGCCATGAAGATTATTTACTCCTCTCCTACCTGTGTGAGCCATCAACAGTAAACTGTTCTTTCGGTTCAGAAATCCCATAAAATCAGAGTATTATTATTTCCATCTAGCAGTCCCATAGCCTGACAAAAGAGGACCAGCACACTCACACACTACAAAAAAAAACACGAGGGTCTAAGACTATTAAAAGAAAGAAGGAAGTTTAAAACTACTCATAATCACACTTTCTATCATTATAGGTCAGTACCTATAGTGATATAGTCAGTACCCAAAATATAGTATGCTAAATATGAGTTCATACCTGCTAGGTTTCAGCCACTGAAGTAAGTTATATAAGGGCCAACTCACTTCTTTACCCTGACTCCAATCCTACATAAACACATGTTTCTGTTACTACATATTTTGAGCCATGGATTTCATCCTGAACACCACTCTCAAATTTTTTTCCTTAGACACAGTTGATGCCAGTACTTCCTCTCCCACCACTAGTCTAACCTGCTATACTCAGGAGCAGGCACACTGCTACACTCTGTCTTCCAATTTCAGCATGACACTCTGACCTCAGCTTGCCCCTCAGGGCTAAAAATGCTTCAAAGGTTTTGCTCAGCTCTTGGTCCCAAGTCTTCTATTTACTCACATTCTGCTTAATAGCTAACAAAATGTTTGAAACTTTTCATATTTGATATCTTAAATTTTAAAATTTTTGTTCTATGTGGGGCAAAAAAAAANGAAAGTTATGACCAACCTAGATAGCATATTCAAAAGCAGAGACATTACTTTGCCGACTAAGGTCCGTCTAGTCAAGGCTATGGTTTTTCCTGTGGTCATGTATGGATGTGAGAGTTGGACTGTGAAGAAGGCTGAGCACTGAAGAATTGATGCTTTTGAACTTGGTGTTGGAGAAGACTCTTGAGAGTCCCTTGGACTGCAAGGAGATCCTACCAGTCCATTCTGAAGGAGATCAACCCTGGGATTTCTGTATATTGTTACAGCCTTATCGTGTATATTGTTACAGCCTTATCGTGCTCCTTTCCCAATTTGGAACATGTCTGTTGTTCCATGACTGGTTCTAGCTGTTGCTTCTTGACCTGCTACAGATTTCTCAGGACTCACCTCTCATAATTACCATTTTTTGTTGGTCTTTTGGTGAGAACATTTAAGTTTTACTCTCTTACCAACTTTTAAATATACAATGTAGTATTGTTATCTATAGACACTGTGCTATACTTAGATCCTGACAAGTTACTTATATTATAACCAGAAGTTTGTACTTTTTTTTTCAGTATCTTCCCATTTCCCCCACCACCTAACACGTTACAACCTCCAATCTACTTTCTGTTTCTATGATTTCCGCTTTTTAACATTCCACATACAAATGAAATCATAGGGTTTGTCTTTCTCTCTCTGTCTTCTTTCACATAGCATAAGGCCCTCAAGGTCCATCCATGCTATTGCAAATGGAAAGATTTTCTTCTTTCTCCTGGCTAAAGAATATTCCACTATGTATCTCTATATAGATGGATATAGACAGTGTGTATATATACTGTGTAAATATATATATATACCCACACTGTATACACACTATATAGTGTATATATATATAGAAAAGATATATATGTGTGTGTGTTTTAAGTTGCTTCAGTCCTGTCTGACTCTTTGCGACCCTATGCTCCTCTGTCCATGAGGATTCTCCAGGCAAGAATACTGGAGTGGGTTGCATTTCCTTCTCCAAGATATAAATACATGTATGTATCTTGGATAAGACAGACAGATAACATATATATATATANTTAAAGGTCAAATCGTTATGTTTCCAGTTGCACCAATCGCGTTAAAGGTCAGCCTTCAGTTGCACCAATCGCATTAAAGGTCAAGTCATCAAGTGCCTTTATTGTAACAGAAGTCTATAGTGATCAATCGAAAACTTTAAACAAACTACATAAACTATGCCCCCACTCCTTCCTGTAGGCACCATCTTAGTTTCTGACCACAAAGCTAGCCCATTCTTTTTTAAGATTTCCCATTTAGGGCCCCACATCTCCCCCTTTTTTATTTTATTTAAGCCCTCAAGACATTTGTATTGATGTTCTGTATAGCAAGGCATAAAGCTGTAGGCGGCCAACCTCCAGCCTTGCCAGCCCCTCTCGCAGCTGTGCCTGTCTCAGGTTACCCTCCTCTGAGGGTCTTTCCTGTCATTGGCTATCCAGCCACCTCTTGGGGGCTAGGCAGAATCTCTCTGGATAGTTGATGGGCATCTAGAACTCTTCATTTACCTGTCTCGGTTAATCTCTTAAAGGGCTAAATTAACCCAGGGGTTTTGTGGGTGCCCAAAGTGGGGCTCCTCTTCCATGACCTGGGCAAGNCTTGGGGGCTAGGCAGAATCTCTCTGGATAGTTGATGGGCATCTAGAACTCTTCATTTACCTGTCTCGGTTAATCTCTTAAAGGGCTAAATTAACCCAGGGGTTTTGTGGGTGCCCAAAGTGGGGCTCCTCTTCCATGACCTGGGCAAGCCTAACTTTTTTTTTTTTTAAGCGCCTATTGCGGGTTGAGATTTTTACCTTTAACACAACAAACAGAACAACAAAAACAAGCAAATAGAAGGCATTTTTGAACAGGTAAATGGACTTTGTGTCCAGTCTCATAGGTCCATTGCTCCTTTTCACCTGTTCCCAAAATGTCTGGGGTACAATTTGATTCACCTTAGATACATTCAGATTTAAGATGTTAACACATTTTGATTACCCCATGTTTTCATATTGTTCGAAAAATTTTGTGCTTGTTTCACTAAGAACCAGAAAAGCCATAAGACAAAACTTATGATATTTAACATCACAATTTAACCTTAAGACAAAGTCTCTAGTGCTCTTGCATGAAAGTCCAACTGTTGTTGAAGTCCCATTACAGCTGATCGAAGGTGTTCAAACTGCCCATTTGAGCCACAAGGGAAGCCCAAGAGTCCTAGAGTGGGTAGCGTATCCCTTTTCCAGTGGATCTTCCCGACCCAGGAATCAAATTGGAGTCTCCTGCATTGCAGGCAGATTCTTTACCAACTGAGCTATCAGGGAAGCCCAAAAGGAAGGAGGGTTTAGGATATTAATATCATATGAGATTAAATTCTGGAAAATAATCACAAAGATGACACTTCATAAACTGTCCAATATACAATGAAGTTCTTATAGACAGTTATGCCTGATTCATATGTACAATTTGACCAAAATGGTTGGAAATTACAGGTGAGGATGGGGGTGTGGTTGCAGTGACAGAGAATCTGGAGGCCCCTGCATTGCTGTCTATGGCTTGTTGTTCAGTCACTGAGTCTGTCTGACTCTGCGACCCCGTGGACTACAGCACCACAGACTTCCCTGTCCTTCAGTATCTCCCAGAGTTTGCTCAAACTCATGTTTATTGAGTTAGTCATACTATCTAACCATTGCATCCTTGAATCATCATTTGAGTACCATGTTAACTTTTTAGGATGTATCCAGATACTGCCTGTACAGTTATTTACCCTATGCTTTTCATTGAAGTGACATATTCTTTATGAAACTGAAATGTTTATGTAATATAAAAACTGGTAAATGTTTCAAATTTATTCTTTTTAATGGCTGAGTAATACTCCATTGTGTATATATACCACAGCTTGCTTATCCACTGTTGATGGACTTCTAGGTTGTTTCCATGTCCTGGCTATTATAAACAGTGCTGCAATGAACATTGGGGTACATGTGTCTCTTTCAATTCTGGTTTCCTCGATGTGTATGCCCAGCAGTGGGATTGCTGGGTCATAAGGCAGATCTATTTGCAATTTTTTAAGGAATCTCCACACTGTTTTCCATAATGGCTGTACTAGTTTGCATTCCCACCAACAGTGTAAGAGGGTTCCCTTTTCTCCACATCCTCTCCAGCATTTATTGCTTGTAGACTTTTGGATTGCAGCCATTCTGACTGGTGTGAAATGGTACCTCATTGTGGTCTTGATTTGCATTTCTCTGATGTTGAGCATCTTTTCATGTGTTTGTTAGCCATCCGTATGTCTTCTTTGGAGAGATGCCTATTGAGTTCTTTGGCCCATTTTTTGATTGCGTCGTTTATTTTTCTGGAGTTGAGCGTCATAAGTTNCAAAAAAAAAGGCAGCAGAAAAATAATTCCCACCCTCAGAATACTCAATCTGACTAGAGAAAACATGGAAAGGAGTAAACATAAATCAGTGTAACACTAATTCAAGTCTAGAAAAATACAATCCATCCACCTCATATAACACAAAATGTAAAGCTTCTTATCCTTAATCTGAAAAATCATAAATTGTTCCTCTTGATTTTGAAGCTCGTCACAAGATAGCCATACAACCCTCAGCATCTTATCCACACTTACTCATCCTCTTTCATGAAGTCTTCCCTGATTAACTAGAAGAAGGCTCAGCATTGTTCCACCTACACACAGTCCCAAAATTCTTCCATGTCTACCACCTGAAATAACATGCTTTCCTAACTGCCCATATAGAAAATAAACCATTTAAACAATCTATTTACTTAATTGAGTACATTTCCCAAGCGATCTTATTCAGCTAGTTGGCTTGTATTAGCTTTGAGTAAGACGTGATGATTCTCTATATTGCTTGTCTACCTGAGTTGCTTCTGTATTTGGAAATATAATGTGTTAGGGCAAAATAAAAAATATATGTATTAGGCAACAAGTATAATAATAGGTCTTTCCCTTACTACTTCTACATTTCTTCAAAAGGAGAAGAAAGAATCTTTTTAAAAAGACAGCGTTCCATAATGGCTGTACTAGTTTGCATTCCCACCAACAGTGTAAGAGGGTTCCCTTTTCTCCACATCCTCTCC
>SJYV01022910.1:146553-231295 GCA_006410875.1 Neotragus pygmaeus | reverse complement strand
ATACAGAGTGAAGTAAGCCAGAAAGAAAAACACCAATACAGTATACTGACACATATTTATGGAATTTAGAAAGATAGTAATGATGACCCTGTATGTGAGACAACAAAAGAGACACAGACATATAGCACGGACTTTTGGCCTCTGAGGGAGAGGGAGAGGGTGGGATGATTTGGGAGAATGGCAATGAAGCATGTATACTATCATGTAAGAAATGAGGCGCTGGTCTATGTTCGATGCAGGATGCAGGATGCTTGGGGCTGCCACGGTGGGAGGTGGGAGGGGGATTCAGGATTGGGAGCTCGTGTACACCTGTGGTGGATTCATGTCGATGTATGGCAAAGCCAATGGAGTATTGTAAAGTAAAATAAAGTTTAAAAAAAATTAAAAAAAAATTGTATCCCCTACCTATTTAAAAATAAAGTAAAAATAATCTTAAAAAAAAAAAAAAGCCAGCCTTACCAATGAGTCAAACATTGCATGTAAGGCATTTCACACTTGAAGAAATACAAACACAAGTTTCACAACATATTGAATTCTTTGCAAAAGGACCTCAAAATGCACTCAATATATTTGCTTCTGCTCCTCCCTCAGTTATAGACAGTTTCATCACTTATCTCCTGACCACAATCTGTAATATTGGGCTACACACATGTCATACATCTCCTAGATTCTGAAGAAAAATCCCTATCTCATATACAGTTTCTTCCAATGAGGATATCAAATGTACAATTAAACATGACTCAATTTTTCTAAGTTTTTAAGACTGTGAATAAAAATAATTTTAATTTCTTTGTCTAAGAAAGGAATTAAATAATACGAATCTGCTGTTCAATACATTTGGTTACTACACATTTATAGCTAAAGGACAGTGAAAAAATACAACTCCTTTAGCGGCATTGAGCAAAATATTTTTTAAACATCTTCAATATTGGTCACTAAAAACTGAATTTTGGCCAATGCTGGCCACCACATATTAGAACTTTGCCTTCTTTCTCCTTATACAGATTCTTAAATTCAAGTTCCTACTAGACTATCAACACATCCC
Source organism: Neotragus pygmaeus (assembly GCA_006410875.1). NCBI lineage: Eukaryota > Metazoa > Chordata > Mammalia > Artiodactyla > Bovidae > Neotragus > Neotragus pygmaeus. The sequence continues at coordinate 230,250 of SJYV01022910.1, read as the reverse complement.
CTTCTTAACAGGCTACCAAACTCCAACACAGTTACCTAATAAAACCTCATTTAAAAAGTCAATTTAGAGGTCCAGGCAGCAGAAGAGTGTGGTAGCTAACGGTCATCAGCGCAAGGGTCATTTCATCACTGGGAAGGGATGGCCCTCGCCTGCGGTGATGGTGGTTAGCAAGGTGAACAAAGATGCGCAGATGAGAGCAGCGATTAACCAAAAGGTGACAGAAACTGGAGAAAGAGAATGCCTCAAAGAGTTGCTGAGAGCTAAATTAATTGAATGTGGCTGGAAGGATCAGTTGAAGGCACACTGTAAAGAAGTAATGAAAGAAAAGGGACTACAACACGTTACTGTTGATAACTTGGTGGCTGAAATCACACCAAAAGGCAGAGCCCTGGTACCTGACAGTGTAAAGAAGGAACTCCTACAAAGAATAAGAACATTCCTTGCTCAGCATGCCAGCCTTTAAGATTGAATTAGATTGTGTTGTTTTGTGGTTTTATTTCTAAAGTAAAACTTGCCATAAATTAGGAANAGCCCTGGTACCTGACAGTGTAAAGAAGGAACTCCTACAAAGAATAAGAACATTCCTTGCTCAGCATGCCAGCCTTTAAGATTGAATTAGATTGTGTTGTTTTGTGGTTTTATTTCTAAAGTAAAACTTGCCATAAATTAGGAACTGATTTCCCAAAATAAAATCCTTTTTTGTATGATGCTATACAGTTTTCAGTAATGATGTATACATTGTATTGATTTCTTCCCTAAATGTGTTATTTTAATAAATATCTCATGAATGAAAAAAAAAGTCAGTTTAATTATCTCTGAAACCTCAGTCAGTATAGGCCTTCCATTCATTTAAGGTTCCTATCCTTACACCTGAGCACACAGAGAGTTCCTCCCCCACCAACCCCCACCATCCCTCAATTGAAAAGAATCAGTACTTAGTGTGCCTTGCCAACATCAAAAACAATATCTTTGTTGTTGCTCGTGTTTTTCCAATCTGTTTTATTTGGTTTTTATTTTGCTTTACTTTGTTCTTCCCAATGACTACCTTTTGAAGGGTTTGCAAAGATTTTTGGACTAAAATAAACAGCAACACCATAGCTTCTTACTGGGTGATCTTTGCACTCCCTGGAGCTTACTGTATGCAGAGGCTTGCCAAATTAATTTGGTGTCCCCTGCCTTCTCTCCTGGACTGCATTATCTGACAAACTCTTATTCTAGGTGATAAAGAAAACGACATGAAGAAGAAAACTGCATTTCATGTATATTGAAGTTCCAGTATGTAATGCAGTGCCTCAGACTCACTGGGAAGAGTTCAGTCAAAAGGATGATTTCTGAAAATCTATAAAACAAGTCAATGTTCAGGCAATAAATCTAGAGCACATAATATCTGAAGCTATTAGTTTTTAACTGTTTTTTTTTTTTTTTACAATCATCAACAACCCTGCAGTATCTTTGTACATCTATCTTGACACGTTTTTGCAAGTATATTTAAAGGAATTAATGTTGGGCTAGAGTGCTAGAGCAAAGCGTTATAAACTTTTTTTTAAGGGACAGATTATTTTTGACTTCATGGGCCACATGGTTTCTGTTAGCCAACTCTGTCTTCCAGTGCAAAAGTAATCATAAACATCACCAATATAGATGAATATGGCTTTATTACAATAAAACTTTTATCTGCAAAAAACAGGCAGTGAACCAGATTTGGCTCCAAAGGCTAGGGCAGTAGCTGTGATGCTGTACATTTAAATGGCACTGATAGGCTGAAAATTAAATGCTTTCTGACCTGTTGCTGCTGCTCTTTGTTGTTGAGTCACTAAGTAGTGTGACTCTTTGCGACCCCATGGACTGACTATATCATGCCAGGTTCCTTTGTCCTTCACTATCTCATGGAGTTTGCTCAAATTCTTGTCCAGTGAACTGGTGATGCTATCTAACCATCTCACCCTCTGCTGCCCCTTTTCTTTTGCCTTCACTCTTTCCCTCCCCCCCGCCTCAATCTTTCCCAATGAGTCTGCTCTTCCCATTAGGTGGACAAAGCATTGGTGCTTGGGCTTCAGCATCAGTCCTTGCAATGAATTTCAGGGTTCTCCTTGCAGTCCAAGGGACACTCAAAAGTCTTCTCCAGCATCACAGTTTGAAAGCATCAATTCTTTGGCACTTACGCTTCTTTATGGTAAAATTCTCACACCTGTAAATGACTGCTGGAAAAACTTTAACTCTGACTATACAGAAGACATCTCTGCTTTTTAATATGCCGTCTAGGTGTGTCATAGCTTTCCTTCCAAGGAGCAAGCGTCTTTTAATTTAATCTTTACTGATATTCAAATAGAGATATGGGACTCTCAAATGGACACTCCAGAGAAAGCATTCATGATTTCTTTGTCAAGAATTGTCCCATGTCTGAGATTCTGCCCTATTTGTAAACTAACAAGGTAGACTGTCAAGATTTCATGGATGAAGGCAGAAAACATGAGGTTCCCAAGTCAAAGATGAACTACTTTATGAGACATGTCCCAGCAAGCACCATGAGCAACAGCATGTGTGTATTAGTCTCCTTTTCCCCCATTATCCCACGGCACCGACGTGGATGAGCTCAAATGGGTGTCTACACACAGTGAGTCTAAAGGAGAAGTCTGAGTTTAGCAATCCCACGTCTTTTACGGCATGCACTGAGTATGTCTGATCTTAGCTCTGAAGAGAGATGTTATCTTTATTATACTGAACAGTAAAAATACTTGCCCTTTGCTCCAGAGAGAGGCACTCTATTTTCCAAGGCTGTTTACCATACAGCATCCTTGAAAGTATAGTCTAAAACAAAGGCAGTCAGTGCCTCTGCTTGCAAAACATGAGGAAATGTAAGAGGCGCTTAGAAAATTACCTCCAACACTATGTATTTGTTGCCCTACACTGTCTTGGACTCTGGAAAATTTTTCCAAAGCATTCCACTCTATTAACCAAGATGATTAATCTGAAAGACAAAGGAAGGCTCAAATTTATTTATCTTATGCATTGTGTAACTAAGGATAGATACTATAAACATGACTCAAGCAGCAAGATGAGGCCAACCTATAGTACTGAACTCTATTGGGTCCTGGGCTAAATTAGGATCATGAACAGTCAGGATCAATCCTAAGAAATTCAGACGGCTTTCTCTTTTACGTGTTTAAAATGACCTTTTCACTCAGACCATTAATCCAGGAATAGGATTATATACTAGCAACTATAGAGATTCTTCCTTATAACCTCTCTGGCTCACAAGAAAACATAAGGCAATTCTATCATCCATGACAACCCTAGCCAGCGACCTGAGGCAGAACTGAATACCTTCTGGAGATGGTCTGGTATCACTGATCACTTTAGCTAAAGTCAGGGACTCATTTCATAACACCTACCCTAACTCCATTCTAGTGATAACTGCCTGCAGAGTATGTGAAATAATGGATTAGGTGTCCCTCCAAGAAGTTCTCCTAACTAATCAAGATTAGCCTAATACTGGAGATAACTCTATAATCATTTGAAAATTATATGATGTTTCATTAAACACATGATGGTCTCTTAACAATTCTCCATATGATGCAAGTCACTATAAGGAGGCAAGTTAATGCCTGGCTTCCAGACAAGAAGTACAATGCCGGGAGCACGTGGGGTATCCCGGAAACTGTTGTTTACAACTGGAGAAGGTCCACAAGAGAGATCTAAATCAGTCAAGGGGCACAGGCTGACAGTACATCAAATGTGGTCTTTTAACAGGCTGGTATGCCTTAGAGTTCCCTGTTCAGTTTGAATAACTGAGTGTAGTCCTTAATTTTTGGATACTGCCTAAGAAAAGTGCTGTTTGTTCAAACATTAGCCAGATGACACAGCCACTTCACGGAATGACTGAGCAATGGCTACTAGAATGGGGCAGGGAAGGCACCTGGAGGTGCTGACAGGTGTTTTGTGTGGGATGTACAGGAGTCGGGCCCTCCCCTACTGTTCCCTGTAGAACTCTCAGTAAGGTAAAGAGGAAAGTATTAGTTGCTCAGTTGTATCTGACGCTTTGGGACTCCATGAACTGTAGCCACCAGGCTCCTCTGTCTATGGAAGAATACTGGAGTGGGTTGCCATTTCCTTCTCCAGGGATCTTAACCCAGAGATCGAACCCAGGTCTCTCAGAGCCACCTAGAGATGAACAGCAGGCCCAGCAAGCAGTTAAATTTAAGGTATTTGCAACAGTTTGGGAGAGCTGCACTGGAAGTTTCTGTGGGCAGTTATGAAAGATAAAGATCACTAATAAACCTACTCCACCCTGGCTTACTTCCCATGGCCTAACATATTCCCCACCTAGGAGCCAGGAAAAAAACTAGTCTTCCCATTTCAGTAGCTATAAATTCAGCTTTTATCTAGTAATTTCCTCCTCAGATCCAGACTCATCATCTGAAACAGTCAAATGCAAGAGAAATAAGCATTTATTAAAAACATTAAAATTCCAGAGAATAATTATATGCCATACAAGCCATCATAGAGGGACTTAATGATCCATTTATTTGATAACCAAATGGTCATTATCCTTATAATCTAGGGCACAAGAATCTGACAAAAGAATCTAGGTAGCTGAAGGAGAATTAAGTTTGAATCACCTAAGACTCATTTAGATACGCTGCCACCTCGAGGGAATACCAACCAGGCTGTTTTCAGACTACTTTTAGGTTATTTTTTAAAAAAAGACCCACCATACCCAGAAATTGTCAAGATGGGGCTGAGTAACTCCCCACCCCTTTTATCCTGATCATTATCCAGAAAGCTGAAGAAGCAAAAGAAGACGATCCATTTCTGAGGATACCCCTATCCAGTGACAATTCCACTTTCTAAGACGTGTGAACCAGGAAGTGAGAGACCGTCAAAAATGTTTTGAGTCTTTTTTTTTAACCATTCCAACAATCAACAATACTGGATAATACCATGAATAATTGGGAATATGGAAGATCCACTGGATACTTTGACTACCAGCCAACTGTTGAGTGGCTCTGTAGATTAAAGGCAAACCATCGCTAAGACACACATGGTCTGATAAGCTGAACATATGACAGAGTAGTTTCAAGGGCCACAATGGTGTAGTCAGACTTGGCTGATCAGAATGGAGTGACAATACTGTAACCTGAAAATGTATCAACAGCACTGAGGCATGACCGATAGCTTCAACAGGGAGTCAAAGGTGTAACGTCAACCTGTCAGAAGCAGGCAGGGATAGCACTGAACTGGTTCCAAATAGGAAAAGGAGTACGTCAAGGCTGTATAATTGTCACCCTGCTTATTTAACTTATATGCAGAGAACATCATGAGAAACGCTGAGCTGGATGAAACACAAGCTGGAATCAAGATTGCTGGGAGAAATATCAATAACCGCAGATATGCAGAGGACTCCACCCTTATGGCAGAAAGCAAATAACTACTAAAAGTGAAAGTGAAAGAGGAGAGTGAAAAATTTGGCTTAAAACTCAACATTCAGAAAACTAAGATCATGGCATTTGGTCCCATCACTTCATGGCAAATAGATGAGGAAACAGTGACAGACTGTATTTTTGGGCTCCAAAATCACTGCAGATGGTGACTGCAGCCATGAAATTAAAAGACCCTTGCTCTTTGGAAGAAAAGTTATGACCAGCCTAGACAGCATATTAAAAAGCAGAGACATTACTTTGCTAACAAAGGTCCGTCTAGTCAAAGCTATGGTTTTTCTAGTAATCATGTATGGAGATGAGAGTTGGACTATAAAGAAAGCTGAGTGCCGAAGAATTGATGCTTTTGAACTGTGGTGTTGGAGAATACTCTTGAGAGTCCCTTGGTCTGCAAGGAGATCCAACCAGTCCATCCTAAAAGAAATTAGTACTGACTCTTCATTGGAAGGACTGATGCTGAAGCTGAAACTCCAATACTTTGGCCACCTGATGTGAAGAGCTGATTCATTGAAAAGACCCTGATGCTGGGAAAAACTGAAGGCAGGAGAAGAAGGGGACAGCAGAGGATGAGATAGTTGGATGACATCACTGACTTCAGGAGTTTTAGTAAACTCCAGAAGTTGGTAATGGACAAGGAAGCCTGGAGTGCTACAGTCCAGTGGGTCACAAAGAGTCAGACACGACTGAGCGACTAAACTGAATTGAACTGAATATATAAATTTAGCATATTAAACATCAGGCTATAATGATAATCTATGTGATTTTCATATTTTAATTGTAACCATAATACAAATTCCCAATGTAAGCATTCTATTTTCTCTAAGCAAATTAAAATTCAGAAAACTATTCCTACTGCTTAAGAGGAAGGAAATACACTCCTGAAATATTACAACAGAATGCAAATATTTGGAAATTATTTAGATACCACAGGATCGTTTCATATAATCTCCTGCTAAGAAGCAAAGTTGAAACATTTTGCAATTTGCATTAATCACATTAAGAAAAATAGGAAAACACTTTCTATGTCCACTTTCATAGCTGGCTTTGAAAATACAATCAATTCTTAGAAGTCATTGAAATCATAAAATTCTTTAAAAATCTGATAGAAAGCCTTCATATTCTTTGTAAACATCTTAAATAAAAATTAATTTTTGCCAACACAAGAAATAAAGAAATAAGGGTGATGGGGAGAAAAACATTCTTTAGTAAAACACAGTTTTCTCTTTTCTTTAACATTTAATCATTTCCAAAATTGCAAATGACTACCAAGATGAACAAAAATTTTGTTAAAACATTTTATACAATATCTATATTGATGGTATCAAGCTGAGTCCAGCAGGAAGCCAGCACAAAACTCAAAGGCCATCCTCCTTTACTTTAGGAAGGATCTTAGGCATTTTCCGATTCCTAAAATCTTTAAAAAGAACCAGCTCATGGATCTACCTGTCCAGCTCTCAGATTCAAAGCCATATGACAAAGTAAAAATGAAGACAAAAACTGCCAGAAATTCTATTGTGGGGAATACAACCTCAAGAATATCTGAGGACTTACTACCCAGAAGGACACTTGTTAAACTATCCTCTAAAATTAAGGTCTCCAAACATCTTCTAGGACTAGACTAACCACATCAGCCCTCTCTATACACCTCAGTGGAGAAGGCGATGGCACCCCACTCCAGTACTCTTGCCTGGAAAATCCCATGGATGGAGGAGCCTAGTAGGCTCGCAAAGAATCGGACACGACTAAGCAACTTCACTTTCACGCACTGGAGAAGGAAATGGCAACCCACTCGTGTTCTTGCCTGGAGAATCCCAGGGACAGGGGAGCCTGGTGGGCTGCCNAAAATCCCATGGATGGAGGAGCCTAGTAGGCTCGCAAAGAATCGGACACGACTAAGCAACTTCACTTTCACGCACTGGAGAAGGAAATGGCAACCCACTCGTGTTCTTGCCTGGAGAATCCCAGGGACAGGGGAGCCTGGTGGGCTGCCGTCTATAGGGTTGCAGAGTCGGAAATGACTGAAGCGACGGAGCAGCAGCATGCACCCCAGTATCCAAGTGGCTATCATTGTTTTTAGATAATCAGTAAATTAGACTGTAACTATTTTCCTTAAGAGAAGGAAAAAGATTTCCTTTGTAAAAGAAATTAGCTTTGACCAACTGAGTTAAACACTCTTCTACAAATGAAAGGGAACTGATTCTACTGTATCTCTCCTTCCTCCTATTCATTTGTCCTGTCAGTGGTAAGGTAGAGTTTTTTTTTGTTGTTGTTTTTTACAAAGAATTTTTGTTTTTATGAAGAATTCACTGAAGAATTTTCATTTTTAAAAACCAAGTTGTGTATCTTGTACTTAAGCCTCAGAGTTTAGCAAGTAAGCTGTCTCTCATTACCCTACGTTTGCTTCTCCACAAGCAAATAAAATGAACATTACTAATGTTCTCTACTTGGGTCCAAGTTTTAGATTTTGCACCTTTCCTGGACTTCACTTATTGTCTAAGAGTTTACAAAAAGTTTACTGGGGGAGTAGTAAGAACAATAATGTAAAATCTATTGCATGCAAAAGGAAATAAAATCATACATACAAAGGAAAGAGTCATAACTTGCTAATACATTTATGCCAAACATACAAATCCACATCAGGTAAAGAAACCATTACCTCTAAACCTGAGTGCCAACTTACAAAGTCCCTATGATTTATTCCCAACAGGCTACTTATTAATATATCTACCTTCTAATATACATGTATAAGAAGCTTATTTCATCAAAAAATGCCCCAAATACCAAAACCAAAAACTGATTTTACATTCAGACACATGGGGTTCATTTTACTTTCGAATTGTATATGGAAAATTCTATGGAAGTGTTTACTTTCAACTTGGGTTAAGTATATGAGCCAGGCAGGATGATAAGGACATCTTCTTTAGGAGCATGAACTTCAAAGAGCACAGAATAAATCTGAGTTGAGAAATTCAGAGATGTCCCACATGAGCTTAATCTTTTGCTGTATAGCCCTAACATATTTATCAGTGTTTCTTCTGTTCTCTCTCTCTCTCCAAAGCAATCAAGCTTAATTAATATGAGCTCCCCTGGTGGCTCAGTGGTAAAGAATCCACGTGCCATTGCAGAGAGCGGCAGGCGAGTTTGATTCCTGGTCTGGGAAGATCCTCTGGAGGGCATGGTAACCCACTCCAGTATTCTTGTCTGGCAAATCCCATGGACAGAGGAGCCTAGCATGCTACAGTCCATGGAGTCACCGAGCTGGACACAAGTTGGCAACTGAACAAGTCCTGAAATATTTATCAGTGTTTCTTTTGCTCTCTCTTCTCTCTACAAAGCAATCAACTTAATACATTTATTAACGCCCAACAAGCAAAAATAGATATACAATAAATGTTTTGTAATAGTGATATCAAGAAAGGTGCTGCATACTAAGAAACCTATCCTTCTCATCTCTGGTTATAAATCTACAGACTTCTCAATACCCAAAGATAACTGGTACTCAAAAAAAAAAATCCATCTAATCAACCCATGTAAAAACAGGACCAAATTTTCACAGTAAACAAGCGAAAAAAGGCTTTAAGAATTAAATTTCAAACTGAAAATTATTTTAAAAATAATTTATTTCATTTTATTTAACAAGATTCAGGTTATCATAAGCATGTGCTAATTCTAAGGAGAATGAACAAAAATGAGAGGGAGGTCATAATTTAACTGACACTGTACAATAAACAACATCCTTTACTTCCCACTGACTCTCAAAACACCGACCAAACAAAGGTGATTTTCCCACAAAGGTTTCGCTTAAATCTTTGATATCTAAACCACTCCCTACTAAAACAGCTATTGAGTCATTCATTCTCTTGCCAACTCTCTCGCCTACAATTGTTAACTAACTTAATTCTGTCAGAAACTCACCTAAACATGTCTCTGCTTATACCTGTAACTGTTTTCCAGTGATCCTTTCATGGACTTCATGAAATACTGCACTTTGTGCATTATCTACAATTTTTCTCTATGCTCAGTTTGTATAGCACTTTCAATAGAAAGTAACTAATAAAGATTCTGACCCAATGGACATGGCTAGACAGGCAAGCTGGGGAATGTTTGAATGAAGATAATTTTGTAGATGATTAATATCCTTGGCCACAAAAACTTCCACTTTTTTTTGCAATCTGTATCTGTAGAGATTTAGGATTATGAATACTTATATAACAAGTACTTCAACAAAACTGACAAATGAGGGATTTAAGACAACTAAAAAAAGTAACCTTTCATTAATCAAGAAGAGTAAGTTGATCACATATACCGTAAATAATGTAATAAAACACAATAAAATATATTTAAAGTATTTTAAAAAGACTGCTCTTTCGGTTACATCATTTTCTTCAATAATTCATAAGATACATCTCAAATCTGTCAGTACCTTAGACTTATTTTTATGTGAGTTGGTTACTATTATATATAAAACCACAAAATTTTAGAGCTCGAAAGGACGTTGAGGATGATCTAAAACTGCCTCCTCAATTTACAAAGTAAACAACGTAGGTCTAGAAAGGTAAAGAGACATGTAGAATATTAACAGTTAATGGTAGAACAACAATTCATCATTCTTCTTCTTAGTGTATCATTTTTCCTGTTATTACAAAGTGGAGAATACTTAGTGTACTTGAGAAAACTCTCTTGAATAAATCTCTCAATTTACATTTTTACTGACTTTACTGTTTCTTTCCAAAGAGTAGAACATGCTGGTGGGGACAATAACTCACATGTCAAATGGAAGGCATGACCTCAGTTTGCTAAGAATGCCTTCCTGCAAATAACCGTGGAGAAAGGCAGAAACTACTGATCTATACTTACCTTTCTGAATGGATTTTAAGGTTGGAAGATCATAATAAAATAGCTTTATTTGACTTGTAAGTTTACTGTTTCTTGCAGAAAAATATTTAGTTATGTGCCGAAAAATATTTAGTTATGTGCCAGANTATACTTACCTTTCTGAATGGATTTTAAGGTTGGAAGATCATAATAAAATAGCTTTATTTGACTTGTAAGTTTACTGTTTCTTGCAGAAAAATATTTAGTTATGTGCCGAAAAATATTTAGTTATGTGCCAGATACTTAATTTTCTTAAAAAAAATTCAGATGTGATGCTTAACATAATTATATGATGTAAATTACCTATACTTTGCAGAAAACAATGTCTAGACTCTAAAGAAAAGCTAGACTCTGAAAGAGATTTCATTAACCTCGTAATGACACACCACTATGGAGCAATTACCAAAAGTATTTACCTAGAAAAAAAAATCTAACGAATATGACACTAAATATGCCTCATCCAGATTGTTAATTGCCAAAATCTCATTTTTGTTTCTTGTGGTTTTTTTCTCAAGCATTTTAAATAGCAATCTTAAATCAAGTACTGGCAAAACCATAATTTTTGATATAGAGTTACTGTTTAATTACATTAAAAACCCTATCTGATCTCACTGCAAAATGCCAAACATCTAATATATCACTGATTCCCTTGGACTTACTGTGGAGACAGAATAATATAATGAAAATGACAAAAAGATTCATTCCAATTTGCAAAATATTAACTAAGTGCCCAGTACATGCACAGTACTGTGCTAAACACTGCAACCAATATAAACGGGTGGGCATTCCTAGTCATTTTAATCTCTAGTCTAATAAAGGTGACACCAGTATGTCCAATAAAATATCATAAGTTTGATAAGAGGTCTAGAAATAAGGGTGCCAGTAAGAATCCAAGGAGAGAGGCATTTCACCTGTTAAATAAAAAGCTTATAGAGTGACAGCTTCTTTAAAATACTCAAAGGGCTATTATATATAGAAGAGTAAATAAATTCATTTTGTTTTGCTGCAAAAGCAGAAACGAGATCTACGGGAGGGAGTTGTACAGAGACTTATCAAAGCCAGCACTTCCCCAAGTTTATTCCATAGAGCATTAATCCCTCAAGCTACCTCTTAGAAAGCATTCCATGTTCCTATAAATTTAGTAAACATATGCAGGATATATACATAGTACATGTAATATTAGAGTTCCTCTGAGAGATAAAAATGTACATGAATACTAAGAAGTCCTTATACTAATAAAATTTATTTAACTTTGCATAATTAAGTGTTCTTCAAATATTTCATATTTCTCCTGTTGCTGTGGGGCTTCCCTAGTGGCTCAGACGGTATAGAATCTGCCTGCAAGGCAGGAGACCCAGGTTCGATTCCTGGGTCAGGAAGATCCCCTGGCAAAAGGAATGGCAACCCATTACAGTACTCTTGCCTGGAGAAATCCAAGGACAGATCATCCTGGCAGCTATAGTCCATGGAATCGCAAAGAGTTGGACACGACTGAGTGACTAAAACTTCACTGTTGCTGTACCTATTCTGTTTCCCAAAATACTGAGAAGTATCAATAGAATAATGGTTTTCTAAGGATGTCATACTGATCATAAATCTCAGAAAAGAAGGATTTCTCAAAAAAACAGTAGAGTGATAGTGATTTTATATTATGCAGCTGGTATCTATCTCCTAGGTACAAAAATAAGCATAAAACATTTTCAATAAACAGAAGAAAAAAATAACACATGGCATAGCTAATACTTTTAGGATTAAAATGAATTTCTAAATTTTGCTGAAAAGTTAAGAGAACTGAGTATAAACTCACAATGTGAAACTTTAAAAAAATGAATAAATGAGTTTGGGAAAAATAAATAAATGCTAACTCTTATGTTTAGATTTTGGTTGGATTTTTAATTATTAATATTCCCAGGAGAGAATGGAAAAAACTATGTAATTGTTTATATAAAGTCAGAATTTCAGTTTATTATAAATTGAAGTGAGAGTCAATACTTAAAGGAATTTCATCACCAATATCATAAGCTATTTTCCTCAAGAAGGATGAATAGCCCATCAAGCCCTTAAGAGTAAAGGCAGATTGATATATTACCACATGAGCAGCCTGAGTCAAGCCTTTGTCAAATGGAAACTCATAAAAAGTTCTATTCAAATCTAAGTTTGCTTGTAAGACCAACCAAGTAAGGAGAGATGAGGACACTGAAAGCACAGAAGTAACATATTTAGCTCCTTCCTCTCCTGCATAGGTACCCAAGGATCATTAGATTCTGTTGATTCTCATTATTCATGGATTCTATGCCTGCAAATTTGCCTACTTACTTATTTGTATTTTGGCCGGTCTTTCTAGTCATTCATGGAAATGTGCAAAAAAGCAAAAACTGGGAATACCCAACATGCACATTCCCAACTGAGGCCAAACAAGGCCTTCTTGTTTCAGGTCTCATACTATAAACAAGTATCCTTCTTACAGACTATTTAAGTGCAATGTTTATTGGATTTTTGTCCTTCAATTTTTATTGGTGATTTCACTGGTGAAAATGGCTCTCAAGCCATCAAGCGCTGTCTAGTGTTTCAAAGCAAAAGAAATTTATGATGTGCTTAATGGAGAAAATATGTGTGTTAGATATGCCTACTTTCAGGCATGAGATAGAGTCACTGACCAAGAGTTCAATGTTAATGAATCAACAGAATATACTAAATAAGGAGTCTTTAAGCACAAGCATACATAAAACAAAGTTACACATGATCAGTTAATAAATGTAACAAGAGGTTTGCAGGAACCTAATCTAGTACTTCTTCTAGGAACAATGGGTTCAGTATTTGTTAATTCAGTATCCATGATGACTTCATAGAACATAACTACCTTGAATGAGAATGATCATAGTTATCCATTACCCTATAACACACTACCTTCAGGTTACATCAACCCATAAAGTTGGGGCTTGCTGAAAAGCTTTCAGAAATGAATGAATGTTGGTTAAATTTCTCATATAAGAGCCCTCATGAAATAATCATGTTCCTCTTGTAGAAGAATGGATATTTCTAAATTTGCTGTTAACTAAGTAGTGGTATACTCTGGGAAAAATACATTGCTTTTAAATGGTGAATTCTCAGCTTATCAATCCAATTCATTGTCTTCAAAACTGATCTTCTTTTCTCAGATGCAGAGTTCATATGCTCTTTTATTTCCCAGATGTAAACATGATAAAAGATTAATGTGAATCAATCATTATCCACAGAGTACTAATTATGTATAACTAGTACAGCATGAGAATATCCACAGACCATGCTTGTTATACTTTATCTGTTCAAACTTGAAGCTTTTATAGAGACTTAGTGAATGGAAATCGTGTTTCCCTTTAGACTGACAGTTTGTCAGTCAAAAGAAAAGTTTTTAGGAACTTATCTCAAATCAGTTAGTTTTCTTTTTAGATGGGGATATATCTGTGTAGGACTTCAGAAATGACAAGCTTGGCTGGCAACAGTCTTTTGCTGGTTAAGATGATAGAGTCAATTAACTGAAGCCAATTAATACTGGTAGGTGTCTTCATGTAAAGTAATACTGAGTTTATAAATACAAAATATATAGGGGTTAGGTGGATTAGTGGAGAAGGAAATGGCAGCCCACTCTAGTACTCTTGCCTGGAGAATTCCATGGACAGAGGAGCCTGGCGAGCTATGGTCCATAGGGTTGCAAAGAGCTGGACACAACTGAACGGCTAACACTTTCACTTTTCAGGTGGACTATAGTTTTGTTTTAATAGATTTGATAAGTCATCTTAAACTTAATTGTGATCGAATACGGCTTTAAGGGTGATCACCTAGAGAGGAAAAAGAAAATGTTGTTTCTTTGAAGGCATATTTGGTTACTCCTCTATGTGCTCAGTTTTCTGGAGAGTGAAAAGTGGAAGAAGTTTCTGGTTTCTCCTATGGGTCATGAGGAACTCCCACTCACCCAACTCCTGAACAGTACCATGACCACCATGTCTTTGCCAAAGAGTTAGCTCTCAGTTTTTCTCTTCTGGAGAAAGATTGTCACCTTGGAAGGTGACACCTCAAGAATGTCACCTTGAACTCCAGGACTGACTTCTGAATGCAGACAAAGAAAATAATGTATACAAGAAATGGAGAAAGAGACCTTACTTTTCAAACTCAAAATAACCACATTTGAAATTCAAGACTCACTAATCCCTCTCTTTTATACTCTCCTTCAGTCCAGAAGGTAACACTAGAGATGTTACAAAACATTCTATACTTGTACCCACTCTTTTTACTCTTGTGACTCTCAAGGGACAATAGCATTTCTTCCCTTCTATCTTTCCCCTTGAAACCTTACAAGACAGACAACTCTCAGGACAAACTATGTGAACAGCTCAAATTAAGAACTAGTCATTCAATAGTATGTGCTTCCTGATGTTATATATGACATCAATTACAAAGTTTTACTGTCAAAAGATGTTTCATGAAAGATGGGAGATAGTGGAACAGATTAAATGACACATCAAGGAAAATCAGACAAGTCCAGAATGTGAGCCATTCTACTAGAAAGCCATTCCACTAGAAAGGTGTTTTCTTTAAAAGGTCAACTGCAAGGAAAACTGTTTTAAATCTTTTGGGACAACTTAAGAGATTGTAAATAGGAGCAGTATTAGAGTAACTGCTATTAATTTTCTTTGTCATGAAAATTATGATTCAACTATATAGGAGCAGGACCTTTTTCATGAAATGCTTACTGAAGAATTGCAGGCTGATGTTTAAAACTGACATGAAACCTATCAGTCAGTTCAGTTCAGTTCAGTTACTCAGTCGTGTCNGTCTAATACTAAATCAAAGTATTATCATTTTAGAAGTTTATCCCTGAGTAGTGCTGACACCGACATACAGAAGTTAAAGCTGCAATTAGGGGCCTGCTTCATCTTTAATCCACCAATAATAAAGCATTCTCCAAGCAGTGACCCAATTTCAGGTGCCCTATGGTTATTTGCAACTTTTCTTCTTCTTCTTGGAGTAAGTATAGCAACTCAGAATTTTTGAGGACAATTCCGCTATCAACTGGTCTGTAGTCTTGCTTCTTTAAATATGGATTCAGAGAATTTATCAGTAAAGATTTTAGGAGCTTTATTAATGGATGTAGTCCTGCGTGATGGTTTTATTTAGTTCAACAAATCTTGACTGAAGCCTGCCATGGGACAGACCTGGAGGACACACGGATGGTAAACGTTCATCCTAGACCTGAAAGGTGCTAATAGTCTTGTAAAAGGAGAGCTATTTTAAAAATTGTGTTCTAAGTGATCAGAATATAACAGATATCCTTCAGTGAACATATACCACGTGCTAAGCATGGTGCTGAAGCTTTTCTTAACTTATCAATATTAAGTCTCCCAACAACATAATGATGTAGGTAATTTTATGCCCATTTTCAGAAGGGGAACTTGAACCTCAGGAATATTATGTAACTTGGCTGGGATCACACAGCTAATAGTTTCAGCCAGGACCCAATGTTTGGACTGTTTGATTTGTGGATGTTATAGGGAAAGAGAGGAAATAGCTTCCAGAGAGGACCAGAAAAGCAACTAAAGGATTACACTGACGACTAAATTGAGTCATGTACCTCTCTAGTGATGGAGGATGGAATATGTTCCCTTTAATAGATGCAATTGGATTACATTTTGAGTTTGAAAGACTAGCTAAATGTTTATCAAAGAAGCCCTATACTCTCTTGGATAATTTCAAGACACGAACAGGTATGGGTAACGCTTATGTTTTTATCATCTAAATCTCAGATTTCTAAAATAAAAAACAAAATGCCTTTTCTCCTGAAAGCTGTACATTTGACTAACCAAGCTAATCAAATAATAGCTGCATTAGTGATATCTATTCTATACTCAACTTGGATAATAAAATTAACAAAGACCAGGTTAAGCCATGGTTTTTATCTGTGTATTTCTTGCATATTCACAATATTCTTTGATAATGATGTTTCCTTATTCTCCTGACAATGACTCATTCCCAGAGTCCCACTGTAAGGGCATCTTTCCTTTAGCCTGAGAACTGTGAATTCAGATCATAAGTATATCCTGAGAATATAAAGCTTTTGAATCAGGAATTGGTGAACAATGACCCATAGGCAAAATCTGAACTCATTTTTGTATACCTTGGAAGAGCTAAGGGGCTTCCCAGATGACTCGTAAAGAAAATGCTTGCCAGTGCAGGAGACGTAAGAGAAGTGGGTTTGATCCCTGGGTCAGGAGATCCCTTGGAGGAGGGCATGGCAACCCACTCCAGTATTCTTGCCTAGAGAATCCCATGAAGATGGGGTTGCAAAGAGTCGGACACGATTGAATAACTAAGCCCAGCCCAGCACACTTATCAATGGAGAAGGCAGGAACTAAAATCTGCACAACAAACCTTATTTTTAACTTTTTGATGTTTATATATTATTTTCGTGTTTTTAAATGTTTACATGTATTTTATCATTGGTCCTTCTTGGTTATCTGTTTTAGATATAGCAGCATGTACACGTCAGTCCCAAACTCCCAATCTACCCCTCTTCTTGACCTTCCCCCTTCCAATAACCATAAGTTCATTCTCTAAGTCTGTGAGTCTGTTTCTGTTTTGCAGATAAGTTCATTTGTATCATTTTTTTAGGATCCACATTTAAGTGATAATCATATGTTTGTCTTCTCTGTCTGACTTACTTTGCTCAGTATAATCTCCAAGTCCATCCATGTTGCTGCAAATGGCATTAGTTCATTCTTTTTAGTGGCTGAGTAATATTCCATTGTGTATATGTACCACATCTTCTTTATCCATCTGTATGTCTATGTACATTTACGTTGCTTCTATGTCTTGGCTATTGTAAAGACAAGGCTGCAATGAACATTTGGGTGTATGTATCCTTTTTTCTGGATATATGCCCAGGAGTGAGATTGCTAGATCACATAGTAGTTCTGTTTTTAATTTCTTAAGGAACCTCCATAATTTTCTCCATAGTGGTGGTACCAATTTACATTTGCACCAGTAGTGTAGGAGGGTTCCCATTTCTCCAGAATTTATTGTTTATAGATTTTTTGATGATGGCCATTCTGACTGGCATAAAGTGATATCCCAGTGTACTTCTGATCTGCATTTCTCTAATAGTTGATGTTGAGCGTCTTTTCATGTGTCTCTTGGCCATCTGTATATCTTTGGAGAAATGTCTATTTATGTCTTCTGTCCATTTTTTGATGTGATTGTTTGTTTTTTGGATATTGAGCCCATGAGCTGTTTATAAATTTTAGAGACTAATCCCTAGTCAGTTGCATCATTTGTCAATGTCTTCTCCCATTCTCTGGGTTGTCTTTTTGTTTTGATAACAAACCTTATTAAACAACTGTATTCACCATACTTCTCCTGAACCCCTTCCTGTAACTTGCCTCTACACTCAGAAGCCCAGATGCCCTTTTCCTTTGATTAGCCTAATGTGGTATATAAATTCAAGTTTTACCCACCTCTTTGGGTTGCTTATCACTGGATACTCCTGTGTGTACCTGTGTGATACACCTTTAATAAACTTCTGTATGTTTTCCTTTTGGTAGTCTGTCTTCTGCCCATATGATTTATAGGGCCCCAGCTGGAGAATTTAAGATGCTTAGAGAAAAAAGGTTTTTTTCCTCCCCTACAGCAGCTTCAGTCAATGTCTGAACATGACAGGTGTCAAATGGGTTATCCAGGGATAAACAGCTTTACTTACAATTTATCCTTGGCCTGGACATAGGAGGTGAGCAAGAAAGGAAAGAGGCTATTCAGATAAAATAACTTCAAGATAGGGAAACAATTCTACTTGAACATTGTTTGAGAGTCAGTTGCATAAGCCAAGGAGGTGATAACTACGGTTGCCAGCTAATGTGTGTGTGCACGTGTTCAGTGGTGTCTCATTCTTTGCAGCCCTATGGACTGTAGCCTGCCAGGTTCCCCTGTCCATGAATTCTTCAGGCAGGAATACTGGAGTGGGTTGCAGCCAGGGGATCTTCCTGACCCGGGGATCAAACCCATGTCTCTTGCATCTCTTGCATTGGCAGGCAGATTTTTCACCACTAGTGCCACCTGGGAGCAAATGAAGATATAGGACACCCAGTTGCATTGGCATTTCAGATACAAATAATAAATCTTTTAGTATGTGTATATTCCTTAAGACAAGCATTTTTCAAATGGGAGTGTTAGATAGATTGCCTGTTAGAGGGTAAAGGGAAAAAATATGTATTTTAGTATTGAGCATGTCCCAAATATTACATGGGGCATATTGAAAAAAAAAAAAAAGAACTATTCACCATTTACTTGAAATTCAACTCTTAACTGAGTGTCCTTCATTTTATCTGGGAGCTCTGTTTATGATATTATCTACTTAAAGAAAATCTGCTGAAGGACAAATCATCTCTTATTTCATCAAAAAACTAGTCTTTTAAGGTTAGATTGGAATTTGAGATTCCTTTAGTTGAGAGGTGTTTATTTTTAGATGAAGTGTTATGTTCTGGATTGCAGAGCCAGGAGTCTCAGGATCACCTCTCAACCTCGAGCTCCCTGACTCCCAGGTCAGATCTCCTTCTACTCCATTACTCAGCATCCTTCCAAAAGAGATTCATTTCTGGTGCTTGTGATTCTGCATTGTTCTTTTGTGGTTCATTGGCCTCCCCTTCTTTCTATAGCCTTTCTTTCTAAATAGGTCCTCATCACAAAATGGCTTCTTTGTTTTTGTTGATACACAATCTGAGCAGTTAGCAGACTTCTCAAAATATTAAACTTACCTGCCTAGGTCCATATGTCTATGCTTTCAAGATTAAAATAGTTAATGTAGAAAATTCAGGAAGCTTAAAACAGTTCTAAGAAGACAATAAAAATTGCCCACAATTTTCCATGTTTGTGGATAGATATTATAAACATTTTGGTGGGACCCTTATCTTTCTGTTAAAAAGTGAGGTACAAAATTATGTATTATTTATTAGTTATATACATAATTATAACATATATTTATATCTATTAATTACATTAAAATATATATTATATGTTTTATAATTTAATATTTATTTTAATGTACTTAATTTTTTGACATATTAAATTATAAAATGCATTATATATTTATATATTCATGTCATCTATTACATATATTGAATATTTTGAATATGTCATAGCCACATATTTTATAACCTGCTTATATAGACTAACTACATTCATTTGTATTTTTCTTAACAATATTTTCTGCAATAGGATACTTATTGGCTGGATAGGATTGTATAACATGGATATACTATGTTTTATTCCATCACTTTCCTATTAAAATTTATTAAGTCTTTTTTTCCCCCGATAGTGATTGATGCTCTTAGGAACATTGTTATAGACAAAACTTTGCACACTTTACTGATTGTTTCTACATTTAAAGGGTAGATGTCATTACTGATTTGTAGAGGAAGCTCATTTTAAAGGTTACTGATTTACAGATACTACAAAAGTATTCTAGTATCCTACTTATCTGCAGTAAGTAGCTGATAGGCAGGTTGTGGAAGGACACATTTCCTGCACCTATGGTTATCGGTAATTTAAAAATGTCCCTAATATGTGGTGCTAGTGGTAAAGAGCCTGCCTGACAATGCAGATAAAAGAGACGTGGGTTCGATCCCTGTGTCGGAAGATCCCCTGGAGGAGGGAATGTAAAACCCACTCCGGGATTCTTGCCTGAAGAATCGCATGAACAGAGGAACCTGGCGGGCTATCGTCCCGAGATGCAAAGAGTGGGACACAACGGAAGCGACTTGGCGCTCACACAAGAGAGGTAAGACGGTGACAAAAGCTACCTGAGTTTTGTTTCACTGATAACAAAAGGAGGGGTTGAAGATTTTCCGCGTGTTTACGCATGCGCCTGTGTGTGCCTGGTGTCCTGCTCGGCGACCTGATGGACGGTGGCCCACCAGGCTCCTTTGTCTGTGGGCTTCTCCAGGCAAGATTACTGGGGTGGGTGGCCATTTCCTTCTCCAGGGGATCTTCCCCACCCAGGGATTGAACCTGCATCTCCTGTGCCTCCTGCCTTGGCAGGCATTCTTCACCGCCGGGACTCCTGGGAAGCCCTTCCACACATGTACAGGCCACTGTTTCTGCTTTCTCTATAGTGACTTGGTTTTCTTTTTGCCTGTATGTTATCCTTCCATGGAATCTTCATTTTTTTTCTTACTAAGTGAAAAATTTTAAAATTCTATTAAGATTCTTAATCTTTTTCTTTATTACATGCCATAAATAATTTTTTAATATATCATTGCCTTTTAAATTTTATTTGTGAATATTTTATTATGCAAAAGTTCTTAGTTTAAATGCAATTAATTGTCAGTTTTTTCTCATAGTCGAAGTTATGCTGAGAAAGACGCTCCCTTATTTGCAAAATATATGTATTTTTCTTCATTTCTTAATGAACAAATTAAGCTATTTGCATTTAACTCTTTAACCCAGGCTGACTTTTTTGGTATGCAATTTTTTTCTTGATGTTTGCAATCTGGACAGTTTAAACACATTGCAAAAAAAAAAAATCTGTAATGGAACACAATTTTTCACATATAGTCATTTCTCCCATTTCTGCATAGAAATAGTATATATGCAAAGAATGTGTAAATGTTATGACCCCCAGGGAACTCTCAGGAGAGAGCACTTCTTTAATGTCTTAATGCTTCAAAGGACCTGCAAACAAAGAAGGTTTTTTTTTTTCTATTGACCTATTATATTTGCATAATCTTTTCTGATGTCACATAGAAGTAGAGAGAAGACTTGTTTTGGCATCTGAAAGCAGATCTAGGACAGAGGGGTGAAAGTTACACAGAGACAGAGCTCAGCTCAAAGTAGGGAAGACAAAGCTTCCTGGAAGTCATTGTTCTGACCATCCACCCTAAGGCATTGCCCAGGGTTTCTTTCTTAGGATGCTTTATGATGCGAGTTAATGGGCAGGTACCCCATCCCCACGAGAACAATATCTTTCAGTCAAACAGCTTAAACCTCTTTGTTCTAGTTATTATTTATTTTCCCCAAACTGGTAGGCTTTTAAACCAACCATGTTATTAATATTTTTCTCATGATTTTGGGTGAGGAATTAGGGATCGTTGGCTTAGGATCTCTCAGGAGGTTGCGGTCAGTTGCTGTCTGGGTGCGTTAACCCAAGGCTCTGCTGGATGTTCCAGACGGTTCAGTCGCATGGCTGGCAGTGGATGCTGGGTGTTGGCTGAGAGCTCCGCAAGGACTGTTGGCCTGAGCTCCTACACACGGTTCTCAAGTGTGGTAGCCTCAGGTGGTCAGACTTGCATGGCACCTACCTGACAGAGTTCCCCTAGAGCAGGTAGTCCGGGGGAGCCAGTGGAAGCCGAGTGGTCTTGGAAGTTCCATAGTGCCACTTCTGTTATAGTCTATTGGTTAGAGTAGTCCCAAGCCCAGTCACTTTTTAAGAAGAGGAGTGTATACTCCACTTCTCATTGCAAGGAGTATGAAAAAATTTGAGGTGATTTTTAAAAACAGCAGATCTACTGATGCATGCTTTCTATTACCTGCCTCTTCTTCACCCGTGGTTTGTTTCATGGCTTCACTCTGCTTTCTTCCAATGCAGCAACATGGTTGGTGGCAGGAGTTTGCCAGTGGGGGACATCAGATCTCTGCCTGTTTACAGGACCTCTCAAGCAAACCATCTGGAGATTTTTTAATTTCAGTGTTGTACTGAGTTACTATCTTTAGATTTGCCAAATATCAAACACTTCCCCACACTCTAATTTCACTCTGTGTTCATTTATTTCTAGATGAATTCTAACTTAGGTAGGGAGAGATGGTGCAAATGTGTTACACTGTCCCTGGGCTCTGTTTAAAATTTCTATGCCAGGGTTCTAAGGTTGACCTTGGTTGCTGGCCCAAAGCTCTTCGGCATGACAGGCTGAATCTGCTACCCCTTCATGAATTTCTGGGATTGACCATCTGTGACCCTGGTTAGTTGAACCTTTGTTCACACCCTGGTTAAGGAGGCTACATGACGCAAAGAATGTTATATAGGACTCCTGCCCTGGGCGGAATGTCCTTTAAAATTCCATGTTTGTTATAACAAACCTTTTAGAGGCTAGATAGACTAAAAAGGCCAAAGCCTCATCATTCAAACTGAGTTACAAATGAATTTATGTAATTCAGAAGCATTGGCATAACTGGGAAGCTGGAGTCAGACAGGCAGCCCCTGCATTTGTTGTCTGGCTGTGTCTGCAGAGCTGCTGTGTTTGCTTAAATTAGGGCATGTTCATGGTTCCAAAAGGGTGTGAAGGCAACATCTATTTGTTGGTTTATGTCCCAATAACATTACAATGGCCTAGGGTTTACTTGCATCAACTGCTCCGGGGTGTGGATGGCTTTCTGATTGTCAGCCTTGCTCAGTGAAGCCTCGCAGGGACCATCGCAGTGGGCTGGGAAGGAGCAAGGTTGTGTAACAGCAACTGCAGTGCTGAGCTGTGCTGTATCTTATAAGGGAATGGCAACCAAGACCACAGGATTTGGTCTAATGAGACAGTGAAAAGTCAGTGGTGAGTTGAATCTCTCTTTTTGACCTACTTTAGAAGCCCTCCTGCAGTTCAAGTTTGGAGAAAAAAAAAAAAAATAAATGGACTAGGCAGAAATCTCTAGCTATAAAATACATTGTAGATCCAGTTAACCATTTTGAAGGTCCATTTTTTTCTCAATGAAATATATGTTCACCAAATTTGTGTCCTAAGCTATGTGATCATCATCTAGGGATCAGATTTTTTTAAGCAAGGTCTCTTCTATTTACCTGTTTGCTTTCTAATCTGTTTTTTTGTTGTTGTTCTTGCATAATTTCATAGCTAGCCTCCAGGTTACCCTTTGTTGTTGTTGAGTCACTAAGTCGTATTCAACTCTTTGCGACTCCATGGACTGCAGCATGCCAGGCTTTCCTGGAGTTTGCCCAAACTCATGTCCATCGATTTGGAGATGCCATCCACTCATCTCATCCTCTGTTGCTTCCTTCTCTTCCTGCCTTCAAGCTTTCCTAGCAGCAGGGTCTTTTCCAAAGAGTTGGCTCTTCTCATCAGGTGGTCAGAGTATTGGAGCTTCAGCTTCAGCATCAGTCCTTCCAATGAATATTCAGGGTTGATTGCCTTTAGGATTGACTGATTTGATCTCCTTGCTGTCCAAGGTTACCCATGCTTGGAGATTGTTTTCTGTCCTAAAAAGAAAAGATCCCATTTCTCTGGCATTAGAAACTTTGGTCCAACATCAAGGCCCTTATCCTGAGGATCTTTCGTGTGTTCATGGATCACAGCTCCCCAACTCCCTCCTTAGTTTCAGATCCTGATCTTGCCTTGTCTGCTGAATCCTGCCCAGGACTCCTGCTTTTGTCTTCCTCATCTCGAGTTCTTAGCCTGTGGCCTCTTATTTCTCAGTGTGACAGCCACGATGTAGCCACTGGACACGGTTCAGCTGTCACATATTTGTTTAGCATGAAGACATTCAGGAATACCTTCTCACCAAAGTAATGAAGAGCAGAGTCAATGTATTTCTCCCTAGAAGCAGGCAACTGAGCAGGATGTGCTTTACAGACTGTTGGGCTTTACAGTTCATTAATTCATTCAACACTTATTTACTGAGTGCTTAATAAGCACAAGGTGCTGGCATACAATAAGAAAATTAGACATCATAAAAAGTGCTGTGAAGAAAATTTAAGCAAGATAATATGATAGCGTGAGCTCCAGGGGTTGAGAAACATGATAAATCTGATGGCCAGTGAAGTCATCTCTAAGGAAACAGAGACCCAGATGACAAGAAAGACTAGTCAGGCAAAAATCTGGGGGAAGACCATTCAGGCAGATATAATGTGTGAAGGTCCTAAGGAGGGAAACAAACTAATGAGGGCAAGTGGGCAGACGTGATGTGAAATGAAGCACAGGAAGAGCTTTAAAGGACAGGGTGAGTTCAGATGGGGTCCTGAATAGTTATGAAAAGCTGTTGGAAGAATTTAAAGCAAGAAAATGGTAATCTGATTTTATGTTAGGGCCAAGACTAGACGCACAGATGCCAGCTAAAAGCCTAGAACCATTTTTCAGGTAAAAGATGATGGAGAAATGTATGAGGGTATAGTAGCCCTACTAGACAGGGTTGGCCAAAGAGTGGCTAGGACATGATGGATTTATGTGTGAGTGTGTGTGAGTGTGTGTGTGAAGTCGCTCAGTCATGTCCGACTCTTGGAGACCTCATGGACTGTAGCCTACCAGGCTCCTCCCTCCATGGGATGCTCCAGGCAACAGTACTGGAGTGGGTTGCCGTTTCCTTCTCCAGGGGATCTTCCCAACCCAGGGATCGAACCAGGGTCTCCTGCATTCCAGACAGATGCTTTAACCTCTGAGCTGGGGAATGAAAGAGAAACAGCAAGGTCAAGGATGACCTCTCAGTTTTCAGCTTGAGAATCTGAATAAGGTGGAAAAAATAAGGTGGGTAACTGGAGTCCAGAGGAAAGGTCAGATTTGGGAAATGTCAGTTTAAACATGGTATCTAAATCCACTGGACAAGATGCAAGTAGTTCTTTAAAGTGATACAAAGACAGGGGTAAAGGAATAATTTCTTAGCTTAAAAAAGAGACTAAATGGCCCAATGTGCCATTATATCAAAGAGCCAGAAGAGGGAAAATGGACTTGCTCTCAAGCAGAAGGGATTTATTGAGGCTAAACAGACACATAACTCAAGCTGAGCACCTGAAGAGAATATGGAATGAACTTTATGTGACTTTTTATAACTGCATGTCAATGTATAGCTAAATGCACATACCATATGTATATAACTCAATGAGTTTTCACAAAGTGAAAATACCTATGTTACCAGCACCTAGATCAAGAAGCAATATTCAGTTCAATTTAGTCGCTCAGTCATGTCCGACTCTTTGCAACCCCATGAATCGCAGCACGCCAGGCCTCCCTGTCCATCACCGACTCCTGGAGTTCACTCAGACTCACGTCCATCGAGTCAGTGATGCCATCCAGCCATCTCATCCTCGGTTGTCCCCTTCTCCTCCTGCCCCCAATCCCTCCCAGCATCAGAGTCTTTTCCAATGAGTCAACTCTTCGCATGAGGTGGCCAAAGTACTGGAGTTTCAGCTTTAGCATCATTCCTTCCAAAGAAATCTCAGGGCTGATCTCCTTGAGAATGGACTGGTTGGATCTCCTTGCAGTCCAAGGGACTCTCAAGAGTCTTCTCCAACACCATAGTTCAACCAATAAAACTTGTGGGATTTCTGGACACTGAAATATGAATTACTGATTTAGAAGAATTTCAGGAAAAAAAGTAAAACTTAAGGCTAGAAAAAATATGGCTACACTCACATATTAAATGTATATCTGCAAAATAAAGCACTAAGGTAGAAATGCAGTGGTAAAGGACAAAAAAGAAGAAACAGAAGTCAAGCCCTGGACATGGCAAATGTTACAGTAGGGATAATAATCAGTCTTAATGTGCTGAATTAGAAATCATTAATAAAAAGATATAGATAATAAAAACAAGACTCTGAAAAGTAGTATTAGAAAAGCATCAGGTTCAGCAGTCTTTATTTTGTCTTTTCAAAGAAACAGCTTTTGGTTTTCTTGATTTTTCTCTATTGACTTCCTATTTTCAAATTCATAGATTTATTTCTGCTATCATTTTTATTATTTCTTTTCTTCTACTTACCTTGAATTTAATCTGCCTTTCTTTTTCTAGTTTCCTGAGGTAGAAGCTTCTACTACTGATTGTAGATACTTCTTCTAATATATACATTCAATGCTATAAATTTCTATCTGAGCACTATTTTCACTGAATCTCACAAATTTTTATAAATTGTTCTTTCATTAAGCTCAAAATAATTTAAAATTTCTCTTGAGATTTCTTCTTTGATTCATATATTATTTAGACATGTATTATTATTCTTTACTAAAAAAATTAAGACCCAAGAAGTTAGGTATCTTATAAAGGTCAAAATGAACACTGGTCATAGATTTTATATACATATATTTTTTCTTTCAAATTTTACTACACAGGTGAATAAACATTCTAAATTAAAAACAAAAATTAGAAGTTCAGCAAAACATTATGAAATGAAACACTGTTAAATATGTCTTTAAAAATAATAACTTGTAACTGACTTTACTATGTAGAAAACAGTATCCTTAACACCAGCACTTTACCTTCAGTCAGAAACAAATTCCTGAATTTTCGTGCAATTCTGGTCCATATCACCATGCTCCCTGCCCATTTTCCCTAACTTCTATTTTTAACTCTTTTAAATTATATTAGGTAAATTATTACATAGTAAAATTAATTTTTGATATTGATCTGTATGAGTTATACTGAAACACAAAGACCTCAAATAGCCAAAACAATCTGGAGACAGAAAAACGGAGCTGGAGAAATCAGACTTCCTGACTTCAGACTATGCTACAAAGCTACAGTCATCAAAGCATTACATACAGTACAGGTACAAAAACAAATATATAAATCAATGTCACAGGATCGAAAGCCAGAAATAAACCCACACATGTATGTCAATTACTCTATGACAAAGGTGGCAAGAATATACATGGATAAAAGACAATCTCTTCAATAAGTGGTGCTGGGAACACTGGAGAGCTACACATGAAAGAATGAAATTAGGGCATTTTTAAACACCATACACAGAAATAAACTCAAAATGCATTAAAGACTTAAAGGTAAGACTGGATATTATAAAACACTGAGAGGAAAAATCAGGTAGGACACTCTCTCACATAAACTGGAACAATAATTTTTTGGATCCATCTTCTACAGTAATGGAAATAAAAATACAAATGAGACCTAATTAAACTTAAAATCTTTTGTACATCAAAGGAAACCATAAACAAGACAAAAGGGCAGCCTACAGAACATGAGCAAGTATTTGCAAACAATGCAACCAACAAAGGATTGATCTCTAAAATATGTAAACAACTCATATAGCTCAATATAAAATAAAACAAACAACCCAATAAAAAAATGGGCAGAAGATCTGAACAGATATTTCTCCAAAGAAGATATAGAGATGGCCAAAAGGCACATGAAAAGATGTTCAATGCTGCTAATTATTAGTGATTTAATCACACACACACAAACACAAACACACTCTGCTGAACACCTGAAATGAACACACTGTAAATCAGCCATACTTCAATTAAAAAACTGCTTTGATAAAACCTAATTTAAAAAAATTTAAATACAATAAATCACTTTTTCTTTTGTTTTACACCACTTCATTTTACAAAAGACCTACATTATTAGTACGTGTTTTCATTAACCAAAAAAAAGAAAAGAAACCCAACTCTGAAGAGTATTTTAGCTTTTATTTAAAAAAAGATAATTGCCTTTTATTTGGACCATTTCTCCTTACAAAAGGTTTCACAACACAGTCTACTTTTGCATAAGAAGGAAACCTGTAATGTCATTTCTTCTGTAAGTATTGGCAAGAACTCACCAGAAAAACCATCTGGGTCTAAACATTTCTTTTCTGAAAAGTTTTAAACAATGAATTAAATTTCTTTTAACAGTTTTAAGACTAGGTACAATAATCTTTTTCTTCTTGAGTGAGTTTATGTACTCTGTTAAAGAATTAATCGATTTCAAACAATTGGTCCACTTCACCTAATTTGACAAATTTATGTCCATATAGTTGTTCTTAGTATTTCTACCATCCCTTGGATTTTTGTGGGGTCTGTAATGATATTCCTTCATTTGACACTGGTTCTATATGTCTTCTCCCTTTTTTGCCAATTTTGCTAGAAACTACCAATTTTGTTATCAATTTTTGGTTTTATTGACTTCTGTTGTCTTCCTGCTTTGAATTTCATTCGTTTCTCCTCTTATTTGGATTTATTTTATTCTCTCCTGTCTAGTTTTTCAGACAGAAATATACAGATTTATGCACTTTCTTTTTTTTTTCCTAATAAAAGCACTAAATACAGTAAGTTTTCTCATAAACACTCACGATACAGCATATATTTTGACATGATATATATTTTCAGTCTTGTTCAGTTCAAAGTATTTTTTAATTTCCTCTGAGGCTTCTTCTTTTAGCCAACAGATCATTCAGAAGTCTGCTATTTAATTATCTTGGAGCTTGGAGATTTTCCTTTTATCTCTGTTTTTAATTTTCAGTTCATTTNTATTTTGACATGATATATATTTTCAGTCTTGTTCAGTTCAAAGTATTTTTTAATTTCCTCTGAGGCTTCTTCTTTTAGCCAACAGATCATTCAGAAGTCTGCTATTTAATTATCTTGGAGCTTGGAGATTTTCCTTTTATCTCTGTTTTTAATTTTCAGTTCATTTCCACCATAGTCTGAGAACATACTTTCCATTCAATTCTTTTAAATTTAAGATTTTTATTATGACCAATTTTATCTTGATAATATCCACGTGTACTTGAAAAGAATGTACACTCTGCTATTGTTGGGGTAAAGTATTCTTGTAATATCAATCAGATCTAGTTGGTGGATAGTGTTGTTTAGTCACTCTGTACCCTTATAATGTCTGTCAGTTACTTTGATCTATTCCTAAGAAAGTCATGTTGAAGTCTTCAACAGTAATTGTTAAGCTCTCTATTTCTCCTTTAAGTTGTGCCAGATTTTGTTTCATGTATTTTCAAGTTCTGTTGTTAGGTATGCACATGTTTAAGGTTGGTAAGTTAACCCTATTTTCAATGTATGCCCCATTCTTTATCCTAGGTTGTTTCAAAGTTTATTTTGACTGCTTTGGATTGGTGTTTGCAGGATATATCTTTTAACCTACCTATATTATTTTATTGGAAGTAAGTTTCTAAAGTAAATAATAGGGTCATTTTATAATGAACTCTAATGATCAAAAAAGCAAGAGTTCTAGAAAAACATCTATTTTTGCTTTATTGACTATGCCAAAGCCTCTGACTGTGTGGATCACAATAAACTGTGNTTTTTTTTTTTTTTTTCCTTTTAAGTCTATTTAATCTATGGGGGCACATCCAATCTGCCAAACTGGATGAATTCCACCCCAGCCTTTATTGCCCCTCAACTTTCTGTTTGGGGTTGCACTTGAATCTGGAAACATTCCGAAAAATGGAGGTATAGTCTGTAATCTCCACTTCAATGTAGTCTCAGCAGATATCTCTGGGTCTTGTGGGTCAGTCCCATCAGATGAGTATCACACCTTTTTGTCTTAGTTGAGACCAGAGGTGGAAGCTTAAATGTCTTCCCTCTCACTGTTATTATTTCCTCATTGGGATTAATCTTTCATAAAACAGTTTGAAAAGCTATTTGACTTCAGGCTATGTCTGCTTTCTCCAGGGCAAATATCCTTTAGGCTAGAAGTACAAAACATTCTGGCAACCTGGCTTCCCTGGTAGCTCAGCTGGTAAATAATCTGCCTGGAATGCAGGAGACTCCAGTTCAATTCCTGGATTGGGAAGACCTCCTGGAGAAGGGATAGGCTACCTGCTCCAGTATTCTTGGCACAAAACATTCTGGCAGCTTTTTTTTCTTTTTAATAGAGTGGGATGGAGAATATAAGGAGAATCAGGTTTGATTAATATTTAGCAAAAGTATACTACTATGTCATTTTGGCAGTGGGAGAGGGCAGGCAGTCAGCATGACAAATCAGTAACACATAATGCTATATATATATATTTATAGCTATAATTAAAGTTATATACAGCTGAATAGTAAAAAGTAGTAAGGAGGAAAAAAATAAGCCAGTGAAAGTGGAATAGAATTGTCAAGTGGAAGAGAAGCTATTCAAATTTTAAATGGTCTGACCAGAGAAGTTCTCAGTGAGAAGCTGCTATTTGAGTACAGCCGTGAAGGAGAGGCATAGCTAATCACACAGACATGTGGTGTAAGAGCATTTCAAGCAGTGGGAACAGCTAGAGCAAAGATAACTGAGCTAGAAAGGCAAAGAGAGAGAGGGAAAATATTTCCATGAAATATAGCAAGTAAAGGGATCCCATCTTTAACATACAGATGACTCAAATAATCAATAAAGTACTAATAAATAAATGAGTAAAGATTATGAGCAAACCACAAAAGAGTAACTGCACCAACTAGCAATAAACCAAAAAAATCATGTATATAGATATCATCATTGACAAGTAATCAAACAAACATACTAAACTAAATTAGCATTTAAACCACTGTATTTCAATGAAACCAACATAAAAACAACTAAAATTATAGTGCTTGTCCTGGTAAGAATTCATAGAAACAAACACACTGGTGTTTTGATGACAGAAGTGTAAATCAGTATACTACTTTGGAAAATCAATTTGGCAACCAGTACCTGAACCCAAACTGGGAAAGGAGTATGTCAAGGCTGTATACTGTCACCTTGCTTATTTAACTGATATGCAGAGTACATCACGCAAAATGCCAGGATGGATGAATCACAAGCTGGAATCAAGATGGCCAGGAGAAATATCAATAACCTCAGATATGCAGATGACACCACCNTCCAGTGGTCATGCATGGATGTAAGAGTTGGACTGTGAAGAAAGCTGAGTGCTGAAGAACTGATGTTTTTGGACTGTGGTGTTGGAGAAGACTCTTGAGAATCCCTTGGACTGCAAGGAGATCCAACCAGTCCATTCTGAAGGAGATCAGCCCTGGGTGTTCTTTGGAAGGAATGATGCTAAAGCTGAAACTTCAGTACTTTGGCCACCTCATGCGAAGAGTTGACTCACTGGAAAAGACTCTGATGCTAAGAGGGATTGGGGGCAGGAGGAAAAGGGGACACCGAGGATGAGATGGCTGGATGGCATCACCGACTCAATGGACTTGAGTTTGAATGAACTCTGGGAGTTGGTGATGGACAGGGAGGCCTGGCGTGCTACGATTCATGGGGTCGCAAAGAGTTAGACACGACTGAGCGACTGAACTGAATTGAATGATCTCTTTTAATTGATATGTCTAAAGCATTTAAAATTTTAAAGTAATTACTGACAAGTGAAAATTTATATCTACCATTTCAGTGTTTGTTTTCTGCTAGTTCCCTTTTGTATTTAGCATTTTTTAAGTTTCACTTTACCTTATCCATTGTGATTCTAAATCATATTTTGTAAACAATGGTTGCAGAGACAACAATATACATATTAATACTGAACCTTTCAGCATCTACTTAGAATCAGTATTTTACCACTCAATAGATGTATTACACTATATTCATTGAAAAACACATAATGTTGTCATTCTTGTTAACTACCAAATATATTTTGAAGAACTCAATCTGTGATATTTACACAGATATTTACCATTCCTGTTGATCTTTTATTTCTGATGTCCAAGTTTCCTTCTGGTATCTTTTTCCCTTCTGTCGTAAGGACATTCTTTAGCAAATTTTAGATCTGGTCTTCTGGCAATGAATACTCCCAGTTTTCCTTCATCTGAATATGTCCTTATGTCACTCTCATCCTTAAAAAATATTTTTGCTGGTTATGGACAATTCTTTTCTTTAAGCACTTTAAGAAATTTTGCCTCTTTCTTCTTACCTTCATGGTTTCTGATGAGAATTCCTTAATCACTGTTCTCCCAGAGGTAATATGTCATTTTTCTCTTGTTGCTTTCAAGATTTTTTTTTCCTGTTTTTTCTTTTCTCCCCCAAGACTCTGTTGAATTTTTAAAATTTCTTTTCCCCTGCTATTGAGTCATCCAGTAGGTTTTTCCCACTTACTGCAGTTTTCATTTCTAACAATGCCTTATCCTTTTTATATATTCTCTTTCTCTGCAGAGACTTTCGGCTTTTCCATTTATTTGAACAGCATCCACAATAGCTCACTGGAGCATTTGTAAAATAGCTTCAATAAAGTCTCTGTCATATAATTTGAACATCTCTATCATGATGGTATATGTTGATCACCTCTTCGCACGTCAACTGAAGTTTTCCTGGTTCTTCATATGTTAGGTTATTTTGGACCGTAATCTGGACATTTAAAATATTTTATATAATTGTGGTTCTTGTTTAAATTCAGTGGTTAATGTTAATATTTTTGTTTTAATAGATGATTAGGTTCAGAATGCAATTTTAGCATGGCTTCGATGGGTATGGTTCCATTATCAGTTCTCAAAGCCTTTGCTGTGCTATTTGAATTTGTGCCACTCTGTATTATTAAATAATCAGTCTAGGACTTGGGCAGTAGTCTGTTACTTCCATGTATATACAGCTGGGGCGCTAGCCCATTTAAAAACTTAATGGAATTGTTTTCCCAAATTTCTCCCTCTACATAATCTCAGTACTTTCAAATTTCACTAGGCATCCCTTTCCACTTCTTCAGTCAGAACCTGGGGCTTCAGGTAATCTGCTTGCCCACACAGTTCTGTTACTGTACTTGCTCTGGGGATCAATCGACAGAAGGTCAGAAAAAGCAAGGTGGTGAGGGGCACCACCACTAACAGACTGTAGGTTTGTTAGTTGGTCTGTCAGTTTGAGAGGAAGATTCTCACCCTCAGTGTCGTGGCTGTAGGCTATTGCCATCACTACAGGGTTACTTAGGACTTCAAAATGAGAACAGAGGAAAATGGGGAAAGAAAGACTGAATTTCCGCATTCACACTAAGCATTATGTTTCCCACACCTTAAGCCAGAACTAGGGGGCTCTTTTTTGGAGCTCTCTGTCCATTCCTAAGTGCTCACTTGTAGCCCGCAGATTGTGTTCAATTCAGTTTCAGAAATACCAGAGGGAAAAACAAAGGTAAACTAAGCACCAGTTTGATGTTTTACATTCTAGTCTTCTTTCCCAATCTAACATGTTATTATTATTTATTCTTCGGAGTCCTCAAAACAGCTGCTTCATCCTTTCTGTCTGGATCTTATAAATGCATTCAGAAGGAGAAATAAGGTGTGCATGCTTAATATATCATATATGAAAATGAAACTAACCTCTAACTTCTATTCTCAATACTCAGTTCTAACACATGGACTTTACATATCCTTATCAGAAGATAACAGTAATCTAAAATTTAAAAAACAGTCCTGTGAGTTCTCCTTTCATTAAAAAAAATCTCTAATTCATACAATAAGTAATTAATGAAAAGATAGTCACAACACTACTAAAAAGTTTTTATGATTATAGACTATCTCTACAAGCTTCAAAACTTTATAGAGCACTATCAGAAAAGAAAGACTCCATTTAAGACACAAATAATTGAAAAGAAATCCTCCATTCATGGATTGAAAGAATATTGATAAAATGTCCTTACAACTCAAAGCCATCTAAAGATTCAACTCAATTCAATTCCTATCAAGATTCCAATGGTATTTTTTTTTAACAGAAATAGCAAAAACAATCCTTAAACTTATGCAAAGCACCTATCTGATTAGGCATTAAAATCAAAATATATAAAGGACTCATATACTTTAAAATAAATCCAATAAAAACTGGGCAAGGACCTGAACAGACAGTTTTTCAAAGACGATATCAGAACAGCCAATATGTACATGAAAAGTGCGCAACATCACTAATCAGTCAGTTCAGTTCAGTCGTATCTGACTCTGCAAACCCATGGACTGCAGCACACTACACTTCCCTGCCCATCACCAACTCCCAGAGCTTGTTCAAACTCATGTCAATCGAGTCAGTGATGCCATCCAAGCATTTCATCCTCTGTCATCCCCTTCTCCTGTCTTCAATTTTTCCCTGCATCAGGGTCTTTTCAAACAAGTCAGGCTTCACATCAGGTAGCCAAAGTACTGGAGCTTCAGCATCAGTCCTTCCAAGGAATATTCAGGACAGATTTCCTTTAGGACAGACTGACTGGATCTCCTTGCAGTCCAAGGGACTCTCAAGAGTCTTTTTCCAACACCACAGCTCAAAATTCTTCAGCACTCAGCTTTCTTTATAGTCCAGCTCTCACATCTACATGTAACTGGAAGAAACATAGCTTTGACTAGACAGACCTTTGTTGGCAAAGTAATGTCTCTGCTTTTTTATATGCTGTCTAGGTTGGTCATAGCTTTTCTTCCAAGAAGCAAGCAAATTGATAGAAAAAGAGATTCGGTTTGTGATTTCCAGAGGTGGGAGGAGATAGAATGAAGGTGGTCAAAAAGAACAAAATTAGGTAAATAAATAAGCACTGGAGACGCAATGTACAGCATGATGACCACAGTTAACATTGCTTATGTTATACCTTAAAGTTGCTCAGAATGTAAATCCTAACAGTTCTCATCACGAGGAAAAAACTTTTTTTTCTTTTATTTTGTATCTTCATGAAATAATGGGTATTAATTAAATTTACTGTAGTAATCATTCACATTATATGCCAGTCATTATGCTGTATGATGACATGAAAAGTCAATAATATCTCTATAAAACTGAAAGAAAAAGATTTTAATAAAAATGTTTAAATGTTATGGTGTCTATAATATTATTAAATATAATTATAAAACAATTAAGATGATAAAGCATAAAGTGGTATTTATAATTAAACCTAAGACACGCAGCTTATCCAACTTTGTATCTTCCTGTATTCTTTCCCTCAGGAGTACTGTTTCAAAATTAAATATTTTAAAATATAAAAAAGGACTCTGCTTCCTTGTTCTTTACATAAACTGCAATAATATGATGGGGACATCACCAGGTATTTATATGGGTGATACATTTACAGCTGGTAATACATTACTAGTTAAGAGTCATCATTCAATGAAATGTTAAATAACTTTCAGTAGTAGACTCAAATTAAAATCATTAAGGACATATTTTCTTTCAAACAATGATCCTTAAACTCTTCCAAACTGGTTCCTGACTGAGAAATTAAAAGTTTTAAAATTTAGTTTTAAAAAACAACAAAAAAGGTCAAAAGCAGAAAGAATACATCAATAAAATTTAAGTGGGCTTAGATTTGAAGCAAGATTTAAAGTTTAAGGAGGTCAATTTTTTTTTTTTAATGAAGGGAATCATCAACAAAGGTGTCTATCTCTATAATACTCTAAGAACTTCTCTGTTGACCTGTTTCAACCAACTTTTTCTCCATTCTAAGTGTTATGATCGCCAACTCTTATACATGTATTAGTCAATGACCATAAATTTAAAAGGAGCACTATAATACAACTATTTATTTATACAAGATTCAACTTTGTAGTTCTGGCAAAAGAATTTCAAACAAATTGAGGTATACAAAAATTAGTATTGCTCTTCATTTATTTAAAAAATAGTAAATGCTTTGCCATAGAAACTTATTAACCCTAAATGTGTCTTAAATGTTTAGACCATCATCATTTAATTAGTAGGCAGGTCTCTGTATCCACAGACTAAAGAAGACATTTTTCATAATGCATACTAATGAGATCTTACTTCCTCCAAACTTTATTTAAATCAGCCCATACTATTGTTAACCAATTAAAATTTTGAACTGAATCTAAGTTAATAAAGTATAGCAATTATAATCACATGGAAGATAACATAAGGTCACAATTTAATACATTTCTATCCAAGTTTAATATTCAGCTTTTTCCTATGCCCCTAGATATGGGGCATCTTGCCCAGTGTGAAGACACACTCACTGGATGGGAAGGGAGGATTGATGAGGGCCAAAGAGAGAAAAAAAGGCAAAGGAATCAGGGAAAGATAAGACATATAAGTCAGTTCAAATCTTTTACCATTAGTGGAAAAACAATTTAGTGAGTGAGGCAATGGATCAGGAATATCCTCCTTCATTCCATGACCCAGTCCCATATAAGGGGCCTGGAAACTTAAAGCAAACACCTGAGAATTTAGTAAACAAATCTTAAGAGTGATGAGAAAATTTTAATTTAGGTGTTATGGTCAAAGCTATTAATAAATTCTTAAAAGTTTGGCAGTATTCCAAAATGCACTCCAAGAAGAACACATTGGCCCACTGAGAAACACATACCACTATGTTGCAAATTCTGCAGGCAGGATGCTATAGGCCAAGAGATACGCAGACCAGTATTAAAAACAGCAAATTTCTCCATGTTAAAAACTAATTATAACTTTTTTTCTTATTAAAATAAGTACTTATTACAGTATTACAGGCAACACAAACTATGAAATTCAATCTAGAATTTACCACTCAAATGTGTGAATTCAATATTTTTAAACTGCTGGTTAAAGGGCAAATAAAAACACAAGCATCCTGTCCCTCTAAATGTTCCTATCAAATACAAACATAATAAAGAAATTAATACAAAGCTTGCTTTGAATAAGCTTCATATATAAGTGCCTGTGAGTCTATAAGTGAGTTTGTGAATATGTCCCCAAAATGGAGNATAAAAACACAAGCATCCTGTCCCTCTAAATGTTCCTATCAAATACAAACATAATAAAGAAATTAATACAAAGCTTGCTTTGAATAAGCTTCATATATAAGTGCCTGTGAGTCTATAAGTGAGTTTGTGAATATGTCCCCAAAATGGAGGCACAACACAGGCTTTTGTATCCTATCATTAGGGATACAGCTTGACATAACAGCACGCAATCTTACTTTAAATTTACTGCTCTGCTCCAACCACATTTCTTTCACTGAAGGTACCATAAATACCGACAAGAGTTAACTGGAAAAGCTTTGCACATAAAATGAAAACAGAAACTATAATATTTACACACATGCACAAAAACTAAACTTAACAATAAACAGTATCATTGCAATACCAACGGCAGTATTTTCCTCCTGGATACATTTTAAGATTCATCATTATCTTAGGATAAGACAAGAAAAAGTACTTTTTTGACATTTACTTTATCTTATTTTTTCCTATCTTTTTCATCTTTACCCCTTTATATTCATATGAAACTTAATAATATAACATTCATATAATATTCATATAATATAATAATGTTCATATAAAATAATTTAGCTTTGTCTCTGAAGTTAGAAAAATGGATACTAAAAAGGGAACACAGCCAGGTCATGGAAAACTAGATTTGGGAGGGCAGCCTTAACATTTTAAGGCTAAATAAAACCTTCAAGTAGATCCAACATCTCTCACACAATATCCTCATCTAGCATCAGGCCCAAGTTTAACACTTTCCTATTTCCTGTAAAGGCTGAATAATGCTCACTTCTAAGTTCATCCAGTTCTTCTACTCCAGAGACAACAAGTACCATATATTACTAAGTCAGGGTCAGCACTCCCTCTAGGAACCAGCGAACTGCTTCCTGAAGCAGTTAAGACTACCATTCCAATTTGGCTCCTTGAGTTTTTAACAGAGGCTGGCTCAGTGCTCTTGAGGTAGTAATGTCAATAACTCTTAAAGACANGAATGGGAAAGACTGGAAATCTCTTCAAGAAAATAAGAGATACCAAAGGAACATTTCATGCAAAGATGGGCTCGATAAAGGACAGAAATGGTCTGGACCTAACAGAAGCAGAAGATATTAAGAAGAGGTGGCAAGAATACACAGAAGAACTGCACAAAAAGATCTTCACAACCAAGATAATCATGATGGTGTGATCAGTCACCTACAGCCAGGCATCCTGGAATGTGAAGTCAAGTGGGCCTTAGAAAGCAACACTATAAACAAAGCTACTGAAGGTGATGGAATTCAAGTTGAGCTATTTCAAATCCTGGAAAATGATGCTGTGGAAGTGTTGCACTCAATATACAATATACAGTACATACCACTAATTCAGTTTTTAAAATTCAGGAAACTATGAATTCTAAATAAATCCAAGCTCAAAGCCTGGAGCTAAGAAACTATGTAAAAATTTTTATTAAAAAATAAAGTTAATATAATTATCTCCTTTATCTCTTCAGTATTCACTAACTACAACCCTCTGTAAGTTCAGAAAGAAAGAAGGGAGGAAGAGAGCGAGGAGGGAGGTAGGGGCATCAACAGTGAGGTTCATGTCTTTAACTCCTCTGTTTAACTCACATGCAGAGTACATCGTGTGAAATGCTGTACTGGATAAAGCAAAGCTGGAATCAAAATTGCCAGGAAAAATATCAACAACCTCCGATACACAGATGACACCACCCTTACGGCAGAAAGTGACAAGGAACTAAAGAGCTTCTTGATGAAAGTGAAAGAAGAGAGTGAAAAGGTTGGCTTAAAACTCAACATTTAAAAAACAAAGATCACGGCATCCGGTCCTATCACTTCATGGCAAACAGATGGGGAAACAATGACTTTATTTTCTGGTGTTCAAAAATCACCCCAGATGGTAAATGCAGCTATGAAATTAAAAGAGGCTTGCTCCTTGGAAGGAAAGCTATGATCACAAGCTAGGCACCATATTAAAAAGCAAAGACATTTGCCAACAAAGGTCTGCATAGTCAAAGTCATATGGTTTTTCCAATAGTCATGTATGGATGTCAGAGTTGGACTATAAAGAAAACAGCGCCAAAGAATGGATGCTTTGAACTGTGGTGTTGGAGAAGACTCTTTAGAGTCCCTTTGACTATAATTCTAAAAGAAATCATTCCTGAATATTCATTGGAAGGACTGATGTTGAAGCTAAAGCTCCAATACTTTGGCCACCTGATGTGAAGCCTGACTCATTTGAAAAGACCCTAACACTGGGAAAGATTGAAGACAGGAGAAGGGGATGGCAGAGGATCAGATGTTTGGATGGCATCACCAATTCGATGGACATGAGTTGGAGCAAGCTCTGGGAGTTGATGATGGACAAGGAAGCCTGGCACGCTGCTGTCCATGGGGTGGCAAAGAGTTGGACATGACTGAGCAACTGAACAGTACTGATACCAACCAAAGTTTAAAATTTTGAATTATTCAGCATACTCATGCTTTACCTTCTTTGTCTTTTTTAATAAGGCTCCATGAAATTATATGTTTCTTACTCACTATCTTCCAAAGCCTACCTCCCTGCCTAGAGATTTCAGTAGACATTCAATAAATATTTGCTAAATGAATGAATTTTAAAATTACATCTCAATTTAAAACTAATAAAAACTGTATATAAAATCTACTGTTTAAAGGCTATTATTTCAGTAAACTCTCCTGAATTTAGTCTTATATATGACTAAATACATTCATGACTTTCATAAGCTCTGAGTTTCTTTATTACTGAAAAAATGAAAGATGAAGACTTATAGCTATAAACCTAGATATATTTGTGAAAAGTGATGACCACATAATTTAATTTTCTACAAATGTCAAGAACCAATCACTAGATCTGGAGTATTAAGAATTTAAGTAATTCAGGAATTTATTCAACAACTATCTACTATGTGCCAACATTATGCTGCTGCTGCTAAGTCAATTCAGTCTTGTCCGACTCTGTGAGACCCCACAGATGGCAGTCCACCAGGCTCCCCAGTCCCTGGGATTCTCCAGGCAAGAACAGTGGAGTGGGCTGCCATTTCCTTCTCCAAGGCATGAAAGTGAAAAGTGAAAGTGAAGTCGCTCAGCAGTGTCCGCTCTTAGCGACCCCATGGACTGTAGCCCACCAGGCTCCTCCGTCCATGGGATTTTCCAGGCAAGAGTCCTGGAGTGGGTTGCCACTGCCTTTTCCAAACATTATGCTAGGCATCCCAAATACATATGGAAAAAATATCTATCTTCAAGAAAAGCATCAATGTGAGAAAGGAGTCACATGAGTGAATAACCAAACATGACTGGCAGGATGAATAAAATCTTACAAGAAAACAGAAGGTGAATGAACTTGGCGATAATGTTCAAAGATGAGATGATAAGTGATCTGGTTGCAAAGGAATGTAGAGTAGGTTGTGGGGGCTGAGAGAGTGCTAAGGTGATGCTGTCAGAAAAGGCATAATGAGCAGAGGTACAGAAATAAAGAATACATGCACACACAAGGTGGTGTGTTGTGTTTAGTCGAGTCAGACTCTTTGCAGAAATAAGGGAGATATTTAAACTTCTTTCTTAAAATGAAACATTAAACTATTTTGTGATGGACATCCCCTTTTTATAAAATATTCTTACAAAATAATTTTAATCAAAGATTANAAGGTGGTGTGTTGTGTTTAGTCGAGTCAGACTCTTTGCAGAAATAAGGGAGATATTTAAACTTCTTTCTTAAAATGAAACATTAAACTATTTTGTGATGGACATCCCCTTTTTATAAAATATTCTTACAAAATAATTTTAATCAAAGATTATTCTCTGAAGAACCTAAACTTCTAAGACTGGCCTAAAATTTATGAAGTATTCCCAGAAAAGTAATTTGACTTGTTATTATCTAAATAAATAGAACAAACCTTATATCACTTCCTTTAATATTTAGGCTCAAGTAAAAATCACGTGAGCAACAGCTTTAAATTTCATTATTACCACTTTGATGTACTTAATGTCAGTTACTCTAAAACTCCCGAATATAAATTCTTTCTTAGTTACTAACCATGTCTCTTCAAAAAGGACCATAAATTTCCTTAAGGGCAAACACTATTACTGTAATACTCTTTGAAGATTGCCATAGAAATCTAGAAATATAGTAGATATTCAATTAAATATTTACTAATTGTTCATTGAGATTTGGGGTTTTTACCTTTTTAAAAGCAAATGTTTTTGCTTCTCAGCCTTGTGACTAAGATGAGGTATAAAAGCATATGTTACCTTAAAATATACTTGGTATTTTATCATTCTGCAGTTTTTCATTCTCAGAAAACTTTAATAAGAAACTTGATAAGAAAATCAGAAGAATGGTTAGGAATTATCTTTTGAGGAGTGTTAATCTGTACCATCCCACCATAACCCACCATCAGGTTTGATTACAACCTTTGTCCTTTAGAGGAAGTTTTATTAGTCAACAAGATCGCTTACAGAAACCATGAGAGAAATTCTGAGGGTAATATCTGAACTTTGAGTTTATATATTAAGCTAATATTCTAAATAAAATAATGCAATCTTAATGTTTAAATGTTATCACATCTTGTAATTTTCATACTATTATGAAGAACTAAAAAAATAACTTGTGCAAAGATTACTTTTTCTGTAGAAAGACACAAACAGAAGACATGCCAAAATATTTACTGAAGGAGTAAAATACATTACTAGAATTAAAAATTCACTAGGTAAAGTTAATAATCACTGATCACTATAAAAACATATGGGAGTAACTTCTGGTTCAAGATGGCAGAGTAGAAGGGCCTGAGCTCATCTTTTCCTACAAGAGCACCAAAATTTCAACAACCATTGACAAGAGGATGCTTGAACTCACCAAAGGAAAAAAAAAAACACATCTCACACTCAAAGACACATAACTGCTGCGGTTCATGGTGCTGCAAAGAGTCTGACACAACTGAGCGACTGAACTGAACTGAACTGAATCATGATGAAAAAGCAGAAAGTTATGTCCAGATAAAGGGACAAGATAAAATCCCAGAAAAACAATGAAATGAAGTGGAGACAACCAGTCTTCCAAGAAAAGAATTCAGAATAATGATAGTGAAGATGACCCAGGATGTCAGAAAAAGAATGGAAGCAAAGATTGAGAAGATCCAAGAAATGTTTACCAAAGACCTAGAAGAACTAAAGAACAAACAATTAAGCAACACACTGGAAGGAATCAGTAGCAGAATAACTGAGGCAGAAGAATGGATAAATGACCTGGGTACAGAATGGTGGAAATCACTGCCACAGAACAGAGTACATAAAAAAGAGTGAAAAGAATGAAGACAGCCTAAGAGATCTCTGAGACAACATTAAACGCAGCAACATTTGCATTAGAGGGGTCCCAGAAGAAGAGAGCGCCAAAGGACCTAAGAAAACATTTGATGAGATAATAGCTGAAAACCTTCTGAACATGAGAAAGAAAATAGTCAACCAAGTCTAGGAAGCACAGAGAGCCCCAGGAAGAATAAACCCAAGGAGGAACACACCAAGACACATAGTAATCAAACTGACAAAAATTAAAGACAGAGATAAAATNTAATAGCTGAAAACCTTCTGAACATGAGAAAGAAAATAGTCAACCAAGTCTAGGAAGCACAGAGAGCCCCAGGAAGAATAAACCCAAGGAGGAACACACCAAGACACATAGTAATCAAACTGACAAAAATTAAAGACAGAGATAAAATATTAAAAGTAGCAAGGGAAAAATGACAAGTAACATACAAGTGAACTCCCATCAGGCTATCAGCTGATTTCTCAACAGGAACTCTACTAGCCAGAAGGGAATGGTATGATATATTTAAAGTGATGGAAGGAAAGAACCTATAACCAAGAATACTCAGCAGGACTCTCCTTCAGATTTGATGGAGAAATCAAAAGCTTTCCAGACAAGAAAATGTTAAGAGAATTCAGCA
The DNA here is from genome assembly GCA_006410875.1 of Neotragus pygmaeus. Classification (NCBI taxonomy): domain Eukaryota; kingdom Metazoa; phylum Chordata; class Mammalia; order Artiodactyla; family Bovidae; genus Neotragus; species Neotragus pygmaeus. The sequence continues at coordinate 187,717 of SJYV01022910.1, read as the reverse complement.
CCAGCAAACCAGCTTTACAACAAATAAAGGAACTTCTAAAGGAACTTCTCTAGGCAGGACAAAGAGAAGGAAAAGAAAATAAACCCAAAACAATTAAGAAAACGGTAATAGGATTATACATGTAGTGCACTTCCACTTAGCACATCACTCTGCCTGATCCTCCCAAATTGTATGTATTTATTTTATATTGTTAAGTTAATCGTGTTCCCATTACAGCTTGCAATTGTAATTGTCTTTTATTTTTTTGTCTGGCTATTGACTGTGAAAACTGATAAACATCGTTTATAATTGTGATCATGTAACTATTACTCAACACCACTCTATCATGATTGATTAACAGAAAAATAATAGAACTCTTTATGACCAAAACTAGAATCTAATAGAAAAACCTGTGATCACTTTAAAAAATCCAGATGCATATCCGAATTATCTTGAGATTTTGAAAAATACAAATGTCCAGTATTGCTTTTTTTCTCCAGAACTCCAGATATGTTTCTAACGAGCAGTCGTGTTTAAAAACAATTAGACTATACAATGATCTTATTACTTTCATCTAGCTTGTTTCACTTTTTCTATTTCATATTCAGTGCTCCCATTTCGTTTAGCTTCTGTTCTCCAATTTTTCCATCTCTTCTTTTTTATGTTCTTCCTCAAGCCTTTATCAACTGTTGCAGAAAAGCTTTTCTATACATATATTTTAGAAAACTTATGAATTTTTGCCTAACTAAAAAAATTATGACATTTTGATTCCACTTGTTTGACTAAATATGAATACTAGATTTCTAATTAAAAAATAGATACACAACAAGCAACAAAGGTTCAACAAGCAACAAAGGTTAACTGTATAGCATAGGGAACTACAGTCAGTATCTTATAATAACTTATGATGGAAAATAATTTTAAAAATAATATATGTGTATTTGTATAACTGAATCACCTTGCTGTGCACCTGAAACATTGTTAAGTCAACTATACTTAAATAAAATATGTACTAAAAAAAATATGAGTAGGGAAAAAGCACTTGATGAGCTTTAGCAGTAAAAAGAACTATTCTTTCTATGACTGAAGGATAAATGCACAATTGAAAAGGGGATTAAGTTCATGAATATACTTGAGTATTTAAAAAAGAAACAGCCTGAGGTAAACACGTGTTAAGAATATATGTGAAATAATACACAGTTCTATAAATATTAAAAGTATAAAACTAAGGACATTTCCCACATGAGGAAGAAAATGAACTTATTTATTAAAAAGCTTTGATTATATATACCTTGTTTTCAGAAATAAAAATATTCCTTGAAGCTGCCTATAAAGTGATTTTAATTGAAAAGGCAATCCTCATTAATTTTTAATATCAATTTTTAAATATTACAAGACAGGATTTAAAAGAGAACGCAAATAATAAAATATTACATATATTACAAAATATTTCTAATGATTATTTAGGCTTGTAGTCTTGGCGTGTATTGCAAGAATTTCATATCAATCCTTGCATTTTACTGAGGACTACAACCAAAGTTATTCTTTAAAAAAAAAAAAAAATCAAGCTTTTATTTTTGGGGCAGTTTATTTCAACTGATTATTTGCACCATAGCCCTGTCTATGGCTGGCTGAACTTGAAGTCTGATCTCCTTTGTCTTTGTTTTGTTATCCTTTGAAAACTCCTATTGGTAAAGAAATGAGGGCCCATTATTACCTGGGTAAAGGGAAAGTACCCTCAAAGAAGGATTATATAATTCACATAATACCATAACCATGAGGTTCTGAAAATACAGCTACAAGTCGTGTCCCCACCAGTATATTTCCACTCAATTTACACCATGATCTATATGTGAAAGGAGTATCTTACAGGTAAGTAAAACTGACCTGAGACTATTCAGCTAGCTTTTCTTTTCCCTTTTCATTTTCCAGTAAGCCAGACTGTTGTATAATAACTTATCTCAAAAGCCATAAAGTCTGTTTTCCTTTGAGTTGCCATCTCATGAACACTAGAAGCTTCAATTTTCTTTCAGACATTATAGCATGTACAATACCTGACTTTAACTGCATGAAGCAACTTTTATTTTTACTAAAATAATAATCCTCTGATCCCTCTACATTATTACCTCTGAGACTTCAACAAGCCCCAGTTTGACTTCAGTGATGGCTAGAATCAGACAGAGAAAACAGCTTGATACTGAAAACTGGACCACGAGTTCTATACTTCATCAAGGAATCATGAGTTGCAACCAACAGCTGTTCTACTCATCAGCTATTTTAAACCATTTAATATGATCTGTAGCAAGACTAATTCTTTTCTAAATAAGCATGTCAACACTTAAACCAAATCAAAACTGTCTTCTTGAAAAGTTTAATAGTTTACGCATGCTGCTACTTTACAAATAATTTCAGAACTTTCTTTTCAGAAATCTCAATCATAGAAAATTTACTAATCATATAAAGAAATCACTCTCCTTACTGTGTAAACATTGGATTAATACTCCTGGCCTGGCTTTTCCAGCTTTCTTTGCACTAGCCCCTCTATTCCCACATTCCCTTAAACTGACCCCTGCCTTTTTCTTTCTTCTGGTTTTTGAAATCAACACATTGAGATTTTAAAGAGTGGGAATGAAGCTTGAAGCAACCCAGGATAATCAACATGAAACAAAAGAAATAGATCTGGAAGTCAGTGATCATACTCATGCTTCTTGTTTGCTTCTATCACGGGAAACAATCTGCTAATGGCCATGAATGAGTATTTTTTAAATTTTTTTATGATATCCGTATTTTCTCTTGAAAGAAGTGTCTTCCAAGCCAACAGTTTTCAAGTAACTGTTGTTTTCATTAACATTTGGGGGTTTAAAAGAAGTATGTTTCAAAACATTAACTTAAGTCTGTGCATTCTGAGTTCTGCCCATTTGGGGTGACATATCTTATATCTCCTCTCCTCCAACACTCCATAGTCATTCTTATCACTGCTCATCATGCCCTGCAATAAGACTAACCACCTCCACAACAGTCATTACTCTAACTTTAGGCCAACCCAAACCATCAAGAGTGCTCAAATACAAATGAACGATGCTCAGGAATTATTTCCTGAACTGAACTTGGGTGGAAGGGCTAGGAAATAGCATGAATTTTTGGTAGACAAAGCAACCTCAGTTATCAGGAGAGGTGCCCTTTTCCCTTTTTATCCTCTACTTTCTAAAATGATAGCATATTCTAAGTATCTTAGGGGTCAATAACCAGAGTAGATGACAGTGATTTGGCTCAATACTGAGCAATATAACTGATTTTTCAACTAAATCATGGTTATGAAGAAAAATCTACATTTCTTAAGAAAACAGCTAAAAGATCATTTAAAACAAACAGAAAGTAACTGCTTAAGATTAAATTGGATTGGAGAAATTTTCCTTTTGTCTCTGTAATGCTACTTTTGTAACCTGATAAATCAAGGTCACCTTCTATATACTGATATATTACTGTGTTACATGTAAACTTATACACATTCTTTCCAAACCATAAACTCTCCTTACCAGCTCATGGGCCACTAAATAACTGTATACATGCAGATTCACTTCTGATTGCATTCGCCTCAACTAAGAGATTCAGATTTAACTATTCAAGTGAGGTATATTTAGAAAATGAGGTACCTAAAGATTGTTTATATATATGTACATGTCTTATACATATGTACATATACATATATGACAAGGAGTATGACCAAGCAGGTGTAGAGGTTTTTATAATTAAAGCTCAAGAAAGAAAATTAAAACTAGGTATTAGAAATAGGACTCCTGTGTCTGATGTGGTAGGGAATTTAAATTAGGAAAGGATACCCTGATCCAAGTCAGAGCCTTGCTCATGCCTTAGGTTTTAAAGAGCACAGCAAAGGATCAGATATAATCACTGAACAAGGGAAGATTTTCCAAAGCTTTCCCCTTGGTCACACATTCACACCTGTTTCTGGGTCCATAATGAGAATGAGCAGGCATCCATTAGTCTTAAGTGATAAAATCAGAAAAGTAGTAAGCACATGAAGAAAGAAGACATAAACTACTCAATTTAGATAAAAGAAGAATTAATAAAACCACTCCACTGAAACTTTTGGGGAGGGAGTACAATGTTTTCAGTAATTAGGGTTAATAAACAGAAATTCACTGCAGAATGCTCATCTAATTTGAAATAAGTAAAATCTTCATAAATTTTAAAATACTTTTTTTTAATTGAAGGATAATTGCTTTACAGAATTTTGTTGTTTTCTGTCAAACCTCGAAAAATATGAAATGCTTCACAAATTTGTGTGTCATCCTTGGGTAGGGGCCATGCTAATCTCTGTAGCGTTCCAATTTTAGTATATGTACTGCTGAACCAAGCACTACAAATCACTTCTGTTTAAAGTTTATTTTACTGTCCTGGGTTAATAGATACAAAAATATGTAAGGACTCATCTTTGTTTGCAGTTTTAATCCGTAAACCTGCTTTTCAAAAAATCAAATTTCACAACTGTAAAATCACCAATGAGATTTTCTCAGAAATATAAGTTTTAAGGTTCATACTTCCTACTTTATGTTTTTAGATACATCTATTAATATTTCCCTGTTTCAGTAGTCTGTGGATTTTAAGATTTGGTATGATAGAATCTATTAGCACTTTCCCAATTACTAATACAAGGCAAGGTAAGAAGCAGTGAAATTAAAGTTAAGTAATATACTGAAATGTCAAATCTCTCAGGAATCCATTTTCTTAAATAATCACTAAAACATTTTGTACTCCACAATATGTGTTTCCCAAAATTGAAGCACATGGTGACCTAATTTTAAGAACTGACCTTGTAATTAAAACTTTCTAATTTGATCAATAATGTTCCTAGCAATAAAAGGTAAGGTACGCAAATGGTTCAGCAACGCATCTACTTCACACCTTCCTTTTTAAAGAAAACATTTTAAATGTTTTATTAAGTATTTTTAAAGAAAACCCTAGAGATAACTTGAATTTATTTATACTCAAGTAGATTATCACAGGCTACAGATAATAATGGCTTCCCAGATAGTAAAGAATCCACCTGCCAATGCAAGAGATCTAAGAGACAGGTTCGATCCCTGGGTCAGGAAGATCCCCTGGAGAAAGGAATGGCAACCCACTCCGGTAATCTTGCCTGGAGAACCCACGGACAGAGGAGCCTGAAGGGCTACAGTCCATAGATACACAAGGAGTTGGACGGACTAGCACAAAGATGATAATATTTGTGGACCTAAGTAAATCTAGATTTCCTTTTTTATTAATTTACCATAATTTAAGAAATGTGTACATAGGTAATTCATGAAAACTCTTCTAGTCTTTGAACAAAAAGGAAGATGAGGACAAAAATCATTCAATATTTACAGTTACCATACTGATCTGGTTAAAAGATTATTGAGAAGAGGAGTTTATATTGTAGCTAAATTTAAAATTATGAGCTTACTTAAAATACAAGATATAGAGAGCTGAAACAATTGAAAAGATACAGGATATAGAGGAATAATATAAACAACACCAATAGGACACAACTAAACACGCCACCTCACCTGCCCACCCGCCCCCAACAAAAGAGACATGCACAACAGAAGGCAATGGCTAATCAAAAAGTCAGTGCCAAGAAAAAGGGGTGTGTGTGGTGGCAGGGGGCAGTGCTGTGCTAGATATAAGACACTTGAATAGTTATTCTGGACTGGACCCGGTTTGAACAGATCAACTACAAATAACAGTTTAGAATAAACTGAAAAAATGTGAGCATGGATTAGATAAGATAAAAATCTGCTGATACAGAAAAGCAGAAATTAACATAAAAAAGCATATATTAAAATAACATGTACAAATTAATATATTACCAGTAAAGAAATACAAGTATACATATATACACACAGAAAAGTATCTAGAACAGTAAAGTATTAACTATGTCATCTCTAGGTGATAAGAATATGGTTTTTAATTTTCTCATTTTTTGCTTATATTTTTTCACTTTCTGTATGTATATGTGTGCATATATTACTTTACACATGACATTTTCAGTACTGCAAAAGAAAAATTTATATGCTTTTTTCATATCACTGAATGCCACTGTTTAAATTCTAGACCCCATAACTATACTGTTTCATTCATTACAAAAGATACATGTAGTAAATAAATTACATATTTATCAGTCACCTTTTCGAAGAGCTAATTTTGCTGATAGCTGTCAATGTAAAATGCCAATTATCCAATACAGTAGCCATCCAATGTAAGTGATTATTTAATAACACAAGACTTACAATCAGGGGTTCCCAGGTGGCACTAGTGGTAAAGAACATGTCTGCCAATGCAGGAGATGTAAGAGACGTAGGTTCAATTCCTGGGTCAGAAGATGCCCTGGAAAAGGGAATGGCAACCCACTCCAGTATTCTTGCCTGGAGAATCCCAAGGACAGAGGAGCCTGGTGGGCTACAGTCTACAGGGTCATGAAGAAGCCAACACAATTGACACGACTTAGCATGCATGCACACACGACTTAACAATCAGTGGCGTGCATCTGCCTCAAATGAAAAGCAAAATAATCGTGTTCATATTTCCCAACAGAGTAAATTACAGAAAGCAATGTAACTTGAAAGCATAAAAATATCTGATTTCTAAAATATAAAACCTGTAATTGAGTTGGGAGGAAAAATACAGATTCACAATGACACAAGTAATAGATGCCTTTACTAATCAATTAGTAATGATACATCAATATAAACTTGAGTTAATACAAAACAATAGCAACAATATTGATTTTAAAAAATAAAGCAACTTAGTAGAAATACTATACACAAGGAATGTTTAAGTATAAAAGTAGAGCTTCAAATATTTGTATCAAAAGTAAAATGTTATATTCAAAGAGAAAAGTAAAAATACAAAAACGCAAAAGAATGTACAAGGAAAGAGCCTGACAAAATAGCAAAGCACCTATCAGAAGAACTAAGAGATCAGCAAGTAATATGGAAAGGGCAATACATTAAAATTCACAACAAAATTTACATCCACAAGAAAAAGAAAGCAAAAGTCAAGTTGCAAAAAGATGACATATCCTCCAAGGTTACAGCAGTAGAAAAAAAAAGATTAGTCTTTCAACAATTACTAGATTACACTAAAACTGAAGGTAATGAAACAGTTAAATAAAACAATTATAACATTTTTGTTACTCTTCACACTTTCATGTACATTATTCTGGGGTGACACAATGAAATTGTGCGTCACTCTCTTTTTAAAGACTGGTACTTTGATATTTTAAGAAACTTATTCAAGGTCACACTGTTTATTGCAGGGACAGAAATCCAACTCTACATCCTTACTTGATATGACTATTAAGTACTCTACTTGTATCAGTTACCTACTTATTATCACTGTATTACATCATTTTTATTGTTTGTGTCACTCCCATTCCCTTAGTTCCACTAGGACTATAACTCCTTGGGGGCAAGGATTATACCTGCCTCTAGTCATCTTTGTAGTACCATCATCTGTTACTGTATATAAGTACTTAAAAAAAATATGTTAATGAACATACACAAAGGTAACCAAAGAAACCTAACATATGGAAAATTCATTTAATTACCTGTATAATATAACATCACAAACTCTACTCAGTTAAATGTGCAGCACAGGCAGCCATACCAGTCAACAATCACATTCCCTAATCCCAACCAGACAAGACAGGGGTGACTAATTTGAGACTAGTCAATCCATTGGCTTATTAATAATCAAATGTTCTCTCTTGTGAACTGGATCCAAAAGTCAGATATAAAGGCAGTGCTTGAATTACAGATCTTGTGAATTTGGGCAAAGTGATAAATAAGTAAAGGAAGCTGGTCTGTAAAAGGAACAAGAGCAAAAAGCAGACATCCATCTGGGGAATCTGAATCGAGGATGCTATTGGCTCCGAACGGACAGAGAAAACAGATTCACTTCTAAGCACTTCATGACAGGTTTCAGATATTTGGATAACACCTATTACTATAATAAGCTTTCAACCAAGGATGAAGAACAAAGCTGGAACATGAGGACTAATGTGTAATATTAAATAGGTAAAACCAATAACTATCATTAAGACAGAGAAGTTTTATACAGAAGGAATCAGTATGTAGTGTTTTACTTCAACTAGCTTAATGTCTTCGAGATATAATCACGTACACACTTATCAATATTTTGTTTGACTGCTGAGTACTTTTCCTTTATGTAGATGTGAGTTATCTGCATTGTATTATTTTTAAAAACTGTTCGCCAGTTGATAAATATTTGGATCGTTTTCCATTTGGTATTATTATGAGTAAGTCCTCCATGATGATTCTCCAAAAAAAAAAAAAAGTATATACACGTTTCGTTTCTCTTGGATGAATTCCAGGGAGTGGGAATGTTGGGTTATATGGTAAGTGTATGTTGAATTTGTAAGAAAGTGTTAAGCTGCTTTCCTAAGGTGTCTAGATTATTTTTCATTTCCATTTGACATGACACAGCCATATTTGGTATTATGATTTATTGTTGTTGTTGTTTTAATTTACTCATTCTAATTGATTTTAGAGTGACTCACTGTGGTTTTAATTTGCATTTCTCTGATATCAATGTCAATGACACGGAATATGTTTACAAGTACTGTTGGCCATTCATGTATCTTCTTTGATGTAGTGTGAAAGAAAGAAAGAAAGTGAAGTCGCTCAGTCGTGTCCGACTCTTTGCAACCCCATGGACTGTAGCCTACCATGCTGCTCCATCCACGGGATCTTCCAGGCAAGCATACTGGAGTGGGTTACTATTTCGGATAGAACCTGGGTCTCTCACATTGGAGGCAGACGCTTTACAGTCTTAGCCACCAGGGAAATAGTTTTAGATAATTTTGCCTTATTTTTTTTTTAAATTGAGTTGTCAGATAATTTGGTTATAAGTTCTTTCTGCATTACAAGTCCTTTGGTGAATTTAAAAAATCACATTTATACAGTAATAGGAACACTGTTAAGAATTTTGATGTACAATCTCCATTACCATCAAGTGACAAAATAACAAAATAAAAATATGTAAACATTTTTGTTTGGTCTCTTCCCAGTCATATACTAACTTATTCTCATTCCTCCAGTATATGACTATCCAGTGTTTCTCTCAAGCACACTCTGCTTTCTTTATAAAAATGCTACCAAATATGCTCACATCATAAGTCAGAGTCTACTTCCTCTATTATTCCCCAATTCTCAAGAATGCATGGCTCATAACAAGTAATATTTGCCGAATGACTAAGTTACAAAACAAATAGAATTTTCTTTGGGGCCCAGAAAAGTCAATGGATCAACATTTTAAGTAGAAATCAACAGAATATCAAGTCATAAAATTCTGACATTAAAAATAACAACCTATGAAAATTTCAAAACACATTATAACTAATAAAATACTACGTTTTCAATAAACTTTAGTTCAGGAGCTTCTGATCCTGAAGACTCAATTTTTGGAATATAAGGCACAAGAGAAGTAAATCAAACTGCTACCATTCAACACAAGAAGCATGAGTCAAAGCACACAAGATAATAGACAAAAATCAGAGACCTAAGCAAAATGTCAGCAAACCAAACACTGACTATTCTATAGGAGAATTATTAACAGATTATTAAATCAAGGGCTAAACCATGTTCTAAACTGTCTGTTGCAATAATATGGTAGACATCAGTCACATGAGCCTATTTAAATATAAATGTCAAATAATTAAATTTTAAAGCACTGCCTCAGTTGCACTAGCCACATTTCAAATGCTTATTCGGCACATTTAACAAAGATTTTTAGAATTTTCATCACTGCAGAAACATACAGTGCCAGCCTAGGGTATTTGGCAGGCTCAACTAAGAGTCAAAAGGAGTCTTACTCTTCTCAAGATTTTTTTTCCTATTTTTTTCCTGTTTGAAGGAAATAGAGCATTTTATCCTCTCTTTCAGTAAGAAATTCTTACTGAATATTATTTTTTTAAGTATTTACACCATATAAATAAGGTAATAAATACAAATAATGGAGTATAAATATCTTCCCTTTGGAGGTAACTACAACATTGAAATTAGCTTTATCATTCCCTTGCTTTTAAAATAACTTTACCAAATATCTTTCCCTAAAAATGTAGTGTTTTATTATACAGAGATAACTAAGCCAGAAAGAAAAACACCAATACAGTATACTAACGCACATATATGGTATTTAGAAAGATGGTAACGATAACCCTGTATGCGAGACAGCAAAAGAGACACAGATGTATAGAACAGTCTTTTGGACTCTGTGGGACAGGAAGAGAGTGGGATGATTTGGGAGAATGGCATTGAAACATGTATAATATCATATACAAAACAAATGGTCAGTCCAGGTTTGATGCACAATACAGGATGCTTGGGGCTTGTGCACTGGGATGACCCAGAGGGATGGTTATAGGAGGGAGGTGGGAGGGGGATTCAGGATGGGGAACACATGTACACCTGTGGTGGATTCATGTTGATGTATGGCAAAACCAATACAATATTGTAAAGTAATTAGCCTCCAATTAAAATGAATAAATTTATATTAAAAAAAGAAAAAAATGTAGTGTTTTGCTTTGCCTGCTTAATTTTACTACATACTTTTTCTTTATATCACTTGTTCTCAGTATTTCCACTCTGAAGTCATCGTTCTCATTCACCTAAATAACACAGCAACTCAATAATCTACAAAAAGCTCAGTTTTGCAGACTTCTGGCTGTCAAGGGGGAGGGGATTGGCAGGGAGGGATGGAGTAGGAGGTTGGGGTTAGCAGATATAAGATATTATATATAGAATGGATAAACAAGATCGTACTGTATAGCACAGAGGACTATATTCAATATCCTATGATAAACCATTATGGAAAAAAATATTTTAAAAAATGTGTGTATATGTATACATATACATACATCTGAATCACGTTGCTGCACAGTAGAAATTAATACAACATTGTATTAATAAATCAACTATACTTTAAAAAATTTTTTAAAGCTCAGTATTGTTCAAAAAAGTTAGGCCTAAATCAATGAAATCATCACCTAAATACCAAAGCTATACAAGTTACACATACAAAGCGGGCTCCAAATGATTCTCTTAAAAAAAAAAAGAGGAATGTTTTTCATATACTGTATATTCTACTGATCATAACACCTTGTGTATCAAAGACAATATTATAATATATTGAATACAATCCTCTGTATATAGTTGCTATATACAAATATCTTTTTTTCCTTTCCTTTTCTTTTCTCTTCATTGTAGAGCAGCAATTATTAAAGTGTGGTCCCTCAAAATCAGCAGCATCAGCTCACAGGGGAACTTGTTAGAAATGCAAATCCTTTGCCTCATCCCTAACCCAATGAATCAAAACCTCTGGGGATGAGGTCAAGAGTCATGTTATAGAACAAGCCCTCTGGGTGACTATGGTATGTGCTAAAGTTTAAGAATCTCTAGGAGTTGGACACAACTGAGCGACTTCACTTTGACTTTTCACTTTCATGTCTTGGAGAAGGAAATGGCAACCCACTCCAGTATTCTTGCCTGGAGAATCCCAGGGATGGGAGAGCCTGGTGGGCTGCCGTCCATGGGGTCACAGAGTCGGACACGACTGAAGCGACTTAGCAGCAGCAGCAGCAGCAGAGAAGTATTTCAACAATCAGTATACACAAGATGTTAAACATGAACAGAAATTTCTAACTGTTGACCAACAAACTCAGTAATAAAAAATAGATTATATACCCTTTCTTCACTGGTTAAACTTTAGAAACTTCAACTTACCCTAAAATATTACTTTCAAAACAACCTGATTGGCCAAAATAAACACAAAAAACAGCAAAGCTACAAATTTAACTTTCTCTATATACATACATAGTTCTCCCTCTCCATATATAGTGGTGAGAGATTTTATATTTACGTATATATTTTTTAAATCTTAACAGTGTCTATTTTTTAATTAACTTTTCTCCTTATGGTCTCTCTCTTTTTTAAACTATTTTTCCCATACACACGTTGCCCAATTGCCTTTACTGGCAAATACAATATGTGTCCTTTTCTAATTTTTCTAACAGAGACATTTTTTTTTTCTTGGAAATTTATAAAGGATGTCTATATATTGAGGCTCTCAAACTGCTGTTATATATTATAAATTCTTTCTCAAATGTTTAGTTTGCCCTTACACATTTTAACTTACATTTATAACATGTGAGTTTGGCTTTTTTTAATTAAAAATATTTTAGCATACAGATAAATACAAAATAATGTAAGATTCATGTTTCTAACAGTCAGATTTAACAAATGTTATCTTTTTACCATAGTCATTTCATACCTCAGAGATAAAATATCACAAATAGAACTTTTTCTAGAATAAAATATTTACATACTTTCCTGTGAGTTTCTCTTTTTTTAAAAGACATAGTTCTTTCTTACTCTCAAATCAGAGAAACACGCAACTATTATTTTTCAGAAAATTTAACATATTATGGGACATTTCAAACATATACAAAAGAGACAGCTTTAACTATTATCAATTCACTGTCTACCTCTTTTGAATTATACCAGGCAGGGGTCCACAAATGTCACACAGTACATGTTTTCAGTTTTCCAAGGCCCATGGGTCTCTTTTCAAATTACTCAGTTCTGCCTTTATGGCACAAAAGTAGCCATAGGCCATATGTACTTGAATCGGCATAGCTTTGTTCCAATAGAACCTTATTTACAAAAACAGGCTGTAAGCTACCTGGGTTATTGCATGCAGCCCCTGATCCATAACCTATTCATTTCCTCATTCCTGCATTATTTTGAAATTTGTCCAATATATCATTTCATCTCAACTGTAAATATTGCTCTACTTCTAAACAATAAAATTTCTTTCTTTAAAAAAGATTAAACACTAGTACTACCCATAAAGGAGCTAACAAATTTTAATATAGATATTCATTATCCAAATGCACAATCATTTCATAATTTTTATAGTTTTTTTGAAGTGACATTTTCCTCCCTTTGCCACACCACATGGCATGCAGGATTTTAGTTCCCATGCCAGGGATCGAACCCATAACCCCAGCAGTGGAAAAGTGGAATCCTAACCTCTGAATTGCTAGGGAATTCCCTCATTTCATAATTTTTAATTCTATAATGTTTCCTTGCATCAGAATCCAAAGAGTCCAAACACTGCAAATTTTCGATATGTCTTAAGTCTCTTTTAATGTTTAGCAGCCCTGTTGTACTAAGTTAAAATTCTGTCTCTTAAAAAAAATTATACTCAAATCCTAACACCCAATATCTGCAAACATGACCTTATTTGGAAATAGGGTCTTTGAAGAAGTAATTAAGGATCTCAAGATCATCCTAGATTTAACAGTAGGCTCTAAATCCAATGACTGGTGTCCTTAAAAGAGAAAAGGGTAAATATGCTGCCACAAACCAAAACAAAAGAATGCCATCAGAAGCTGGAACAGGCAAAGAAGGATAAGCCCCTAGAACCTTCAGAGAGCGTAAAGCTCTACCAACACCTTAATTTTGAACTTCAGGCCTCCAGAACTGTCAGGGAATAAATTTCTATAATTTTAGCTACTCAGATTGTGGTGATTTATTTGGAAGCCCTAGGAAATTAATACAACTATCCAACAGAACTTTCTGCAAAGATGAAAATTTTCTATCCCTGCCATGTCTGATATGGTAGCCATGAGTCACATATGGCTGGTTAAGCACTTGAAATATGGCTAAAGAAAACTGAGGATCTGATGAATTTTTATTTTCATTTGACTTTAATTTTTAAATGTGTCCCCTCCTCTTTTTTGAGATTTTGGGAGGAGAGAAAAAAAATTTTTTTGTTATTTTGTAGCTTTCTATATGGAGAAGGCAATGGTACCCTACTCCAGTACTCTTGCCTGGAAAATCCCATGGACGGAGGAGCCTAATGGGCTGCAGTCCAAGGGGTCGCTAAGAGTCGGACACGACTGAACAACTTCACTTTCACTTTTCACTTTCATGCATTGGAGAAGGAAATGGCAACCCACTCCAGTGTTCTTGCCTGGAGAATCCCAGGGACGGGGAGCCTGGCAGGCTGCCCTCTATGGGGTTGCACAGAGTCGGACACGACTGAAGTGACTTAGCAGCAGCAGCAGCAGCAGCTTTCTATAGGCTGGATTTTTCTGATTATATCCAGCAAGGAGTTGCTGTTAGTATTTAACATTTTCTTCTTCTGTGCTTNCCCTCTATGGGGTTGCACAGAGTCGGACACGACTGAAGTGACTTAGCAGCAGCAGCAGCAGCAGCTTTCTATAGGCTGGATTTTTCTGATTATATCCAGCAAGGAGTTGCTGTTAGTATTTAACATTTTCTTCTTCTGTGCTTTCCATAAATCAGTAGTTGAATTTAGATGCTTGATCAGATTGTAGTTCAATCCTTTCTCGCAAGGGCAAGAGTTTTTCATAGGTAGTATTTTGTTTACATCAAGGGCCAAATGTTCTGGCTGCTTTTCTGTGTTAAAATCCATGACATTCAATGCTTACATTCATTAACTTAACCAGGTTTACAAAGTGATGATATTCTAATTTTATAATTCATTTTCCACTTGTTAGCTAGAATAGTTCTATAAAAATAAATTTCCTCCTCATCATTTATGTAGTTGCCCAAGGATACAGTTATCAAAGGAAAGACAGAATAAGTAATTCTTTCAACTTTTAAAACAATGACTGGTTCAACAGTATTCCCAACAGTATGACTAGTTATTTTTTTAAAAGTCATTATGAATCCTGTATTTAAACATATATGTTGTGTCTCAAACCACTGTAGAAATTACTGAAGCTCAAACTGTTACATTTTCAGCCATGGGAGTCTTTTTGACAAGATTCCAGTAGTCTTTAACCTTCCATATTACCTGGTATAACAAGATGTTCTAGGTTTATCTTCTGCATTCCCTGCTTCAAGTACAAAACCAGCCATTTTTTCCAAGTATCTCTGGTTATTTTTAGTGAGAAACAATATGTAGAGGCTTAAATTTAGATGCAAAGCGAATTCTTTCTAAAAAACCTAATTCTAAATTTTTATCAAAATTCCTAATTGTACTTGGTTATGTGTCAGTTGTCTGCCATAAATGCCTAGAATTCCTCAAATTATGTAACAGTAAACAAAAAATTAGTTTGGGGTTTTACACTATTTTATTTTTTAATATATTCACACCAGCAATACAGCAAGACATACTTTGCTATGAATTTGATATTTTGAGGATGAGGTTCTAATAATCTGAAACCACCAAAAGAAAATTCAATTATTACACAATTAATAATCATTAAAGAACCTAAGATTCATACATATTTTCTTCCTCAAAGTATAGGTATATGGTTATAAACAAAATATAAGGTTATGATTATATTTAATAATTATACAATGGTAACTATATACTTTAAATATGGTGTTCAGTAGCAAATCCAATGACTCCAATATAGTTTTAATTCTTTAGCCTACATTTTGTCAACTATAGATAAAAACATGTTTATTATTAATATTTTACAATAACCATATCCTAATTATTATCGGATCATGCCATGAACTACATGCTAGTTCAGTTCAGTTGCTCAGTCATGTCTGACTCTTTGNCTTGCTACATGCTAGTACATAAATCCAAATGTTGAAATGAATTTAATCTATTAGTCAGTGAATACTGCTAGACATGTTGTTTCCTATTTGTACATACTGCTGCTGCTAAGTCGCTTCAGTCGTGTCTGACTCTGTGCAACCCCATAGACGGCAGCCCACTAGGCTCCTCCAACCCTGGGATTCTCCAGGCAAGAATACTGGAGTGGGTTGCCATGTCACTCAGTCGTGCCTGACTCTTAGCGACCCCATGGACTGCAGCCCACCAGGCTCCTCCAACCCTGGGATTTTCCAAGCAAGAGTACTAGAGTGGGTTGCCATTGCCTTCTCCGATTTGTACATACTAGAGATGTTTATTATGGGAGGTTTTTTACTAACATATTATTAATATTGCAAACATTTTTCTTAAAGGAAAATTTAAGGGGACATTTACAAAATTAAACTAAATATATTTCAAGGAGATCCCTACGAATCACAATTAAACAGCTAGAAGTCTAATGTTTTTAGCAAATATATTTAACAAATACATTCTGTAAATGGCCAAACTTCAAAAACAGAGAGCACCTAAATGACTTTTTTAAATAATATTCTACCTAGCAAGTTTAAACAGTGATAAAATCATCTAGGAAGCAGATTTATACAAAGGGTTGATAAATGAGAGTATGAATTAAATTTATACACACACACACACACATATTCATAGACATACATTCACTCATACACACACAACCCTGTCTCATCTATAATTATTTTTATAGATGGATGGATGGATGGATGGAAGAAAGAAAGATGAGTTTATCTGTACTTCAAGTTCCAATCAAACACCATGAGATTCTTTCCTTCTAGCCTTCTTCCTTTGCATATTTAAAACTCCCTCCTCCAACAATAAGAAATCTGGCTTCTATTACTCACAAAATATTTATTTACCATGTACTCGACCCTAGTATACAAAGAAAGTAGTTTTGGATTTGTTAACCCATAGCTCTGCATGAAAAAGGAAAGCCTATAAACTGAGTATTTTTTGAGTGGTCTCTTGGTCTTTGGCCTTTAGGCCATACAGGGCAAATACTGTGCTCACAAGTTTTGTTACTTTGCCCCCACACCAAACCACAAGTAATTGCGTAATTCTTTTGACATCTAGTTGAGTTCATTTCTGTTTTAGCCTATTTTTGTTTTCGCTTTTTTCCTCTAACTTTATAAATTTTTTTACAAACATGTGAAACATTGGCATAGTTCCAAAACTCAGAAAAATACAAAAAAGTGTACTCAGTAATGTCACCATTTCCTCCATTCCTTTAATCGACTACCGTTCCTCATTTCTTCCACCCTGTTCCTATTCACTGTGTCTGCAGTTTCTGGGTTATCCTTCCAGTACTTCATTTGCAGATAAGTGTAATTCCCTATCCTGCCTTCTTTCTTATATAAGGTAATATAATATAGATGCTCATTTGTACTTTGCTTGTGGCACTTAACCATATAATCCTAAAAATCACTCTGTATCAATTTATAGAGGTTTCCTTGTTCTTTTATACATATGCATTTTGTTTTCACTATTTTACGATTTATAAATAATACTGCAATGAATAATCTTGTCCACATGCACTCTTGTACTGCTGGAAGCAAATCTTCAGGGTCCATTTCCAGAAGTGGAATTGCTGGGTCAAAATGTAAATAGGATATTGCCAAAGTCCCTTTCAAAAGAGTTGTGCCAATTTGCATTCTCACCAGCAATGTATATAGGAATGGATCACAGACATTTTAGTGATGTGGAAAAAAACTTATTAGTTACTAAGTATAGATAATTCACTTCTTTCCTAACAACTTCACTAAGATATAACTCACATACTTCACAATTCACATTTAAAGTTTACAATTCAAAAGTTTTCAGTATATTCATACCTGTACAGCCATCAAATCACCACTGTAATTTTTAAAACATTTTTGCCACACAAGACCCTCAAGAAACCCAAATCCATTAGTAGTCGGTCCCCTTCCTCCCTCAAACTACTCCCGCTACCCCTCATGGCTTAGGTAACTACTAATCCATTTTCTATCATTATAGAGTTGCATATTCTGGACATTTCATAGAAATGGAATCATATGGGCTCTTTTATAACTGGCTTCTTTCATTTATCATGTTTTCCAGGTTCAGCCAGGTTGTAGCATATATCATTACTTCATTTTTATGGCCAATTAATTCTCCATTATATGGTATACAATACCTACATTTACCAGTCAGCAGATATTTGGCTTATCTTTTCTTTTTGACTACTATATAGAATGCTGATATAAACACTTCTACAAGTTTTTGAGTGGACATGTTTTCAACTCTCTTGGGAATGCACTTAGGAACAGAACTGTTGGGTCATATGGTAACTCTAGGATTAACATTTTGAGGAATGGCCACGCTGATTTTCAAAGCAGCTCGTACCATTTTATATTCTCACCAACAGGATAACTCATTTTTTAATTTGACTTATTATTGGGCTTCCCATGTGGTACGAGTAGTTAAGAATCTGCCATCACTGGAGAAGATCAAAGAGACAGGGGTTCAATCCTTGGGCTGGGAAAATCCCCTGGAGTAGGAAATGGCAACCCACTCCAGTATTCTTGCCTGAGAAATTTCATGGGCAGAGGGGCCTGGTGGGCCACAGTGCATGGGGTCACAGGGTCAGACACGGCTGAGCACAATGTTACTACGACTGCCACATCACCTTCTACTCCAGTTCTAGTAACTGTGTGTGTGCTCAGTCTCTCAGTTGTGTCCGATTTTTCGTGACCCTATAGACCATAGCGCACCAGGCTCCTCTGTCCATGGGATTTTCCAGGCAGGAGTACTAGAGTGGGTTGCCATTTCCTCTTTCAGGGGATCTTCCTGACCCAGGTATCAAACCAACATTTTCTCGGTCTCCTGCACTGGCAGGCAGATTCCTTACCACTGTGCTGCCAGATAAAAACCCTCTAATAGTTAGCACAAACAAAATAATTCTCAATGTGATAACATATAATATACGGCATCTAATACATATATATAATACATGGCTTATGCAATGACAGTTAATGAGGATTATTAAGTTAATGAAGTAATTTTGGCCCTTCCAATTACCTGAACTTTGCTCTCACATGACTGATGAATCTATTTACTGAGAGAGCCCCATTACTTGCTACCAAAGGAACAACACAGAGTTAGTGAGTATTCACGCCCCTACAATCAAAAACATTTCCCATGTTGTAGTCCAACTACTATCTTGGGAAAGGATAATTTTTGTCCTTTAACTTGTCTTTAGCATCTCAAAAGCCAGTCTTAGTAAGAGAGATCACAGAGTTTTGAGGCCCACAAAAGAAGGGGACCATGATTCCCACCTCCTTCTGACTTCAGGGATTTGTGGGAAGAGGAAAAGGGATCTAGTTAAGTGGTTAGATGTATGTCCTGAAGTGCCTTAGATAATAGACTCCTCTTCCCTCACTCTCTTGCTCTGCAAGGAAGGCAGTTCTTGAGTCATCCTATGCTAACTGGGGGTTCAGTGGTATCAAAATACTAGTTGTATTACCATCAACAAAGTATGAAAATACCCCTTTCCTCACAGCTAAGAGTGTTTGTACTTTTAAATTTCTGTCCATCTCACAGGTGAAAACTGGCATCTCAGTGCAGTTTTACTCAAATTTCTATTACAAGCGAGAGTGATTAACTTATCAAATGTTTAAGGGAAATTTTTATAGCTTTCTGTGAGAACTATCTGTCCATGTCTTTTACCTGTTTTCTATTTGATCTTTTTCTGTTTTATCTTTACATGAGGTATATTAGCCTTTTATCTATGATATATAATCCATATTTTCTCCAAGTTTTGTATCATTTTGGTTTTGTGGGTTAGTGGGGTTTTTCTGCCGTGCAAAAAGTTTTACTTTAAATTTTTATAAACTCAAGTTTACCAATGTTTCCTTTTCTTGCTCCTGAATTCTGAGTCACAGAAAACCTTCTTTTTACCCAGGTTACAGAAGAATCCATCCATGTTTCCTTTTTGTATTCATACAGCTTCACCATTTACAATAAGGTCTTTTGTTCATTTGCAATTTATTTTTCTGTATGATGTGAGGTATGAATTTAATTTTATCTTTTTTCAAATGATTGATCAGTTCTTAAAAAGTCCACCTTTACCTCTCTGAAATGTCAAGTTTATCATGCACTGAATTTCCGTATGTCTTGGGTCGATATATCAATTTTCCTATTCAATTTCACTCTTCTGTCTACAGGACATTAAACAAAAACTGAATCTGCAAATGAGATGTAGTTTAAGATTCCTTCCATTCTAACAGTATGGAGGTTTTTCAAAAAACTAAAAACATAAATGCCCCATGATCCAGCAATCCCATCCCAGGCATATATCCAGACCAAACTATAACTCAAAAAGATACATGCTCCCCTATGTTCACAGCAGCACTATTCCCAACAGCCAAGATATGAGAACAACCTAAATGTCCATTGACAGATGAATGGATAAAGAATACATATATTCATTTGAATCACTAAGTCACTTTGCTGTACACCAGAAAGTAACACAAAATTGTAAATCATTACTCCAATTAAAAAAAAATCCTTCCATTCTATAGCCAACACTTTGAAAATAAATTTATACCACATCCACAGTGAAGTGAAGTTGCTCAGTCGTGTCCGACTCTTTGCGAACCCATGGACTGTAGGCTATCAGGCTCCTCTGTCCATGGGATTTTCCAGGCAAGAGTGCTGGAGTGGATTGCCATTTCCTTCTCCNTCCACAGTGAAGTGAAGTTGCTCAGTCGTGTCCGACTCTTTGCGAACCCATGGACTGTAGGCTATCAGGCTCCTCTGTCCATGGGATTTTCCAGGCAAGAGTGCTGGAGTGGATTGCCATTTCCTTCTCCAGGGGAATCTTCCCAACCCAGGAAACAAACCTGGGTCTCCCGCACGGCAGGCAAACGCTTTACCGTCTGAGCCACCATGGAACAGTCACTATTAAGTGAACATGATAAAACTTATTGGCCTAATCATATACAACTGACTGACTGTTAGGATTTGCTGATTTACAAATATTACCTTAAAACTTTTGTCCATCAATTGATAGTTAATAGAACCACCAGACAGATACTGGTTTAGTTTGAAGAGCAAAATTATTTAATTAAACGTATTTGAGCAGTTTTCTTAACACTAAGCATAAATAGTTCATAGCTCCTCCTCACTTTTCAATATCAATGTTAACCATGACAGTCACAGATTTATTACTAGATTTAATAAAAGTCGTATAGAGAAAAGTAGTAAAATGAAGACCATGACAGTATTTCACTCATATATTTCTAAAATGGGAGTCATACTGATAATCTAATATATATCATTTTCTCTCCTTTTCCTATGAGCTGTCCTTGCTTAGCTGTAAATCCATTCCCTCTGCCTGTACACCTGATGCATCTTCTTCTGACCTACTCAAACAATTCTCCCTCTCCTTATATCATCAGTTCCTTTTTCTTCCTAGTGACTCATTCTCATGACCATGTAACATGCTGTTAACTCAATCCTAAAAAAGATAAAAATTTTAAAATTGCTTTTAATCCACTTACCTCTCCCCAACATCACACAGCTATACCCCTTTTCTTTTTTTTTTAATTTAAATTTATTTACTTTAATTGGAGGCTAATTACTTTACAATATTGTATTGATTTTGCCATACATCAACATGAATCCACCACGGGTGTACAAGTGCTCCCCATCCTGAACCCTCCTCCCTCCCCGTACCATCCCAGTGCACTAGCCCCAAGCAGCCTGTATCAAACCTAGACTGGTGATTTGTTTCTTATATGATATTATACATGTTTCAATGCCATTCTCCCAAATCATCCCACCCTTTTCCTCTCCCACAGAGTCCAAAAGACTGTTCTATACATCTGTGTCTCTTTTGCTGTCTCGCATACAGGGTTATCGTTACCATCTTTCTAAATTCCATATATAGGCATTAGTATACTGTATTGGTGTTTTTCTTTCTGGCTTACTTCACTCTGTATAATAGGCTCCAATTTCATTCACCTCATTAGAACTGATTCAAATGTATTCTTTTTAATGGCTGAGTAATATTCCACTGTGTATATGTACCACTGCTTTCTTATCCACTTGTCTGCTGATGGGCATCTAGGTTGCTTTCATGTCCTGGCTATGATAAACAGTACTGCGATGAACACTGGGGTACACGTGTCTCTTTCAGTTCTGGTTTCCTTGGTGTGTATGCCCAGCAGTGGGATTGCTGGTCTATACCCCTTTTCTATCCTTCCTACAAGAGCAAAATTCTTGGGTAAAGAACCGATACTTGCTGTCTTTACTTTCTTTATTTCCCCTTTCCCAAATCCCCTCCCACTAGACTTTTGTCCCCTCCACTCTACCACATCTGCTTCTTTGGGAGTTGTAAATCAAGTGGTCAACTCTCAATCCTCATCTTAACTGATTCATCAGAATCATTTAATACTGTTAGTATCCCCTCTTCATTGAAAGACTCTCTTCATTTGCCTTCCATGATTCCAAACTTGCCTAGTTTCCTCCTGTTTTTCTGGACATGCATTCTCAAGTCTCTCTTGCTCATCACCCTAACTTCTAAATGTTGAAGTACATGCAGTCTTTTGACTTCTTCTTCATCTACATTCACTCTGATCCCATGGCTTTAAATTCCATTTATACTCAGATGTATATAATTCAATAAATTTTAGTATAATCACACCCATGCAACCATCAAATCATCACTATCCATTTTAGAACATTTTCATCAAGCCACACCCCTTAAGAAATCCATAACCTATTAGCAGTCAGTCCTCTTCTCCCCACAATCTATCAGCCCAAAGTTCAGTCTAGATAACCACTATTTTTCTATCTTTATAAATTTGCCTATTTTGAACACTTCATCTATGAATTGTACACCTTAAATGTGTGAACCGCATGGTATGTGAATTATATCTCAATGAAGTTGTTATAAAAGAAGTGAATTACCTATACCTGATGACTAATAATCATTTTTCCCATCACTAAAATGTCTATGACCATTACTAAATATCACTGGGAAGAATGCAAGTTGGGCTCAACTCTTTTGGAAGAGACTTTGTTAGTATCTAACAAAACTATGTATGGATTTGCTTTTTGACCCAGAGGTTCCACTTTCGGAAATACACCTCAAAGATGTGCTTCCTGCAACACAAGAGTACATATGAACCAGATTATTCACTGCAGCATTATTTGTAACTGCAAAATGCAGAAACAATATAAATGTCAATACAGAGAAGAGTGACTTCCAAGTTGGGATTGCCAGCTCATACCTCTAAGAGTATCTCAGAATAGAATATTCAATTACCTATTAGCATCTCCACCTGGATGTTTAATAGGTATTTAACATGTATAACTTGGATTCCCAATCTTATTTCTAAAAAAAAAAAAAAAGGAAGGATGGAAGAAGAAGAAAATGGATGTGTTCCTCCTTCAGTCCTCTCATTCCCAATTACTAGTAATTATTCCCTCTGTTGTTGATGCCTAACATCTATCAGTCCTACTTTCAACCTACATTTAAAATTTAACCACGTGTTTGTTCTACAGTCTCTTAACTTGCTTTTTCTTTCTACACTATTCTCTATACAGCAGCCAAGGAGATACTGTTAAGGCATTAAGTCAGATGTCATTCCCTCCAATAGCATCCCATTTCATTCAGTAAGTCAAGCTACATTACTACACTTCGAGATATCTCCTATTTGTTCAAATTAACTGAAAAGCAATCTATCAATAATTCATCTTAAGATAGTGCTCTAGGAGTAATATTATATGAACAGATCAAAAAGAAAATAATGGCAGCCACTTTTTTCAAATGCTTCTAATTAAGCCCAAGCCAAAGAAACAGGGATCAAAATTATATTCTTGCTTACTAACCAATAAGTAGCTCAAAAATTGATATATATTTTTATCTAGAAAAGATAACTTCTAGATATCTAGAACTTAAAAGAGAAGTTCCTCAATTAATTAGCTTAATATGAAACAACACACACTTCTTGGCAATTCCACTATGGTTCCTGTGTTCAAGTTTCCTCAGATAACAAGAGCTCCAATGGTGAGATTATCTAACCTGATATGATCTCTATTTTTCACCCTGACGAGGCTAAGCTGAAAAAGCTGGGGCAGTACCCCTATCCAATCCTCAATAAGGAACATCCTCTCTCCCTTTATGAAATTTTTTTGAACCCAGAATAAATCCTGATCAGTTGGCTCCACATTTCCTCTCCCCTGAGTTTAGCCAAATCCCTTATAAGTACAGGTCAACAAAAAGCCAAGAGAACTGCAGTGAAGGAAGAGACACATCTGGTCCTCAACAGACAGCTCTGCCTGTCCTCCTCACTCAATGAATTAGACAGATTCACGAACACAAAAGATCACAAAAGATAGAGAAAAAGGTAGAGTTAAGAAAGGCTAACACAAGAACCATGAGTTTCAGGAACTATACAGAACTCTACAAATTAGGAAACTAATTATGTTCCATCCAATACCAAAGAATGTTCCTGACAAGAATTTCTCATCAATACAGTCCTCACCCATAATAATCAAAAGGGATGATTTAATTTTTTTTTCTCTTTCATTTACAGAAAAAGGTTTCTTCACATCCAGACTGACTAGAATGTATTCAAAAGGATGTTTCTTATCACAGCATATTAGAGTTTAATGCAACAATATTACCAATAATTATAAATTCAATCAACTTAATCCATTCTTTGCCAGAACATTTGTATTATTTAATAAGCATCTAAGTACCTGATATACCTTTAATTCACAATTGGCTGGCTTTAAAGTTCATGTTCAAACATATTTAATATGTACAAACCATTTACTTTCATATTTTCTTAAATATATTTTGCTACCATGTGAGAAAAATGTGTTTAAAATTTTTAATATCAAAGTCACCTAAAGGAGAAATGACAATAGCCTTTATAGTTCATATTCAATACATCAAGTGACTGCAATCAACTATACCCAGAGACAAAGAGAAAATAATCCAGAAAAAGCTTAAACAGAGCGGTGAAAATCACTCCCAGGTCTATTTTCAAATGGTAACACAGTCTCTGATTTTAACAATATCTACCTTCCTCATTAACCATAGGTCAGTTTTTAACAGGTTAGGTTAAAACTGAATAAAGATTTCATAACATTAAAAAAGTCAAAAATTGGTTAGCTCTGCTAAAAATTCACAAAAAATTAAAATGCCATATGTAAGTGTATAGTAATCAAGAAAAGTTCACATAGAGTCAAACAATCCTATCAACCTTCATTGTAAAACAAAACACTGTCACTCTATTAGAGCAAAGTACAGCAAATATCCATGACCACAGTAAAAATATATATTTGGTAAGGTTTAAGAAAATAAAATTTGCTATATATCTTATAAAGATTTTTAATCAAAACTATTAACAAAGTATTACTTCTTCAAGAAAATTCATCTAAATATAACTTATGCTATCAGAAACAATGAAGAACTATATGTAAATCACTAACCAAAAATGATTAACTACAAAAGCTTCTTTAATCCACCAACATTAAGGGACTAATAACTATCCTGTCAATGGTGAATATCCCTTTAGACTCTCATCAGACCTAAAGGATGCTGGCACTCCCCTAAGGTTCTAGGCATTTCCCCTAGACCTGCTCAGTAAACAAAAACAAAGAGCTAAACACAAAGTATTAATTTAATTATATACTTCATATATTTCCTCAATTAACAATTCCTTTTAAAAATAAAAGATGAAGTTTAACATTTCTAGGTATAAAATGCAAGCAAATAATCAATTAATTCTTTTTCAGATAGAAAATAAAATAATCCTAAAATACTTGATTCAGTAGATAGCATTTTATCTCCCTCTTCAGTCACAGATTAGAAGGAGAAAATATTTTAAGTTTTTATGATATCATAAATTACCCTATTTTACATTAGTCTAGTCTAAAAGTGGGAACTGTAATTTTGCATCTGTAGACAACAGAGGTACTTAAAACTGGGCTATCATTTCAATAGCTTTTAATAAACCAAAACAGCAAACCTTTCATCTGGTTCCTGGCTCCTTTCATTTGGTTCCTTAAGTTTTATCAGCATTTATTTCTTCAAAATGAAAAGAACAAAAAAAACTCAACATATAGAAAGATTCAAGCTAGTCATTCCTACATAAGGAAACGGAGTGTAATATAGAAATGACATATGTCCCACTCTAAACTGTCATTCCACATAAAAATTAAGGCCTAGTATCTGACATCATTCACTGAATTACTAAAGTTACTTGTTTCCTAGGCATCAAGAATGATACCAACTATGTATCATTCTCTAAAGAGAACTGAGAAGTCATTCAAATCATTTTCTGGGTTCTTCAGTTTGGATGAAGAATTGTGGTTGGAAAAAGATCTATATAGATTATTAGCCCTGGGAACAAGCATTAAAAATAACACAGTATCCTCAAGATAGTACACTGTTTATGACAACTATATATACAATTTAATAAAAAGCTAGAGTCTATTATTTGAATATAATTTCTGATCATTAATAGTTCAAATTAAAACCACTAATGAATTAGTTTTCACTAAGTACTAACCATGTGTATAGTCCTTTATTATAAGACACAGAATAGAAAGCATAATTCCTGACCACAAAAAGCTTATTACTAAGAAAATTAGTCCAATCCACAACACAAAACCCAAAAACAGAAAAAATGAGTAAAATCATATTAAGCTATAAATGATTCAATATGTAAATTCTAATCAAGAGTCTGGTAAGGAAAAGATTCCTGGAAGTTACAGTGGTCGGTGAAAGCTTAATTAATTAAAAAAAAAAAAAATCAGAGAAGGAAATTATGTGAAATGAGAAGGCATTTTATTTAGAAAGAAAGAAAAATGAGTGTTCTTTCTGAACACTCAGAAAGAAAAATGAGAAAGCATGCCTCACAGGAATGATGGCTCAGAAGCAGGTCTGAATATCCACAAGAGCAAAACCATGATGAAGGCTGGTTGAGATAAGTGGAAAACAAGGAAAGTTGATTAGATAAGGATCTTGAAAAGAGCAGGCAGATCATGGAGTTTGAGGAATTTTTTTCATTAGTTTTAAAATAATATCAAATTCCGAACTGAATACTTGGGTTTACACTGACTTTTATCTACTCTACTTTTAATATCAGAACCTATTAATATTAGAACGCATTACACCACAATGATCCAAAAATTGAGACAATTTTAGGCCAGCCAAAACATCACAAGCACGTGTTTGGAAACTTACGTTCCTGAAACAGCATACACGTGATAAGAAAACCTCATGTAAATATTTGTTTTGAAGGAAGATTAGCATTGAGGGCGAAACAAAATGTATTTGCCCTCAAGTTAAAGCTAAAAGTAAAATGCTTATTTTCCTTGACTGCTGGCCGACAGTTGTGTGCTTACTGCTGACTGGATCCTTTCCTATCAAAACACCCAGCACTTCAAAAGACCCAGCCACTCTGCCAAGATTTCTGCCTTCAAAGAGCTTTTGTTGCCATGGCAATCTCATGTTCTCCAGGAACCAAGTTAGTTGCACCCTACCACATATATATGAACAATATTCAAACTTTGATTTCTCCTTGAGACACAGGGTAAATCCCCTTTCACAACTGTACTAATTTTCACTTGCTCTAATACAAGGAATCAACAGTACCTGACAGTTCATATAGAACCAGAGTTAATTCAAAAATAAACAGCTGCATCTAGAAAGAGGGAGGGCAGGTTGATTATGGGAACTCTCTTTCATACTATAAGGCAGATGTCCTAAAGTATGAAGGCCAATGAAATCAAACACTGAGTCCAACTCAAACACGATCAAAGATTTCTCCCTCTTCAAATATCTCAAAACATTTTTCCTAAAAAAAATTAAAGCAAAGATAGAAAATAGTATAGGCATAGTACTGTGGTTGAGAATGTCTCCTACCCTGACTGAAGATTTAACACCTTATCAAAACAAAGCTAAATTCAGCCTAGAATTAATGCTTTCCTTAGTTAGAAAGAGCAGAGGCTTACACTCTGTCAAAGTTTCATAAAAAAAATACATTTGCTAATAAATGACACATGTGGAAAGACCACAGCTAGAGTTCAAGAGTATGTTTCTATATGTAAAAATACTTCTGACCTAAAGAAATTGTTTTTTCATTTCTATTCAACTTATACCACTTCACATTTCCAAATGGAGTAAGCTGACTTCTATACTCTAACAGTCCTCAAGTTTGGCTCAGATGGTAAAGAATTCACCGGCAATGTGGCAGACCCACGTTTAATCCTTGGGTCAGAAAGAGCCCCTGGAGGAGGAAACTGCAACCCACTATAGCATTCTTGCCTGGGAAATTCCATGGACAGAGGAGCGTGGCAGGCTACAGTCCATGAGGTTGCAAAGAGTTGGACATGACCAAAAGCCTAACACAGTTCTCAAAATAAGAGCAGACTGTGAAAACAATACACAAAAATCAAGGAGGGTAAAAAAAGCAATAAAGGCAATGACCTGTTAAGGATTCCAAAAATAACTTCATTCTATGAACTATATGTGTTCCTAGAAAATAAAAATTAGAGTAAAGGGAATGCTGAATTATCTTTTGAAATTGATTTTCATTACAATTTCAAAAAATGATCCTACAGCGGGCTAAAGGCTAGCCTCAATACATCATTAGAAGTGAAATGAAGTTGCTCAGTCGTGTCCGACTCTTTGAGACCCCGTGGACTGTAGCCCACCAGGCTCCTCCATCCATGGGATTCTCCAGGCAAGAATACTGGAGTGGGTTGCCATTTCCTTCTCCAGGGGATCGTCCCTGACCCAGGGATCGAACCCAGGTCTCCTGCATTGCAGGTAAACGCTTTAACCTCTGAGTCACCAGGGAAGCCCATACAAATTAAATTTGTAATATTTTTCCAATATGCAGGCTAAGAGCATTTAATTTTCCTACATATAAACTTTATCAAACAGTATAGACTCTCTACCCTTGTATTTTAATGCACACACATTAATGAACACAACTGACTTTCACTTCATTAGGAGTTCTGAATTCCTGAAAGTCAAAAGCTGTTTATATTATCATTCCAAATATTTGTAGAATTCCAGAGCTGAAACAGAGTTAAAGATGTCTCAAGTGTTCCAAATATATATCAGAAAGTAACCTGAGCGATTTACTGACAGTAACAACCTCCTCTTTCTTTTCAAAATGAGGGGTCCAGGGAGGTTACATCAGTAACTGGAAGAACTTTCGCCTTTTTGATGTTGTGGTTTTTGCTTTTGTTTTTATGTAATTATATTCTAGTTTCTCTCTTTACATTTCTGAGATATTATGGATTAATGCGGATTAAAATGTCTATGGGTTTCCCAGGTGGCTCAGATAGTAAAGAATCTGCCTGCAATACAGGAGACCTGGGTTGGGTGGGGAAGATCCCCTGGAGAAGGGAATGGCTACCCACTCCAGTAATCTTGCCCGGAGAATTCCATGAACAGAGGAGCTTGGTGGGCTATAGTCCATGGGGGTTACAAAGAGTCAGACACTACAGAGCAATTAACACTTAAACCGCCTTTTTTTCTTTATAAGTAGCAGTCTGTCATGAGTTAAAGGTTCTACTCTCTGTGATCCCGGGGACTGTAGTTGCCAGGAATTCCATGGAATTCTGTCCACGGAATTCTCCAGGCAAGAATACTGAAGTGGGTTTCCATTTCCTCCTCCAGGGGATCTTCCCTAGGCAGGGATAGAACCTGGGTCTCTTACATCTCCTGCATTGCAGGCAAATTCTTTATTGTCTGAGCCCCCAGGAAAGCCCAAGTTAAAGGTCAGTGACTCAAAAGACCAAAAGTATTTGCAACAACCAAAAAAAGTTGTTAAGAGATCTTTTATCAAATACAGGAAAATCTGGAGTGGAGTTTAAATTCCAGAATCTCTAGCATTTTGCAAAGCAGCATTAACAAAGACCAAACCCATCATGTCAGATATACAAATCCAATCATTTTCACACCTTGCAAAATAGTAAAGAGAAACTGACACTTTGAAAACTTTTAACTACTAAAGCTGCAGCTTTCAATTTTTCAAAAACCACAATCCACTGTTAAATACATTTTATATCACCATCTAGTGTACACAAATGTATATTTAAATAACAAACTAAAATTTCATAAAAAACAATCCTCTACAAATTACACTGTCATGGCTTCTGTTCCATTTCTTTATCATGCTGTGTGAGATGGACTAAAGCGCCTTCTTAACCCACTACAAAGGTAATGGTCTGCAGTTTGAAAAGTTTAAGTTAGTTACTGATACAAAGCCTCAAGAACAGTTCTCAG
Organism: Neotragus pygmaeus; assembly: GCA_006410875.1. NCBI lineage: Eukaryota > Metazoa > Chordata > Mammalia > Artiodactyla > Bovidae > Neotragus > Neotragus pygmaeus. Next base: position 157,764 of record SJYV01022910.1, on the reverse strand, counting down.
AGGCATTCATTCCCCCACATATCTATTAGCATTATGTGCACAACACTATCTGTCTGGCTATACTCTGCTAGACACTGAACCATAAGATTTTTCAGTCGGTAAAGAATTTGCCTGCAGTGCAGGGTTCAATCCCTGGGTTGAGAAGATCCCCTGGAGAAGGAAATGGCAACCCACTCGGGTATCCTTGCCTGGAAAATCTCATGGACAGAGGAATCTGGTGGATTGCAGTCCACGGGGTCACAAAGAGTTGGGCACGACTGAGCGACTAATACACACACATACAAGTTTAACTACAGAGTCTTGCGTTTCAGTGGTTTTTATTTCAACAATAAGATTAGATACATAAGAGGGAAAAGACAGACATGTTAACCCATTTACTCATGAAGAGAGTTTTCACAGGCTTTTTTCCTAAAACATGTTTACAAAGACCCAATTTCTATTACAATTATTAGCAGAGTATACATATTCTCTCTTGATTAGATATATGGAGCTACACTGACCATATTCAAAACATCTTTATTATCCTCAAAGTACTTTGCACAGTGCCAAACATACAGTAAACACTTACTGAACTAATGGTTTTATCTAATCTCAAAGATTAATTTATATCGCACAGAATTAGGATAAAGCACAATAAAACAGCTTTGCATTAACAAAAGTACTTTGGATATAACTATCAAAATACCTCAAATATCAAAGCAAATCTCTGAAAGTCTACATTTTGCTCCATTCATTTGTAAGACCTCTCAAATTACTTAAAATAGAACTTACTGCAAAACTGACTCAAACAGAATTCCACAGTACTAAGATAGATGGGGAAACAATGTCAACAGTGACAGACTTTATTTTCTTGGGCTTCAAAATCACCACAGATGGTGACTGCAGCCATGAAATTAAAAGATGCTTGCTTCTTGGAAGAAAAGCTATGACCAACCTAGACAGCATTTTAAAAAGCAGAGACATTACTTTGCCAACAAAGGTCCATCTAGTCAAAGTTATAGTTTTTCCAGTAGCCATGCATGGATGTGAGAGTTGGACTATATAAGAGTGTGGTTTTGGAGAAGGCTCTTGAGAGTCCCTTGGACTGCAAGGAGATCCAACCAGTCAATCCTAAATGAAATCAATCCTGAGTATTCATCGGAAGGACAGATGCTGAAGCTGAAACTGCAGTTCTTTGGCCACCTGATGTGAAGAACTGACTCACTGGAAGAGACCCTGATGCTGGGAAAGACTGAAGGCAGAGGAGGAGAAGGCGAAAACAGAGAATGAGATGGTTGGATGGCATCACCAACTCGATGGACGTGAGTTTGAGCAAGCTCTGGGAGTTGGTTATGGACAGGGAAACCTGGCGTGCTGCAAACAGTCAGATAAGACTGAGCAACTGCACTCAACTGAGTGTTAAGTCACTTTCACTCGAGTCCTCCTCTGCTATCCTACAGCCCATAGCCCACCAGGCTTCTCTATCCATGGGATTCTCCAGACAAGGATATTGGAGGGGTTTGCCATTTCCTTCTCTAGGGGATCTTCCCAACTCAAGGATCAATTTGTGTCTCTTGAGTCTCCTGCATCAGCAGGTGGGTTCTTAACCACTAGCGCCACCTGGGAAGCCCATTCCACAATGCAGTTATTATTAATAAATGACTATTAAAAAAATGTATACTAGTTAGGAAATTTTAATTTAATCATTTCCTTTCTCTTGCAAGTTAATTTATCCAATTCAAATTTTTTTTAGAATCATCAGAATACAAATAAATTGCATATTTGACTGATGCATTTTTTAACAACCTAGAGACAGTGATTTTATTTGTAAAATACATATACACTGCATTTTGTAGTAGCTATTTATTTTTATTTTTCAGATTAACTTGGTTACACTAAAAAACTGAACAATAATTCTGCTGTTTCTAAGACCAAAGTTAACTGAAACAAATACCTGTGAACATCTATTCAATATTTGCCTGCATCATCACCAACACATGACCTGTTTTTAAACAACTTTATTAAATGGTACGGAGAAGGCTATGGCATCCTACTCCAGTGCTCTTGCCTGGAAAATCCCATGGACGGATGGGCCTGGTAGGCTGCAGTCCATGGGGCCCATAAGAGTCAGACACGACTGAGCGACTTCACTTTCACTTTTCACTTTCAGGCACTGGAGAAGGAAATGGCAACCCACTCCAGTGTTCTTGCCTGGAGAATCCCAGGGACGGGGGAGCCTGGTGGGCTGCCGTCTATGGGGTCGCACAGAGTTGGACAACAAGCATAACCTAATCAAGTAATAGCATAAACATTTAATACTTGAATGTGAAATCCTTTTTAACAATTAAATAGATTAAACAGCCAACTCAAAACAAGAAGGTGGCTTAGCTGGTAAAGAATCCGCCTGCAATGTGGGAGACCTGGGTTCGATCCCTGGGTTGGGAAGATCCCCTGGAAAAAGGGAACAGCTACCCACTCCAGTATTATGGCCTGGAAAATTCCACGAACTGTATAGTCCATGGGGTCACAAAGAGTCAGACACAACTGAGCCACTTTCACTTTCAAAACAAGAAACTTAAAATATTGACTAAACTGTCCCTAATTTCTCAATTTTTAATAGACTCTGAAGAAAATCGGTTTCCTAAGTGTGGAAGGTTATTCCTCCTATAAAACTGAATTCTTGCTTCCATTTTTCATGAAGATAGGTGGTTAACTAACCTTCACAAATAGTCTTCAAAAGTTCTTACCAAACCTTTGGACATTGCTCTCCATTCACTGAAGAAAGGGGAGCACTATTTTTTGCTAGATTGTAAGATAGCTCAGCTATGCCACTCCCTATCTCACCTGCAAGAGGTTCTCCTTAAGAAATGACAGCATATGCCTGTAAGGAAACTACCTGAAGTTGAAGAAAGGATAACCCCTAACGATAAAGGTAAAAGTACCAGGCACAGGGCCAGTAACCCAGCAGTGAGACTGGAAAACTTCATGAATCTTGGAGTAGAGTACACAAAACAGACTCAGTTGTGAGGAATAATCAACTCAGACTGAGCACTGTTCTGGATCGACCAACAAATCTACAAAGACCAAAAAGTATTAAGATGTTTCAAAGGAACTTAACTACATCCAGAATAGGTTCAAGAATATTTTTAGTAATATAAAAACATACTGCACCCAGCAAGGTAAAAGCACAATGTCTGAAATCTAATAAAAATACTAGCCAAACAAAGACACAAAGGTACAAAACATACATAAAGGAAAAAAATCAATTAATTCTAGCCAAACTGACTAAGATGTAAGAACAAACAGAGCAGGACATTAAATCAGTTACTATAATCTATCCCATATGTTCTGAAAGTTTAGAGATGTAGAAGATATTAGAAGACACAAATCAAGCTTCTAGAGATGAAAACTACAATGTAGGAAATGAAAACAACACTGAACAGAACTGATGGAAGACTGTCAGATTAAACACTGCAGAAGTAAAGACAGTTAATCTGAAGACACAACTAAAGAAACCATCCAATATGAAACACAAAGAGAAAAGAGAACTTTTTTAATGAAGTCAGCTGTGGCACAACTCCACGTCCTCTCCATATAACTGGAATTTCTGAAGGTGAAGGGCACAGTAAATTATCTGAAGAAATAAGTTTCCAAAATTGCCCAAACTTTATGAAAATTATAAACCCACAGATCAAAGAAGCTCAACAAATATAAAGCAAAAGAAACATGAAGACATGCATCTACAGTCATGTCATAATCAAATTGCTCAAAGCCAGTCTTCTTTTTTTAATCTTAAGAACAAATGAAGAAGAAGAAAAAAAAAAAACATTACACAGAGCGAAAGAAAAATAAGAATAACATTAGATTCCTCATCGGAAATTGTGAAAGCAAGAAGACATTGGATTAAATCTTTAAAACACTGAAAGAAAAAGGTGCCCATCTGGGTACAGAATTCTATACCTAGCAAAAATACATTCTTAAAAACAGAAAAAAAGGCAAGAATTTTTGAGGTATGCAAAAGCTGAAAGGAATTCAATACCAACAGATCAGCACTACAAGAAATATTAAAGTTCTTCAAGCACAAGGAAAACAAAGCCAGATGGAAATGCAGATCTACCCTAACAGCAACAGGAATGGTAACTTCATTAAGGAAGGTATATGGGCTATTATTATTATTTAAATTTCTTTAAAAGATGATGGACTAAACAAAAATAACAAGCGTTGAGTTTCTAGTGGTGAGTTTATTACATATGCAAAAGTAAAACGTACAGCAACTATAACACAAAAGTTTGGAGAATTGGATGTACATTACAGTAAAGTACTTGAACAGTAATCATGAAATGACATAATATCACTTAAGGTACCCCGAGAGAAGTTGAAAATATATACCATAAGTTCTAACACAACCACTAAATTAACAACATAAAAGTTATCTCCAGTAAGGTGACAAAGAATACAAAATAGAATCATAAAAATTCAATTTATCCTAAAGAAGGCAGAAAAAAAAAAGGAACAAAAAATGTACTAGATAAACAGAAAATAGAAAGATGACAAATTTAACTCTAACCATATCAANAAAAGTTATCTCCAGTAAGGTGACAAAGAATACAAAATAGAATCATAAAAATTCAATTTATCCTAAAGAAGGCAGAAAAAAAAAAGGAACAAAAAATGTACTAGATAAACAGAAAATAGAAAGATGACAAATTTAACTCTAACCATATCAAACACCACATTAAAATTAAAATTTCCAGTTTAAAACCAAAGATTTCAGGTTGGATAAAAATGCAAAACCTAACTACATGCTGCCTACAATAAAGGTACTTTAAATAGAACAAAGTGAAAAGTAAAAATATGGAAAGGGGGTACAACACTAAAACATCAAAAGAAAGCTGAAGTATATTCATTAATCATTAATATTATGTAAATTTATGAGCAAAGAATANCAAAACCTAACTACATGCTGCCTACAATAAAGGTACTTTAAATAGAACAAAGTGAAAAGTAAAAATATGGAAAGGGGGTACAACACTAAAACATCAAAAGAAAGCTGAAGTATATTCATTAATATTATGTAAATTTATGAGCAAAGAATATTACCAGGGATAAAGGAGGCCATTTCATAAGGATAAAATGGTCAATCAATCAAGAGGATATAACAATCCTAAGCATTAAATCATGTAACAGAGCTTCAAAATATATGAATATAACCTAATAAAACTGCAAGGATAAGTAAAAAATTCATAATTCTTATAAAATATTTCAATTTCCCTCTCTTAATAATTGGTAAATCAACCTGACAGAAAGTAAGAAAGGATATAAATGACCTAACTGATACTTAGAAAAGAATAAAAAATAGAATCCAAGAGCAGAACACCTGCCAAATCAAGTCATATTCCAGGCCATAAAGTTAAGACTCAGTACATTTAAAAGGGCTCAATTCATACAAAATATGTTCTCTGACCATAATGCAATTAAAATAGAAATTAGTAACAGAAATATCCCTAAAATGAATATTCTCCATGAACATCTGGAACCTGAATAACAATCTCTTCTAAATAAGTTGTGTGTGAAAGAAGAAATCAAAAACAAATCAGAAAACATTTCAAGCTAAATAAAAATAACTACTCAACATATCAAAATCTGTTAAGTGTTTGTTACTAAAAAGGAGTACTTGAGGAGGCAGAAATTTATAGCACTAACAGCCTATATTAGAAAATAAGTCTCAAAGTAATGACACAGTAATCTAAAACTAAAAAAGAAAAAAATACACCTGAAGTAAACAAGAGAAAGCAAATAATAAAGTCACAGTAGAAATCAAGGAAATGAGAAAAAGAAAACCACTGAATCCAAGAGCTGGTTCTTTGATAAGATCATAAAACCACTTTTAGTCAGAGCAATCAAAGGAGAAAAGAAAGAAGAAACAAAATAGCAATATCAAGAATAAGAGCAGGGACATTACTACAAGTTCTACAGATAATAAAAGATAGTAAATACTATGGAACAACTCTATTTAATACATTCAACAACTTAAATGACATAAACAAATTATTTAAGAAACACAAACTACCAAAGTTTAAACAAGAAGAAATCAATCATTTAAATAGCTGAATTTGTAGTTTAAAATCTTTCAACAAAAACAACCTCCAGACCCACACAGTTTCACTGGTGAATAACAACAAATATTTAAGGGAGAAAGAGAATCAATTATACAGAAGCTCTTCTAGAAAATTTAAAAAAGAAGGAATACTTCCTAACTCATTCTGTGAATCTAGAATTAACCTGGTGTCAAAATCAGACAAATTAGAAGAAAAAATACTACGTATGTTCATCAACATATGTGAAGAAATTTTAACATAAAAATGCCAACAATACACAAAAAGTGTAATTCATGACCATATGTGGTTTTTCTGTGGACTGCAACTTGATTTAACAATAAAAAATCAAACACTGTAACTCCATATACAGTAACAAATTTAGAAAGAAAAGCCATGTATTCATTGCAACAGATTTTTAAAAAGCATATGGCAAAACCCAATGTTCACTCCTGGAAAAATCTATTAGAAGTTTTTAACAGAAGGAAACTTCCTCAGTGTAAAAAATAACATTATATTAAAGCCTACAGCTACATCACATTTAACAGTAAAAGACTAAATACTTTCCCTCTGAGATCTAAAACAAGAAAAGTTTGTCTGTTCTCACCACTTCCATTAAAAACTGTACTAGTTTCAGAAAGTACAATCCCAGAAGAGAAAAAATAAATAATAAGGTATCCAGTTTAGACCAAGGAAGTAAAAGTGCAATCACTCACAGATTAAATGATCATCAACAGAGTATCTCATGGAATGGAATCTACAAAAAATGTATTAGAATTAATGAGTTTTTAAAATTTGTGCAGGGGACTTCTCTGGTGATCCAATGTTTAAGAATCAGCTTTGCAATGCAGGAGACCCGGGTTTTGATCCCTGGGTCAGGAAGATCCCCTGGAGAAGGGAATGGCAACCCACTCCAGTATTCTTGCCCGGAAAATTCCACAAACAGCCTGTAGCCCATGGGTCGCAAAGAGTTGGACACAACTGAGCAATTAACACCTTCACATTTATTTTTCATATATAAAATTATATTACTATGGGAAAAGAGTTTGGTATGTTAAACTTATAGACAGCTACCATATAAATATCCCACAAATACTTGTTAAAGCATAGTCCTAAGAGCTTTTTTTGGAATAATCAAAAATTAGAAATAACCCAGTTCAGTTCAGTCGCTCAGTCATGTCCGACTCTTTGCCACCCCATGAATCGCAGTACGCCAGGCCTCCCTGTCCATCACCAACTCCAGGAGTTCACTCAAACTCATGTCCATCAAGTTGGTGATGCCATCCAGCCACCTCATCCTCTATCATCCCTTCTCCTTCTGCCCCCAATTCCCCCCAGCATCAGAGTCTTCCCCAGTGAGTCAACTCTTCGCATCAGGTGCCCAAAGTATTGGAGTTTCAGTTTCAGCATCAGTCCTTCCAATGAACACCCAGGACTGATTTCCTTTAGAATGGACTGGTTGGATCTCCTTGTAGTCCAAGGGACTCTCAAAAGTCTTCTCCAACACCACAGTTCAANAGAGCCAAAGCAAAAACAATACCCAGCTGTGGATGTGACTGGTGATAGAAGCAAGGTCCGGTGCTGTAAAGAGCTGCTCCTTAGATGTGAGGTGGCTCCCGGCCGCCACCCCTGACGTCAGACACGGGGTAGCTACTCTCAGCCGTGCCTGCGCCATCGCAGCCTGGCACTCTCGGCCGCTGTCCCTGACCTCGGACGTGGGGTAACTCCTCTTGGCCGCTGCCCTTCGGGCATGGGGTCCTCCTGGCTTCTGCCCCTGACCTCGAATGTGGGGTAGCTCCTGTCAGCCGCGCTTAGTGCGCCAGTCGCAGCTGCCTGAGCTTAGTGTAGCCACTAGAAACATGTGGACTTTTTAATTAGTTAAAATTAAAAAAGAATGAAAAGTATTGTTCCTCAGTTGCAGTAGGCCCATTTCAAGTGCTCAATAGCCAGTGATGTTTGGTAGAAACCATTGCAATACTTTAAAGCAATTATCCGTCAATTACAAATAAATAAAATAATCAGTGTAGTTAAGTGACTTCTGTATTAAACAGCACACATAAAGGGCATCTTCATCATCGTCTTCATTGTCACAGAAAATCTTCTTGGTAAGTGTTGGTTTATGTCCAGAGTCAAAAAAAATTTCTGGAAAGAGCCATATGGTAGATATTTTAGGCTTTGAGAACCATGCAGCCTCCATCTCAACCACTCAATTGTGGTGAAAGCCATCAGATAAGACTTAAATAAATAGATGTGGCCATGTCCCCCAAAATTTATTTAAAAAACAAGCTATATTTGACCAGGTTATTCGTCAATCTCTGGTATGAACTTAAGGAAATGATGGCCTTAATATTAATAATGCAGTTCAACTGTAAACTGGAATATGTCTACCGTTATCACAATATAATAGCACAAAAAATTGAGGTATTCTTCTAAAATTCAAAAACTATTATCCAGTACTGCAAAGAAATTGGTAAAGTCAATGACAAAAAGCCTTCTTTGTTTGGCTTTTGACTCATTAACAGGAAAATATCAATCAGCGCTGAAGCACTATGTTTATTTGCCTATTGCAGCTGTGATCTAGTGAAAAATACAAGAGTTTGGCAAAAATTATGAAAGAATTATGTGAAAATCAATTAGCTGCATGGAATATAAAATAAAAATCTTGTTATTATTATGTGTAAATTGCATGCAACACACTCTTTATCTCAGAAAAAATCTGTAATAAACTTGTGTACCTAAATATGTACACACTGTTTTATTCAGAGAGCTAGCTTGTTGTTAAAGATTCATTAGCACGTTACTGAAAAATACTTGGTGATGGTTTGGTCCCTAAGCCATGTCCAACTCTTGGCAATCCCGTGGACTGTAGCCCGCCAGGCTCCTCTGTCCATGGGATTCTCCAGGCAAGAATACTGGAGTGGGTAGCCATTTCCTTCTCCAGGGGATCTCCCTGACCCAGGGATCAAACCCAGGTCTCCTGCATTACAGGCGGATTCTCTACCAACCAAGCCACTAGGGAAGCCCTAAAAAAGTTCTTAAATGTGTCTGAAAATGTGCCACAGCATGCATTATGATTCTCGGTGTTTCTAAAGCCACCAGTCTGCGTGCCTATTGATTTGCCTTTCTATTTATCTGCCATAGACTTGAAGATGTGCCGCTTATCTCCAGCTGTGGGAAACACCAGAGACAGACGATCCCAGGTGCTATGCTTAGAGTCCACCACTACTGTGTCTTGCCAAAACCACACTTCCATAGTATGTCAATTTTCTCTCAATAGTAATTGTTTACCTTTGCCACATGACCAATNCCAGCTGTGGGAAACACCAGAGACAGACGATCCCAGGTGCTATGCTTAGAGTCCACCACTACTGTGTCTTGCCAAAACCACACTTCCATAGTATGTCAATTTTCTCTCAATAGTAATTGTTTACCTTTGCCACATGACCAATTGTCTCCAGCTAGAGAGAAAGAAAATTATGTGAGTACATTTTTCATTTTAAATGCAAGATTCTATTTGAATGTATATTTGCATTGAATGTTGGGGCTTCCCTGGTGGCTTAGTCAGTAAAAGAATCTGCCTGCAGTGCAGGAGACCTGGGTTTGATCCCTGGGTTGGGAAGATCCTCTGGAGGAGGGCATGGCAACCCACTTCAGTATTCTTGCCTGGAGAATCCCATGGACAGAGGAGGAGCCTGACAGGCTGCAGTCCATGGGGACGCAAAGAGTCGGACATGACTGAGAGACTAGGCACAATAGAAACATAGGCAAAATTATTCTTGTTTATTTGGACAGCCACCTGAGTTTATACCCTTAATTTTACCACATTCTTCTTAAACAATAATATGCTTTCAACTTATTATATTCCAGGAAACATTTTTTGGTGCAACATGCAGACAAATTTTATCTGAGACAGATATTCTATGTGCCTGAGTGCTAAGTTGCTTCAGTCGAATCTGACTCGTGACCCTATGGACTATAGCCCACCAGTCTCCTCTGTCCATGGGGATTCTCCAGGCAAGAATACTGCAGTGGGATGCCCTCCTTCAGGGAATCTTCCTGACCCAGGGATTGACCCTGCGTCTCATGTCTCTTGCATTGGCAGGCAGGTTCTTTATCACCTGTGTCACTAATACACTAAATCTAAAATTCTCTAATATGGGCATTCTATTCCTGTATATGTGTTTTTTATATATATAAATGTGTTTTTATACACATATAAATGTGTTTTTATATACATGTAAATGTTTTTTATATGTCTATAAAACTGCCTATGTATTGAACTAAAATTTATCAAAGCTTTTTAAAGAGCATTGAAGAAGTATATACGATAGACTGAGACAGCGCAACAGGNACGGTTCACGCATTGCTGAAGCCTTGCTTGGAGAATTTTGAGCTTTACTTTACTAGCGTGTGAGATGAGTGCAATTGTGCAGTAGTTTGAGCATTCTTTGGCATTGCCTTTCTTTGGGATTGGAATGAAAACTGACCTTGTATGTTACTAATAGGAAATTACACAACTCCACAAAGGCAGGCAAAATGATCAGAGTTTTAAGGTTAACAACTCCCGGAGCTCAAACAGGACTGAGAGACGTTTTAAAAGCTGGAAGCAGTCAGAGTGGAACATAAACACTGAAAACTCAAAGCATTCAATAAATACCTCTCAAGAGTTATGACTTACTAAAAACTATTCTTGGCATAAAAGTTACTCTATACCCACTCTAACAAAGCTTAAAAACAAGACTTAAAGGGACTGCATTGACCTCCAGTAACTCAATCCCCTGACATAACAAAATCCTATATTATTTAAGGCTTTCCTGGTGGCTCAGTGGTAAAGAATACTCCTGCCAATACGAGAGACACAGGTTCGATCCCTGGGCTATGAAGATCCCCTAGAGAAGGAAATGCCAATCCACTTCAGTATTCTCACCTGGGAAACCCCAAAGACAGAAGAACCTGGCAGGCTACATACAGTTCATGCAGTCCCAAAAGAGCAGGACACGACTTAGCAATTAAACAACAATTATTATTTAAAAGAAGACAACAAAATGTACTCAATAGTGTAAGAGTCCAGAATTTAATCAAAAATTTGCTAGACATGTGCAGATGCAAAAAAAAAAAAAAAAGACCCATAATCAGA
>SJYV01022910.1:43750-146449 GCA_006410875.1 Neotragus pygmaeus | reverse complement strand
AAAAAAAAAAAAAAAAGACCCATAATCAGAAGAAAAAAACCTCTCAATACAAATTAGCCTAGCATAAAAAAGATGACGATATTAGCAAACAAAGACTTGGAAACAGCTATTACAAATTATTCAATAACAAAGAAAATCAGGAACACTCTGAATAGATGTAGAACAAAACAAAAAAAAGAACACAATTTCTAGAAATAAAACAGTATCTGAAAAATTTATTGGATAGGATGAATAGATTAGATACTGGACAGGATGAAAAGATTAGACACTGCAAAAAAAAAAGATCAGCAGCTTGAAGACATAATAACAAATTATTAAAACTGAATCATAAGAGGAAGAAAGCTGAAAAAAATGATGGAATCATGGTAACCTGTGGAATAATATCAAGACAATCAACATTACTATAATTGGAGTCCTAGAAGAAAAAACATTTAAAGACACAATGTCCAACATTTTAACTATAAACATACATATCAAATATACACATACATACCAAGAAATATTACAGCCAAATTACTAAAACAAGGAACTCTTAAAATCAGCCAAATGGGGGAGGGGAAAAAAACTATTACACAGAAAGGAACAAAGACAAATTAGCGCAAATGTGTCATGAGAAACAATGAAAGCCAGAAAGTACAATGAAGAGACATCTTTAAATTGTCCAAAAAAAGTCAAGATAATTCTATATCCAGCAAAAGTACCCTTCAAAAATAAAGGCAAAAAAAAAACTTTTTAGAGCAGCAAAATATAAACAGACTTCACTATCTCCAGTTCTGTACTATATGAAATATAAAAGAAATTTTTCAGGCAGAAGGAAACTGAGACACGATAGGAAACTAGATATACACAAAGGAAGGAAGAATAATGGAAACAGAAAATATATGAATAAATACAATCTCTCTTAAGACTAATTAAGTAAAAAGAGAAAAGACAACATTATCAATATCAAGAAAGATGAAACATGACTACATATCCAACACGATAAAAGGGTATCAAAATATTATAAACAGTGTTAGACCAANGAAAATATATGAATAAATACAATCTCTCTTAAGACTAATTAAGTAAAAAGAGAAAAGACAACATTATCAATATCAAGAAAGATGAAACATGACTACATATCCAACACGATAAAAGGGTATCAAAATATTATAAACAGTGTTAGACCAATAAATTCAGCAACAGATGAAATGGACAAATTCCTTGAAAGACACAAATTACAAAAACTGATTTAAGAAGAAATAGAAAACGTGAATTGACTTAAATCAACTAAACAAATTAAATTCACAATTTAAAACCTTCTTAATCAGAAAATACTAGACCTAGCTCTCAATGGTGAATTTTGTTATATATCTAAAGAAGACATAACACCATTTCTACAAACTCTCAGATAACAGAAAAGGACGGGACTTTCCTGGTGGTCCACTGGTTAAGACTCCACACTTCTCATGCAGTGGGTCTGGGTTCAATCCCTGGCCATGGAACTAAAATCCCATATGCCTTGTGGCCAAAAATAAAAATAAAATAAAACAGAAGAGGAACAAGGGAGCCCAGAATGGCTCTGAAGACAAAACCAAGACAGAGTACCCAAAAAAAGAAAGGAGTCTGCAGCTCAATATCCATCATGAATACAGAATTTATTTCAGAATGTAAATGATTTAGCATCAAAAAAAAAATCAATCAATGTTATTTATTACATGAATAGAACAAAGGAGAACATTAATCTGATGATTACAACGTATTGAGAGAAGCCATTTAACAAAATTTCAACCCATTCATGATTAAAAAAAAAAAAAAGAAAGAAAGAAAACACTCAGCAAACTGGGATTAAAAGGGTATTTCACCACAATCCAAGAGGGCATTTGTTAAAAAAAATCCCCAGGTGATGCTAAAACACTTGAGTTTAGATTCATGGAAGAGCCAATCCCTCCACCAAATACATTATAACAATGATGACTTCACCAAATTTGGGTATTAAATCACTATGGTATTTGATAACAGGATAATACAAAACTTGTCCATGAGACTAGTTTTTCTTTAAGTAATCTGAATAACTAGCTACCACTGCATAAATGTATAGATCACTTTTGAAATCTGATTCTGCCACTTAGTAGCTGTTACTCAACCACCTGAAGCCTGTTTCCTCATCTGCAAAAAAAAGAAGTAAAAGTAAATCTGCCTCAAAAAATTATTACAAAGATTACACTAAATAATTCATGTAAAGTGTGCCCTGTGTACAAGGTCTGGTACATAAGAAACTAATATCTTACTGAATGCCTTCTATTACAATAAAATTGTTTGTTTTCTAAAGAGGAGAAGTTATTTAAGTTGTTGGAACTGAAATCTTAAGACTTCCAACAAACATTAACATTTTTAGGACTTTTGGCTTCATTAAGTCACATGTACTGTACAATTATGTCACTTTCTATAGCAGGTCAAATCACTACACATATTTTAGAAAATCAAATATTCTAGTAAAATCAATATGGGCTCACGAGTACCCTTTATATAGTGATCGCCTATCTACCTTCTCTTGTTAAGTGAAAAGGTTAAGTTGCAGAATTGTCATTCCCTACAATGTAAAAAAACAAGAGCTATGTATCACTAGCACATGTATGAAAAACTTTGAGAAGAAACTGAACAGAGTAAATCTCTGCCAAGGGAGTGGACATGTGGAACAGGAAGGAATAACCATAAGAACTTTTGCTTTTCACCGTATATCTTTCTATGCTATTTGGGGTTTTTTTTAGCTTTGACTTGTATTTTTATAATTTTACAAAAATAGTTAATAAAAGAAAATATTTCCAGCACTCACTTACATATAGGCTTCAAAATTAATTTAAAATTTAACACTCCCTCTTCTCTCAGTGTCACCTAGGATGTTATTGAAAACCACTACAAATAGAAAAATACACTTCCTCTGGAAACAGTACTTCCATACCAGTACAGAAAACTTCATTCAAATGTCAACAAGCCTTTAAAAGAAGAAATTGGAATGGAATATACAATTAACCAGTTCATTTTACAATCTCGGAAAACTCAATTCTAGATTTTCCTGAACACTTTTACACTGCTTATTTATACCTAAACCAGCTGAGCCATACCAAAATATTTCTATGTTACTCATCCAATATCACGGCAACTTGTTCATCTTATATCAGAGTACAAAAAAATGCTTTTCTAGAGTTTCCCAAGATGATTCTTACACTGAAATACACTGCTTATGATACATTCTTCTAAACCAAGACAATAGCTGAAAAATCCAACTTAGTATAGGAGTACTGGATACCAAAAAAGTTTTTTCCTACCACAACCCAGTCTCAGGATTATTTGCAATACAAAAAGTTCTAAAAATCAGGTACTCTTTAATCAGTGAGATAGTCAATGAAAACAGTTAGATTATTATTAAATGTTAACAAAAGCTCCCTTTTTTCCTGAACTTTCTTGCTATTCAGTGAACATCTTCACCAAAGTGTCATTTATATTTTTGAAATGCATTTACAAACACAGCCTTGTTTCACAAAATTCAAAAATACAAACCCTCCATTCAAATCATAAAAATACCAATTACCTCATCTTAGACTCACTGAATAAATGCAAACCTGCTCCTTTCACAGGGAGCAAATGGGCACTTTCAGAGACCTAAAACTCAATCTCAAGTCTGTAAAGGTGGCATCTCAAAAATTTGCAGATTTCACAAGCAATGACAGTTTCTTTTCGAAATAAATAGACTAAAACAAGGCAATATATTCTATTGATTTCAGAGGTAAGCTAAATGAGAGCTGAGAATCTCAGAGCCACTATCTCATTATCTCAGATAGTGGTCTAAAGTCACTGAGACGCTTACAATGGACAGTATTTGTTCTGAGGTGGATTAATGCAATGAGAATTTTTACCATCTTTATCACAAAGATCACATCTCCAATTTGATATAGCCCTAGATTTCGCCTGGCAAAACTCCTTCACTTTTTATTGATGTTTCCCTCAAAACAAGATTCTCCCAAATTCCACATACAAGGGTAACATTTTAGCTCCAAATTACATTAGACTGGCCAACTCAATTCTCGTGGCTTAATAAAAAATAAAAATTTCCAAAGACTTCATGTTGAGATTTGCAGTCTAATTTCAAAACACAAAGACAACATATTCTCTACAGTTGACCAAAAACAGCTTTGGGCCCAAAAATCTGAGGATGATTTTAGAAGCATTAAATAAAAGGTGATTATTCACCCTTACACTACAAATTAAGCAGGCAAATAGACTCAGTTCCATTAAGATTATCTTTTTTCTGCTCTTACAGATGTTTCCCCACATTTATTTTAATGCTAGGTCATGTAACCTCTCTTCTGTGATTCAATTCAATTGGCAAAAATCCGGGTTACTGTAGGAAAAGTATCACTTCCAAGGTTTTGGCCACCTAGTGGTTTCCAGATTATGACAGAATGGTTCCTTTTGGCCCTCATACAACAGAGCTCCTCTACCCAATCAAGGCCAGTAGCAGAGAAGCCATCCTTCCCACAATATGAAGTTACTAGAGAACAAAAATGATACACGCCCTGAGAAAAGAACACACTATGCAAGTATCACTTCTCTCTGCTCTTCAGAGCTAGGGCTGGCTGTGGTTCAGCAGAGACAGCTGTACTCTCATACAACCTCAATGGCTTCACCACTTGGCCACTTCCTGCTCATCCTTGATGTTTAAATGTGGGGTTGTGGATGAGCTAAGACATTCTCAGAAGAAATAAGAGAACAGGTGAAACATACTAATAAATGAACACCACAGGTCTCTGCTCAGATAATCCACACAAATCCAGTGCTCCCTTAAAACTTCCCCATGAAGCTGATCCTAGCGAAAAATGCAAATCAGGGCATTTAATCTAAGAAATTTAATTTAGGGGATTTAATCTTTCTTTCCACCAATTTATCACATATCCCCAAACCTAAAAATAGTCAATCACCAGGTACTTGACCTAAAAGCAGGGTATTTTACAGAAATACAAGTGTAAAACATTATTTTTGCTCTCAGAAAGCATATAATCTAAGATATGTATATTCTAAAACAGAAATCCTTTGTTCAATACTGACAAAAAGCAGTCTTCGGGCTTCTTTTAAATTTACAGGGCTAACCCATTAGCTGTCTAGATACAGTAACTGGCTGGAATCAGAGAGCTACTGGTCTAGATACAGTAACTGGCTGGAATCAGAGAGCTATTGGTCATAACCACCTTAATAGCTTTAGCTTTGCCTTCAGGAGCCAAAAAGAACAAGTATTTTCCTTTACCCAAATATCCTTGAAATATCTGGAAGCCATGTTTTTTTAAAATGATGACCCAAAACGGCTGGAAAAGATTTCATGAAAGAAAAGGGGTTAAAAAGACACAAAAACAGCAAGTAAGTATTCCAGTTAGTAAGAAAAAAAAAAAAAAAACTAGAGGTAGGAAGTCAGGTAAAAAAAACCAGTGCAACTGAACCATACAATTCAGATTGGGAAGTATTGAGTGTAAAACTGGCTTAAGTAAGTTTCTATCATATTATTAAAGAACTTAAATGCCAAGGTGGAGCTTCTGTTTGCTTTGATACCCAATAGGGAACAAATATAGACTGAGACAAATCATAGGAGAAAGATGTTTTAAAGATATGAGGATTGTGTTTTGGACTAAACATTTGCATCTCCCTCCCACAATTTCATCTACTGAAGCTAATATTTGGAATGAGGCCTTTGACAGGTAATTAGGATGAAATGAGGTCATGAGGCTGGGGCCCCTGCAGTGGCACTGTGCCCTTGTAAGACAACACCGGGCTTCCCAGGTTGCACCAGTGGTAAAGAACCTGCCTGCCAAAGCAGGAGACACAATGAGATGCAGGATTGATCCATGGGTCAGGAAGATCCCTTGGAGAAGGAAATGGAAACCCACTCCACAGTACTCTTGCCTGGAGAATCCCATGGACAGAGGAGCCTGGCAGGCTACAACCCAAAGGGTCACAAAGTCAGACACTACTGAAGCAACTTACAATTTTCTTTCCCTCCTCTTCTGTCATGCACACACTAAGGAAAGGCTATGTGAGAACTCAGCAAAAAGAGAGTCCATAAGCCAGGAAGAGTTCACATCAGAACCTGACAATGTCAGTACACTGATCTCAGACTTCCAGTTTCCAGAACTGTTGGAAAATGAATTGCTGTTGTTTAAATCACTCAGCCTGTATTATTTTGTTATGGCAGCCTGAGTAGAATAAAACAGAGCAAATGGCAATAAGGGGGCCAAGTATGGAGACTACTATGACATCTGGTAGTGAAGTAACATATTACAGGGGTAGCAACAAGAATGCAAAAGCCATGAAATACCTATGAAAGAAAAGTAAGCTACTTCACCTGGTCCCAGCGTTCTTAGAAATTATATTTAGAAACCTAACTATCCATTCCCAAGGTCCACAGTTTTTCTGTTTCACCTACCATCTACTCTCACATCACTGCAATTTAACACAGATCTTTCAAGATGGAATAGGAACTATTACAACCAGAAAGCCCCAAAGTTTTCCTGACACCAGTCAAATGAATGTCAAATCATCCTATAACCCCGCTCACCTAAACCCAGCCATCATCTTCTCCTAAAGAAATATGAGAAAATAGCTCCAATGAAGTTCACCAGTACATAGCCTCCATCAAAACCTCCCCAACAGCCACACTGTCTCAGTTCAGTTCAGTTCAGTCGCTCAGTCGTGTCCGACTCTTTGCAACCCCATGAATCACAGCACTCCAGGCCTCCCTGTTCATCACCATCTCCTGGAGTTCACTCACTCACGTCCATCGAGTCCGTGATGCCATCCAGNCCCCTTCTCCTCTTGCCTTCAATCTTCTGCAGCATCAGGGTCTCCAGAGTCACTTCTTTGCATCAGGTGGCCCAAGTACTGGAGCTTCAGCTTCAGCATCAGTCCTTCCAGTGAATATTCAGGGTTGATTTCCTTTAGGACTGAGTAGTTTGATCTCCTTGCAGTCTGAGGGACTCTCAAGAGTCTTCTCCAACACCACAGTCCAAAAGCATCAATTCTTTGGCACTCAGGCTTCTTTATGGTCCAACCCTCACATCCGTACATGACCACTGGAAAAACCATAGCCTTGAGTAGGCGGACCTTTGTTGGCAAAGTCAAGTCTTTGCCTTTTAACACGCTGTCTAGGTGTGTTACAGCTTTCCTTCCAAAGAGCAAGTATCTTTTAATTTCATGGCCACAGTTGCTAGCTACATTGATTTTGGAGCCTAAGAAAATAAAATTGCCACTGACGTGGGCTCCCTGCAAATTAATAAACCTGCATCATGATGTTTTATTACATGTAAGCTTTCACATCTTCTGAGCTTGAACAAAAAGGAGTTTCCTGGTTTTCAGAGTTGTAGGTGAGCAGACTCCAGACTTACCCCCAGCTTTAAGAGTAAACATGTACTAACTGTTTTATGGCTGACCATGAAATCGGTGTCACATGAAAGGCACTTGGTAAAAATCTGCCAAAGGGAAAAATGTTTAAGGTGATATATTTTATGTTATGAATACTTTACCACAATTTTTTAAAGTCACACAGTGAGGGGGCAGAGAATCTATCCAAACTCACCCTGTCCTCATACTCACTTTTCACCCAGAGGTCGCTGGGAGCAGAGAGTGGCCCCTCAAGCGCTCAGCTTCTGAGGAAGTCCCTGTAGTCGTCCAGAGAGCTGAGCACGTGAGCTGCCACCACCCATCTGATCTCTGTCGCGGTGGGGAGGAGGCCCCCCAGCCTGGGTTGGGAAGGGCCAGGCAGGAAGCATCTCCGGCTCTGCAATCCATGCAGCCCCAGGTGTGGCTGGAGACCCGCCTCCATGATGACCGAGTCCCAGTAGCTGTGTACGGACCCTGACGACAGAGTGGTGAAATCTCGTTTCAGCTTCCTCCCCCCACGGAATGCGGCAGTGGCCACTCTGAGCGCCTGAGCCGGGGTCAGGCGGGTGGGGTCCGGCCTAACTCCCCCCCAGGGAACAGCCTGGGCAAAGGGTGAAGCCACAGCGACATCAGCTGTGGAGGAAACAGTGTGGACAAGCGAGAGGCCGCAGGGCCAAGGGTCAGTGGCCACGTGCGCACAGCCTGGCCCCGTGCCTGGACCGACGTCGTTCCTCAGAGAGCTGCCCTAAACACACGAGGAGTGGTTCACTTTCCACAGACCCATAGTGGACCCTGGTGTGAGAAAATTAACCCAGAGAAGGCTCCAGCCTGCCACTGTCCCCTGGAGGGAAGGCCAAGGCCACGCTCGCATGCCCTGGGCCGGGGAAGGAGGACACACAGATGACCCCTCCCTCCGTGGTGTTGGTGACAAAGGCTTGGACACTCAGCCACATCCACAGGCACCGGGCAGCCAGTCCCCACCTGCCCTCCACCCCTTGGGATCCAGAAAGACCCTCGATTCAACCTCTCTATGCCTGTTTTCACATCTGCAGAACAGGAATGAAACGTCCAGGCCCTCACGGTACTCTCAAGAGTGGAGACCAAACAACTTAGGAACCATTCCCTATGCCCCCACCNATGAAAGTGAAAGAGGAGAGCAAAAAAGTTGGCTTAAAGCTCAACATTCAGAAAATGAAGATCATGGCACACTGTCTCTGGGTTCCTGAATTTGCTGATTTCCTTCTTGAAAATAAAGTGAAAAGTTCCAAACAATACAATCCCATTAACACATACATACACAGAGTAAGTAAAAACCTCACTATTTCCCAATAAAAAGTAGCCTAGGGGTTTTATATGTCCAGACAAGCACACTGATTGAGAAGGGACAGCACAGGGCCTGGGGAAGCCCCATCTTTCCTGATCACAAAGAGCACGCAAACAGAAGCAGCAGCACACAGTGTCCTGGCCCTTTCTGGATAAGACTAAGCTAGCCCTTCCTGCCTCAAGCACAGGCACACAGAAGATGGGAGTTCCACCTGTATTTCCTAATTTCACCCTTGCATCCTTTCAGCCTCACTCAGAAGTATACAAAGGCCACCACATCCAGTACTTCAAAATCTTCAAAAGGTTAACTCTTACTGACACTAAAATTTTGTTCGGATAACTGCTCATCAAACAAAGCAAAAACTTTCCTAAGAACTATTCAGCTGCCACCCTGCTTAAGCCTAGGATTAACAGTCACTACAACAGATCCTCAATAAGCATTTAAAACTCAGGTGAAAATACAAGATTCAAAGTTACTCATGGAGATATAACAAAGTTCACTTTATTGCTTTAACTTCCCTCATCTAACCAAAAAGAGAAAAAATTCATCTGAAGAATTCTGAGATTCTGAGGGGTCCTTACTGTAAGGCAGTTCCTTAGACTATCATCCCTCTCAATCACTAACCTAAACTGACTGTCAGAAATGAAGTTTTGCATGAATTGCCCATCAACTTGTGAGCTTGGAAACCTTTCAAGAGTTGCTATGCCACCTAACATTGTAAGACAACTAATATTAATAAGGATGATGGTTGTAGTACATTAGTACAGAGACAGTTCCATCACCAATTCAACGGACATGAACCTGGGCAAACTTGGGCAAATGTGAACAAAATGAACATGAACTTGGGCAAACTCTGGGAGATGGTGAGGGACAGGGAGGCCTGGTGTGCTGCAGTCCATGGGGGTCACAAAAATTCAGATAGGAGGTAGCAACTGAACAACAACAAAAATTAGAACAGAATCACAAACTTCCACATTTTAGAAATAATTTCCCTAAAAATTATTTAATTTGATCACTATCACAACCCGCTAGGCAGTATTTTTATTCTCTTCATTTTAGACATAAAATAAACAGAGTTGAACATACTGTTGTAGGATCACAAATATGGTAAATGATAAAGCCAACAATGAACCAAACATTGTGACTTCAGACCCCTCCCCTTTCCAGCATACCACAATGTGACTGTCTCTGTTCTCCACCACCTTAAAGTGAACAAACCATTCTACACAGACCAATAAAAAACAGCACATTAATGTATTCTCTCCTATACCTACTAATGTGCTTCAACAAAATGAAAGCCCAATCTACTTTAAATAAATAAAAATACAAAATTCACTAGATTGGCACCCTCTCAAATATATCTTTTCATTTTAATGCTTTGAAAAGTCTGTTGCCAAAATTAAATTTTAACAACCTCCCTTAAAACCTCTTCTACATGTTTAATAATATTTTAAACTACCCTTGGAATAACTATTTTCTATCTGCTTTTACTTGCCTTTATAACTAAATAAACACTAAATCTTTGAAAAGGGGGAAGTGAAAATAAAGGATTTTCTACACTATGAAAGAACCATTCTTTTCTATGGCCTCAACTAAATAATACCTGTGAATATTCCAGTATCTTACAACTATCAAATTTTATCTTCTTCCCAAAACACAAAAGCTGACAACAGCTGAACAAGAGAGGACCACACACAAAAAGAAGAAACTCTCCTAAAGACATTTCACACTGTAGTTGTTTATACTTAATATTGTGTAATACTAACAAGAAGAGTTTTATTTTATGGAGGCTTTTGATTATCATTTTCTTTTTAACAATAAATAAACCCTGAAGCACCTTCTTTTGAAGATTATCAACTTGGCACCATTTAAGCCTCCAGTTATAAGAACAAATTTTAACGATTTCTAGAGATATTAAATTCCTCCTGACAAACCGTATTCTGGTGTAGATTGGTATCAGTGCAGGTGCAACTACAACTGATCAGTTTGCTACTTCTGAGGGGCAATAAGAAACCACAGGCAAATGTATATCACTGTTGATTTCTCTGTTTCCTCTGTAAATGAACACTTACCAACTTCCTACAAGAATTATGAAGTAAATAGTGAATGGGTAAATATTTATGAAGTACATTCATCATCATTGATTTTATTTTAAATAATAAGACTCTTCTCATTCCCCGAATAATTCACTGGGCAAAGTCCCACTGCTATCTAACTTGTTCAACAAGTGTCAGTCTCAGGCTGGCAATACTCTATTCACTCTGGCAACAACTGAAGTTTGACAAGAGAGGTTAAACAAACATGAAGGCAAGACAGACCTGAGCTGTATAGCCTGTTCTGTGTTCCCACAATAGGGTATCTCAAACCTCTACAAACTTTATGTCAATTTAATTATTCAATATTATGTAAGGATTCCTCAGACAGTAACACTGGTAATGCTACAGGAAACAGGTCTGCAAGGGAACCAGAAAAGTGAGAATAGCCAATTGACCTGACTCTCAAAACAACAAATACACAAGGACTAGTTTATTACACATTCCCTTCATTGCTACTTTCATAGCTACGTAAAACAATAATAGCAAGCCAATGACAGGCTCCTGAGGAAAACTTCATCCACTCATTAGAATCACAATTTGTTTTTAATGAAGATGCCTTTAACGAGTACACTGCAGGAATAAAGAGCATGCTGCTGCTGCTGCTGCTAAGTCACTTCAGTCGTGTCTGACTCTGTGCGACCCCATAGACAGCAGCCCACCAGGCTCCCCCGTCCCTGGGATTCTCCAGGCAAGAACACTGGAGTGGGTTGCCATTTCCTTCTCCAATGCATGAAAGTGAAAAGTGAAAGTGAAGTCGCTCAGTCGTGTCCAACCCTCAGCAACCCCATGGACTGCAGCCCACCAGGCTCCTCTGTCCATGGGATTTTACAGGCAAGAGTACTGGAGTGGGGTGCCATCGCCTTCTCTGAAACATCACGCTACAAACCTTTTAACCAATATAAAAGGAAAGAATAAAACTACCAAAGACTGGTTTTGTTGTCTGTCCTCTATGAAACTAAACCTTAGCACCTCCTTTTCTTCATGCATATGGCTTGGTGGGATTTTCTTGTTTGTTCTCGCACAGTTAAACTCGGATATGGGCCAGGGTCGAGGCTTTCTCCTGCACACAATCATAGGCAGCTAGTTTTATATACACGTGTATATATACGTAACTATTTCTTACCTGGTTTTATAGATATATTATATATATAAGAACATTTCTATTAGCACACTGAAAATTTCCATGCAAAATGACCTGGCAAGTATCACTACACTCCTTAGCCCAAAAGATAAAAAGTTTATCCCTACTCAAAATAAAAACTGATTTCCTAAAACAATATATAAGGCAAACACCTCAAAGCACAAAGCTCAGTCTGAAAAGGCTGTATTACAAGAATAATTTCCTTTTGTATTAGCAAGTCCAATACAATTTTTTTTTTGTATTTAAAATAATTCAGTCTCTAGTCTATAGAGTTTTAGTCCAAAAAAGAAATTTTTGAGTTGAAAACAACAGTGAAGGAGGAAAGGAGGTTAATTCTCACTCCCACAAACACACCCCCATATCCACTCACTCCCACATCCACACACACACAAAGGGAGGTCTGTAATACCTTTTCAGAAATCCATGGAGCCAGGTGGGTTTTAGAATTCCGTTTTTCACATTTTAGAAAAGAAAGAGTATATATGCTGTATGTTACATCATCCCCAGAACCTGGTAATTATACAGTAACTAGGAAAACTGTTGTTTTTTAGTCGCTAAGTCGTGTCCAACTCTTTTGTGATCCCATGGACTGTACCCCGCCAGCCGGGTTCCTATGTCCATGGGGTTTTCCAGGCAAGAATACTGGAGTGGGTTGCCACTTCCTTCTCCAGGTGATCATCCCTATCCAAGGATCAAACCTGTGTCTCCTGCATTGGCAGGCAGATTCTTTACCACTGAGCCAGCAGGGAAGCTCCAACTAGAAAAACAGGGAATGTCAATGACCTCCCTTCAGAAAAGATCATATTTGCCACTACAAAATTTATGCTGAATTTAAAGGGAAAATTTTGACTCAGCTCTTTTTGGATGTCAAAATGGCAGATTAGTGATTGTGAACCTATGGCAGATGAAAGGTGGTCTTGACATATAATAAATAAACTATGCTATCACCTAGAATAAAAAGAACTAGTTGATGGTTAAGAGACATTTTGGATATTTAATAAAGTCTTTAAATGAATCTATTACTTGCCTAGTTGGAAAAGCATAATCAATTCAAGTTGTCTATAAGTTGTGACCAAGAGATTCAACATGCACCAACCAACCTCCCCTTTTAACTTTATTCCAAATCAGAACCAACACTGAAAAACATTTTCCAAAGCCTAAGTAGGTCAAAGTCAGTTGGATACATTAGGGTTTCCAAACAGCAAAAAGCAGGGAGGACCTCTTCACTCAGGAGAACTAAACAACATTCATTTCCTGTTTGTGAATGCCCACACAAACTCAGATTCTCCAACCTGAGGCCAAACATGCTTCTGCCATATATCCAAAGTGAGCCAAGCAAACCTAGTGGCAAAGCAAACCTTTCGTTTATTCCCAACAATCTCAGAAGAACACACATCTCAGGGCCAAGAGGTTGATGACTATAATTCCCTCCAAGCAAGGTTCCCTGTGGTACCCTACCACTAACTCACTCTTACTGAGAACAGCAGCACACCTGCTCACTGACTGGAGTTGTGTGACCATATTAAGTTCAATCTGTGTTCTCTAACCACCAATGAAGTGGTAGGAGAGTCGCCATGAGGTAATCCTGCTCATTTAAAAGCCTCACAATGGCTCACCAGCAAAACCACCAGAAGAAAACAAATCAACAACTTGTGAGGAAGACTTCCTTTGGAGTACTGGAATAATTTCCCAAATTCAGAGTACTCCCTTAGTTCAAATTCATGCACTTCCTTAATATCTGAAACAGATCTGAGAAAATGACATCTTGAGCCAGTTTTTTTCATTCGTAATAGCCAAAGATAATGTATGGCAGTCTTTTGTTTCTTAAGAAATGTAGTGTTTCTGTCCTGTGCCTTATCTCAAAATGTTATTTTATTTTAAAGGTTTTTATCCCCGAATCACTATTCAATGCAATAAAATTTAGTAACCAATCCCTAATCCGTTTTCATTTCTGTTTGATCTTTAAGTCCCCAATCAGCTTACAGTAGCTTGGATGACTCACCATGGTCTTTATGAGAGCACATTTTTAACCTGGAACACATGAGAGCACATTTTAAACATGGATTAAGAAACCAAAGCTCTGTCTGTAAAAACATAAATTTTCTTCTCAAGTCAAAGGTATGCAAAAAAAATTACAGGATGATCTGGCTAGAAAAAGAAAACAGAGGTTCAAATGACAGTTACATATATTACAACAAACCTCTCTGTGCTTTGCTTATGGAATAACAATTTCCTCCCTACCAAAACCACTCCCAACCAGTGTAACAATCCTTTTTCAGAGATTTCTGTGGCAACCAGAAAAGATCCAGGATCAATAACAGCCAAAGAAGAAACTCTACGGCTGGCCTTCTCACAAAACAAAGGATAGCATAGGACTGCATCCCATTTCACTCCGCCACTACCCCTAAAGATACAAACGAAGACAGGAGGAAGGTGATGTCATAAGCTATACTCAATGCATCTTCCTACAACTTCAGTTTTACTCAATGATTAATTAAAACACAATTATATTACAACAAATATGACTGTGCTAGGGAATACAAAGTAAAATGCACGTGAAGACTTTTAAGATTTCTTCTGCTCACGTAAAATGTGCTGCTTCAGGCTATCAAGGAAGTTTATGCTCCTTCTCTGCTATTAAGAAAAAACTGTAGAAGCTCTACCCCATAGACTCTTAACATTCTATCCAACCTGTCTCCCAGCTATTCTATCCTCTCAGGTCACATCATTTTTAATTTATTAATTTATTTAGACTACACTTCACTCCAGAAAAGAAAATTTTCAAGCAGCTAGAGACAGAATATAGAGAAAACACTTTATCCAAGTGGTGATATTAACACGGAAAAAGGTTTCAATAAGTATACACATTTCTATTCACCATTCTGCATTATACAATATGTAGTCCATAAAATAACAGTATTAAGAAGAAATCAGCTACAAAAATATAAAGGTAAGGTTACTAGGCACATAATGATAGAGTGCCTGAAGAGCACTTCACATTGTAGAGGATTGCAAAGTCAAGTGGGCCTTAGGAAGCATCACTACAAACAAAGCTAGTGTAGGTGATGGAATTCCAGTTGCACTATTTCAAATCCTAAAAGATGATGCCGTGAAAGTGCTGCATTCAATATGGCAGCAAATTTGGAAAATTCAGCAGTGGCCACAGGATTGGAAAAGGTCAGTTTTCGTTCCAATCCCAAAGAAGGGCAATGCCAAGAAATGTTCAAACTACCGTACAATTGCACTCATCTCACACACTAGTAAAGTAATGCTCAAAATTCTCCAAGCCAGGCTTCAACAGTATGTGAGCCATGAATTTCCAGATGTTCAAGCTGGATTTAGGAAAGGCAAAAGAACCAGAGATCAAATTGCCAACATCCACTGGATCATAGAAAAAGCAAGAGAATTTCATAAAAACATCTATTTCTGCTTTATTGATTACACCAAAGCCTTTGACTGTGTAGATCACAACAACTTGTGAAATTTCTTCAAGAGATGGGAATACCAGACCACCTGATCTGCCTCCTGAGAAATCTATATGCAAGTCAGAAAGCAACAGTTAGAACTGGACATGGAACAATGACTGATTCCAAATTGGGAATGGAGTATTTGTCAAGGCTGCATATTGTCACCCTGCTTATTTAACTTATATGCAGAATACATCATGTGAAATGCCAGGCTGGATAAGTAGAAGCTGGAATCAAGATTGCTGGGAGAAATATCAATAACCTCAGAAATGCAGATGACACCACCTTTATGGCAGAAAGTGAAGAGGAACTCAAGAGCCTCCTGATGAAAGTGAAAAAGGAGAGTGAAAAAGCTGGCTTAAAATTCAACATTCAAAAAACTAAGATCATGGCATCCAGTCCCATCACTTTACGGCAAACAGATGGAGAAACAACGGAAACAGTGACAGACTTTATCTTCTTGGGCTCCAAAATCACTGCAGCCATGAAATTAAAAAGATGCTTGCTCCTTGGAAGAAAAGCTATGACCAACCTAGACCGCAGACTAAAACTCAGTTCATTACTTTGACAACAAAGGTCCGTCTAGTCAAGGCTATGGTTTTTCCTGTGGTCATGTATGGATGGGAGAGTTGGACTGTGAAGAAGGCTGAGTGCCAAAGAATTAGTGCTTTTGAACTGCGGTGTTGGAGAAGACTCTTGAGAGTCCCTTGGACTGCAAGGAGATCCAACCAATCCATTCTAAAGGAAATCAGTCCTGAAAATTCATTGGAAGGACTGATGCTGAAGCTGAAACTCCAATACTTTGGCCACCTGATGTGAAGAACTGACTCACTGGAAAAGACCCTGATGCTGGGAAAGACTGAAGGTGGGAGGAGTAGGGGATGACAGAGGATGAGATGGTTGGATGGCATCACCAACTCGATGGACATGAGTTTTAGCAAGTTGGTGATGGACAGGGAAGCCTCGCATGCTGCAGTCTGTGGGGTTGCAAAGAGTCGGACCCGACTGAACTGAAATGAATGACCTTTCAAAACTATTCTTCTGCCTGATATCTTCTTAGAATTTTAACATGTACAATTTTATGGCACTAAAAAGCAACTTTGACATGCTGTCCTTGATGGGCATTTCTTCACTCTATCTACCACCATAAATACTGCATTTTACGCAAAGCAAAATGAGATACTGCCTATAAACAGCTTAGCATAGCACCTAGCATATGATAACAGCTCAATAAACACTGGCTATACAACTGGTTATAATTATTACTATTAATAATATTACATTAGTATTACTTGAGGGTACCATAACAACGGCAGCTACTATTTTTGAAGTTGCATAGTGTAGTAAGCAATATACAGATATCTTATTTGATCCTCATATGGATTCTGAAGGTAAGCATTATCATTCACTCTTCACAAAGGAAAAAAGTATGCTCAGATCATTTAAATGACTTTTCCAGGGCCAAGCTATTAAGTTCCAATCTAGTCATCTGGCTCCTGAGACCAATTCTTCCCACCATACTCCACTGCCTCTCTTATAAAATGCCAAGAATTCAAGGGCTTTCTCACATTTTCTACATTAAATATAATCACGCCGACTCACTCCACTCCCTTCACCATCAGAGAAAAAAAGTGAAGAACTTTACATAACTTGAAAGATGGAATGCACAGAGTAACACTTGGATGCTTTTGTATTCAAAAGTAACAAAAAACAGAGAGAGAACAAACAGTAGACATATCAGAAATGTATACAATCCAACTAGATTCCACTCCATCTCAACAAGCATAGCTCAAAGAATGACAAGAATTCCCCTCCAGTCACCACACAATCAAATATATAAAAATACAAATCTGCACCAAATGTCATCAAACACTCCATCTATAAAGTAATAATCAACCAAAGTAACTAATTTTATATATTTAACTACACCATTAACATCAATCTTTGACCTTTCCCTAGGGTATACACTCACTTAGCTTTACTTATAGGAACAAAACCCAAAATCTCCACCTCCTAGCCAAAGGAAACTTAAGTGTAGATAAAAATGTATGGATGTACAAAAAGGTATTCACTATCATATTTTTTAATAGCAAGAAGCAAATCAACAGACTCTCTAAGCATCAAGCAGTATGAGAAATGATTTGATAAGTTACACTGTATCCATCCCATGTAATAATACAACAATTTTTAAGGGAGTTTATGAAGAATCTTTTTTGATGCTTTTGAACTGTGGTATTGGAGAAGACTCTTGTGAGTCCCTTGGACTGCAAGGAGATCAATCTGGTCAACCCTAAAGAAAATCAGTCCTGAATATTCATTGGAAGGACTGATGCTGAAGTTGAAGCTTCAATACTTTGGCCACCTGTTGTGAAGAACTGACTCACTGGATAAGATGTTGATGCTGAGAAAGACTGAGGGCAGGAGGAGAAGGGGACAACAGAGGATGAGATGGTTGGATGACATCACCGACTCAATGGACATGAGTTTGAGCAANTGTTGTGAAGAACTGACTCACTGGATAAGATGTTGATGCTGAGAAAGACTGAGGGCAGGAGGAGAAGGGGACAACAGAGGATGAGATGGTTGGATGACATCACCGACTCAATGGACATGAGTTTGAGCAAGCTCCATGAGTTGGTGATATATGGGGAAGGCTGATGTGCTGCAGTCCATGGGATCGCAAGAGTTGAACAAAACTGAGTGACCAAACTAAATGAAGAATCTTTAAAAATATGAGATAATGTTAATAACATCATGTGAAATAAAAAAGCAGGACAAGAAATGAAACTATCAGTAAGTTCACAATGTTGCAAACATACAACAGGGGGGGAAAGACTAGAAGGAAATAAATCAAACTGTAAAATCTACTTGATAGTAAAATAATGAATGTCTCTCCCCACCTATTGCTTTTTCTGTTCTAACTTTTTTTCAATGATGATTATGTATTAATTTTATAGGCAGAAAATAGCTTTTTTAAAACCAAAATCTTTAACTCATCCTGCAGCACTCTATTCTCATAAATCCCCAAATTAGCAAGAGACCCAGGCCATGTGAAATTTAAAATGCTCAAAACATATTATCTTTTTTTTTTCTTCCAGCACAACAATCTTCCAGTTTTACCAGAACTGCAAAAGTCATTTCTCTTACCTACAGAAATCCAATCCTTCAAATGCTGTCAATCCTTTCTTTTCTTCTGGTATTTTTCCTTTCTACTTCCTATACTAATACTAGGTCCAAATTTACACCAGAGATTAGCAGAACGGCCTCCTGAGTCAGTAAATGCTTTCCTTATTTTATTGCCTCACCACTAACAATTAACTTCGCCACAGTTCACTATGTGCCAGATACTGTGCTTAGAGCTTTACTTCTATCAACTCAGTTAACACTCATGAGGCTTTTACAGGTTAAGAAACAGAAGCATAAAAAGGGTAAGAAACATAACCAAGATCACCAGCTCATGAACAGTGATGGTTAGACTTGAACCCATGCCGTATATAAACATGAGTTCCTCCAGGAGTACAGGAGCTGTCATCAACACAAATCAGTCTCTCTTTCCCTGAATTGTACACAGGCCCTTGAAGCAAGCCTCCCATTTCCAGGTCTCTGTTAATGAGAAGGAGGACATCTGGGAGGACAGGTCTTCTCTTCTCTAACTCATTTTTTTGTATCTCCTTTAAAGTCAACTCTAAATGCAACACTTCTGATTTATCTTTAAACCAGTCCCCTCACTCCTCAGCACATCCTTATTCTTATGGACTCAATATAACCTACACTGATGTGCAACTGTTGACATTTTTTGTTACAGATATTTATCTGCCTCATATTTTTATCTTATCTATCTATCTAATGAAATGCTTCCCCCTTTTCTCTATATCCTTCTCCATTTGCCACCTTCCCAAAAGCTAGGAGAATACCAAGATGTGCAAATTCTAAATAAATATGGGTTTAATTGATAAATCTAAGATAAATATGGCTCAACTATTTAACAAAGCAGAAAGTCTTTCTAACTGATATATTTAAATGTCCATCTTTTCATTTTATTCTATAAGCACAAAAATCATTAGATTCAAATTGCAACATTCCTTTCCAAAAAACCATATTCAAGCAATATCCAAAAGCAGTCCTATGATTTTTTTTTTTTNTAGAGCTTCTCCATCTTTGGCTGCAAAGAATATAATCAATCTGATTTTGGTGTTGACCGTCTGGTGATGTCCATGTGTAGAGTCTTCTCTTGTGTTGTTGGAAGAGAGTGTTTGTTATGACCAGTGTGTTCTCTTGGAAAAACTCTATTAGCCTTTGCCCTGCTTCATTCTGTACTCCAAGGCCAAATTATATGATTATCTCAATGCAAATAAATGTTAAATCAAAAACAATTCTTAGGAAAATTGTGAATATATTATATACTTGTTTTTATGACCCACTCTGTTTCAGACTCTGGCTGGTTTGACAAAACACCAGAAAGATTGATTCCTGCCACAGCTAAACCGTAATCTAAAACTGGTTGCAATTTTCATTTCTCAAATACTATATAGTTTTTTTTTTTTTTTCCCTAGAAGTTATTTCAGTCGCAAAATTCCAAGGAGATACACTTAGAGTACTAATTAATCATAATAAAAGCTTAGTTGGCAGGTGGAAAAGCTCCAGTCTCTAACTATATTTCCTTTACTGCAGAAATGGGCATTAGAAATAAAAGCAAACAAAATAATTAGATTTACCATAGTGACCACTTGAAATGTATAGAAATATGGAATCATTATGGGCTTCCCTGGTGGCTTAGATCGTAAAGAATTCACCTGAGATGCAGGAGACTGAGGGTCGATCTCTGGGTTGGGAAGATCTCCTGGAGAAGGGAATGGCAATCCACTCCAAGATTCTTTCCTAGAGAATCACATGGATAGAGGAGCCTGGCAAGCTATAGTATACATGGTTGCAAAGAGTTGGATATGACTGAGCAACTAAGCATGCATGCATGCATGCATGGAATCCTTATGCTGTATAACAGGAACATAGTATTGTAGGTCATTTTACCACAGAAACAAACAAGCAAAGAAACATAGGAAAAAAAGATCAGGCTACTTGAGTTGGGGCAGGGGGAGTGGTAGGAGGAGGGGGAATTGGATGAAAGTGGCTAAAAGGTACAAACTTCCAGTTATAAGTAAATAAGTACTAGCAATGTGCCTGTATGCTAAGTCACTTCAGTGACTGATTCTTTGAGATCCTATGGTCTGTAATCTGCCAGGCTCCTCTGTCCATGGGATTCTCCAGGCAGGAACACTGGAGTGCGTTGCCATGCCCTTCTCCAGGGGATCTTCCCAACCCAGGGATCAAACTTGTGTTTCTGTAATGTACAACATGATATATACAATTAGCACTGTTGTACGTAATATATGAAAGTTAAGAGAATAAATCCTAAGAGTGCTCATCAGTTTAGTTCAGTTCAGTTGCTCAGTTGTGTCTGACTCTTTGCAACCCCATGGACTGCAGTACATCAGGCTTTCCTGTCTATCACCAACTCCTGGAGCTTACTCAAACTCATGTCCATTAAGTTGGTGATGCCATTTCTTTAATTTTGTATCTATGTGAAATGATGAGTGTTCACTTAACTTTATGGGGTCATCTCTTCATGATGTATAAAAATCAAATCATTATGCTGTATACCTTAACCTTATATAGTGCTGTGTCGATTATATCTCAATAAAACTGGAAGAGAAACAAAGAGAGAAAGGAGGGAGGAAGAAAGAAAAAGAAATNATGGGGTCATCTCTTCATGATGTATAAAAATCAAATCATTATGCTGTATACCTTAACCTTATATAGTGCTGTGTCGATTATATCTCAATAAAACTGGAAGAGAAACAAAGAGAGAAAGGAGGGAGGAAGAAAGAAAAAGAAATAAAACCCCAAATAAACTAATATTAGGGCTTATGAGAGTAAATATGATTAGAAGGTACCAGTGCATTCACTATGCCACAGTCTGTATCATCCAGCTAACTATCATTGAAGTGAAGTGAAGTGAAAGTCACCCAGTGTGGCAGACTCTTTGCGACTCCATGGACTACATGGTCCATGGAATTATCCAGGCCAGAATACTGGAGTAGGTAGCTGTTCCCTTCTCCAGGGGATCTTCCCAATCCGGGGACCGAACCCAGCTCTCTCTCATTGCAGGAGGATTCTTTACCAGCTGAGCCACCAGGGAAACTAACGATCATTAGTGCTATATTAATGCATAAACAAGTTCTNCCGGAGCGGGTGGGGAGGGGCGGGAGGCACGCGCAGGCACCCCGTGAGGCAGGGCCGGGCCGCCTGCGAGGAAGCCTGGTCGGGCCCTCGGGAGATGGGCGGCAGCCGCCGTGGCGCCTCCCCCAGCCCGTTCTGCTCTGGCCTCTCTTCCCGAAGCGGAGCGGCGGAGACGCAACAGTGGGCGCATCTGGATCCGCTGCCGAGGCCACCTAGCCCGAGGCCGCAAGAATCCTGAAAGGCTTTCCGGAGCAAGCGCGCTGGACGCCAGACTCCAGACTTGGCTTGGCCGGAAGGCTCCGGCCCCAGTAGGCTGCGCAGGGCTCGCCGCGGAAGATGAGTGCGTGGGGGAGAGAGACCGGCCACCTTGGCGGGCTCGTGTAGGTACGGGTGGTCAAATTGGTTGGTGGGCGGAATGCAGAAGAGGCAAGACCTCCCTCAAACCACACAAAGCAACGTGGGCTTCAGGTTCCACTCACTCAGGCTTCCACGTCTGCAGTCCTCTCTTATCCGATTTCCAATCAAGACTACCGGATCGCACCGCAAGAAGAGTTTTTGTAATGGATCAAGCCAGTCCCTTCGTTTTAGAGACTGCCCAGGTAGGTTCTGTCGCACAGCCGCAGTCTTGGCGCAAGTACTGAACTTGGCCTGAAGAAGCCCAAACGGAGTAGAAAGACGACAAAATAATTAAACCTCAGTTTCTTTCCGGATGTCGAAGTAAGGTTTTCTCCAATATCAGCCAGGGTTTGACTCTTTGGGGTCAGTGAATGCAGTAAAGACCGGTAAGGCCCCGGCAGAAGAAACGTGAGGAAAGAAGACATAGCCAGAGTAACACTGAAAAATGCAGCCTACACCATGAAGGCAAGAAGGAGCCTTTGGAGGCCAGATTTGCATGGAAACAAGAAGATGGACTCAGTTGCAGATAAGCGATTACTATACATTATTAAAATAGAGCTGTCCAGCGGAAGAAGGCAGTTGTAGCTTGAGGGTAAGGATTTCCATGACTTTGTCATCTGCCACACTCTATTTGTGCCAGATTCTGTAGCCTCCCCTGTATCTACTCCCCCTTATCTGGGTAAACAACCACCCTGCTGCTTAGTGTCACATCCCTGGCCTAGCTGTCTACTATAGAATGTGGTTCCAGTGTAAGCAAATTAGCAAAATTCCAACCTAAATAACAGCATAGTTCCATTCCCTGCTGCAGTTACTGGTTGACAATGTGCATGACACAATTTGGGCCAACGTTGGAGGCTTCAGGGAGAGTTTTTGTTTGTTTCATATTCCAAGAGAGCTTCAAAGGCAACCTCCTGTTTCTGCGTGTGCTCAAGAAATCCAGGAGCATTTAAAAGCAACCCAAAAATGTGAAGGAATATCACCAGCATATTTTATGGGAAAACAAACAAGGAACTCCTGGACTTTGGACCGCCATCTTCCAACCAGCAGGTCCTGCCAGGTGAAAATAAGTAGACAGTGATGTTTTCAAGCTCTGATCACAGTTTGTGAACCCAGGTCTACCGTCATTGGCGGAACCGACAGGGTTAGAGTACTCTGCTGTTTGTAATCTAATGTGTTCTAAGCGATATAAGGCCCAGTGGCCACTTTTTGTAGCAGAGACCCAAACATCAAGAAGAGAAGTCTAATTAGAACTTTTAGGCCTCATTCCATCAGAAATAGTCTCAGTGGTAAAACTGAAATGAAGAGAAAGTAGGTAATCCCATTCAAGGATTTATGCTATTTTCAAGAGAAAAGAAGAGCCAGTTTCTTCTCATCCTTCTCATACAACTAATTTAGAAGAAGAGATCACTGTTCAAACCCTCAGTCATGGAGGCTCCCTCACTCCTTTGAGGGACTGACTGGTAAAGTTTCATATCTATTATGACCCATATTGTTATATAATTTTCCTCAGTAGATTAAACACTCCTTAAAGGATGGAGCTGCCATACATCTGTCTGTAGTGTGCACCTAACATAGTGCCAGGTATATAGTACACACTCAAAAGAGGGAGACTGGAATTAAATCTGTCAAGTATTTGACATTACTCATGAATTCATTCTTCATTCTGTAGTACAGTGTTTTCATGTATCATTTTTACTAGGGGAATATGTTTCCCACAAACAGATTTTCGATAATCTACAATACATATATGGAAGACAAAAGACATTTTAAAATACTGGAGTTTTGTTATTTGTAAGTCATTTCCGAGCTCTTGCCAGATACAGCCAGAAGACTATTTAAAAGCTGAGAGAAACAGCCAGTAACACATATTCAGTGGTAATTAATACTACTGTTTCTATAGTATAAGCTAATCAGCCTCAATAAATAAACATTGAAATATATTTAATGAACACTTCTTATATGCACAGCATGGTACTAAATGCTGTTTAGGAACACAAAGTATCAAACCCCCCTGTCCTCAAGGATATAATCTCATAGACTTTAGTTTTCCACTCATTCACAACTGGGCAGACACAGGAATTCTTGTCGGCCTAGTTTCAGTCTCTTCTTTCTAAGGGGCCCCCCAAACCTACATTCATACACCCAATTTCATCAGGGAGATCTTTATTACCCAAAGAAACATTTCAGTCAAAAGGAAAAGCAGCCAAAACAATGGGCTTTGCTCCCTTGGGAAAAAGACTTGACCTTGGCCTCTTATTCAGAAGTCAAGAATTCTAGAAAGCTCAGAGAAGGAGGAGAGAGAATAGAGCCAATCAAGTCAAGTGGCAAGTTGCTATCTGGATGGAATGACTGGCCTGCTAACGTTTTCCCCTTAGAACCAAGGGTGATGACCAGTAGACTCCCTTGTAGCTGCCTGCGCTATAGAAGAGCAGCCAGTAGTTGGTCCTTTTCCACAGCTGTCTCCTTGGGACTGAAAGAAACAACATCATGTAACAATTAATTTAATAAGAAGTATTACCTTCAGTTCATGGCACTCCCATCAAAGATAAATTAAAAACCAAGATTCTCCATTTTTATCCTAAGCCAGATTCTACTAGTCATCAACAATCCTTTCTCATTCTCTTCTATCAGCCAGCAAAAATCCCTCAGCTTTAAGGAATTTCCTAGTACAGATTTCACCTTTCCTCTCTGGTCATAGCTAAAAGGAGTTCTCTCTATTCCTTGATAGTGTCATTTATTATTTAAGCCATTAAATGCCTGTACTAAAAACTTATTCTCTGCAGAAGGTGAAACTGGAGATCTCTAGAGGCTAGGGGGATTAAGTGAACATTTGGATATTAGATGCTGAGGCTCCCAAATGTTTTTACCAATTCAGCCCCTAGATTCCAGCAGCCAGACCTTCAACTTCCAAGGAAGAGATTAGAAGGTCCATCTGTGTGGAACCTGATTAACCTCTTTCCAAGGGGAAAGACCTGAAGATACTGACATGGGAGGTTCCCACCTATTAGCCCAAATAAATCACACTGTATGGACCTTTATAGCTGACAACTTCTCACCTAGTCATTCAGACTTTCCAATCAGCATTTTATTGTCCTGTTTTTAAATATTAGCAGACAACCAAGGATTATCAGACAATTGAGGGAAGGCTCTATCATGTGAGACATTTAGATCATTTAGAATTGAAAACCAGAAAGTATAAGTGGGGAAAAAAATTGGTAAAAACTTTGGAAGAGAAAAGGAAATTTCTTAGAAAGTAGAGAGGACCAGTCCACAATCCAAATAATAATGGCTCCAAAAACAGAGATAAGAGGGGAAAATGATGAAAGTCGTCAGTGAAATAATCTAAGAAAAATCCCCAGAACTGAAGTACATGAGTTACCAAATTATATGAGTTCACCAAGTGCCCACCAAAATGGATAAAAATAGATCTATACCAAAGCATGTCATCAGGAGATTTGAGCATACAGCAGACAAAGATGAGACCTTCAAGCTTCCAAAGAGAACACAAAATGGCATCCATCAGTCAACAACACTAGAAGTTAGAGAGCACTGGATCAAAGCCTTCAAACATTCTGAAGAGAAAAACACTAAATGAAGCAATGATTTGCAAGTATTTTTTAAAAATAACTATATATGTAATATCATTTTAAAAGCAAATGTTACTTTTCTGTGGTCAATGTTACTTTATCAATGTGACTAATTCCATATGACTTACAGACAGAGATCCACCCAACTGAGTCCTAGATAGAACACACAGTGGCATCACCTACAAATACACATACAGTTCTTGTTCTCTATTTTCTCAGCATCACTGAAGAATTTTTAAAATATTATTAAATTTCGGCAAGAAAATAATCCTTTTATTTAATTATTATATTTTCTTTTGACTAGTCAAATTTAGCATCATATTTCTTGTAGTTAAATCTCAATTATTCACTGCAATGAGGTAAGCATCTTGGTTTTGTTTATTTTGGCCACAGCACACACTTTCAGGATCCTAGTTCCCCGACTAGGGATCAAACCTGGGTCCTCTGCAGTGGAATCGCAGAGTCCTAACCACTGGACTGCCAGGGAATTCCCAGTATTTTTTAATATATCAAAATTTTAAATATTTTCTACCAGATTTTAAAATATCTTTGTCATGTATTTTGAAGAGACAGGTGCCTACAACAAACCAACTAATAGAACTATCTTGGAAAAGGTGACAAACAGCTTTTCAGACTACTGATTCTGCTTCATCCATTTAATCTGTCCTTTATTAGTAGGAAATCGACACAAAGCCTAGGCCCCACTGTTTCTAACTCAGAAATATTCATCTTTTTCCATTTTCCTCACCAATGGCCTATTTCAGGTCCTCATATCCCTTGCCTGGACTACAGTCTCCCAATGGTACACATTCCTTTCTGCTCTTCCACCACCCTGCCTGTTTATGCATGTGTGCACACACACACACACACACACACTCAGTTGCTCAGTTTTGTCTGATTTTGGAACCCCATGGACTATAGCCTGCCAGGCTCCTCTTTCTTTGGAATTTCCCAGGCAAGAATACTGGAGTGGGTTGCATTTACTCTTCCAGGGGACCTTCCCCACCCAGGGACTGAACCCACATCTCCAGTGTCTCCTGTACTGGCAGGAAGATTCTTTACCACTGAGCTACCTGGGAAGCTGTGCTATATAGTAGGTTCTTATTAATTATCTATTTATATAGAATATTGTGTATATGTCAATCCCCGTCTCCTAATTTATCCCTCCTCCCCCTTTTCCCCTTGGTAACCATGAATTTGTTTTCTGTTTTGTAAATAGGTTCATTTGTACTATTTCTTAGATTCCACTTGTAAGTGATATTGTATGTTTATCTTTCTCTGTCTGACTTAATTCAGTTAATATGACAATATCTAGATCCATCTCTGTTCTGTCTTGTTATCTATTTTGGAAATAATTAATCCTTAATCTGTGAGTGTAGTCATACATCTCTCTAAATAGATAAGCTGACTTCTATTATACCATTATGAGCATGCGTGTCAGGAGCTACCTATCTTAAAAAGACATTCAGTATCAGAAGCCTCCAGAAAGGAAGAAATTGGGCTTAAATACATGGACAGAGGCAGGTCTGAGATTTTCATAGGAGTAAGAAAACTTCCTTGATTTCCTCAACTCCTCGTGTGACTTGACCTCTCTTACTTACTCCTGAGAAGCAGCAGATAGATATCACTTAGAAAAGTGTTTTCAAAATGTGGTCCTTGGGCCAGTAGTATAACTATCACCTGGTAACCAATTAGAAATCCAAATTCTTGGGCTGCATCCTCAACCTACTCTGTGGGTGCAGCTCCATCTCAGAAACTCTGAGGCTGGGGCTTATTGGCAGTTTGTCACTAAGTCATGTCTGACTCTTATGTGACCCTGTGGACTGTAATCCACCAGGCTCCTCTGTCCATGGGATTTCTCAGGCACAAATACTGGAGTGGGTTGCCATTTCCTTCTCCAGGGGATCTTCCCAACCCAAGGATCAAACCCTCATCTCCTGCTTTGGCATGCAGACTCTTTACCACTGAGTCACCTGGGAAGCCCAAGGGTGGGGCTAGCAACCTAATTTTTAACAAGTCCTGCCTGTGATTCTGATGCATAATAAAGTTTGAGAAACAATGCCTTCGTAAGATGTCTCTATGGGACCATAATGCCTCAGAATAATAAAACTGAACATGAAATGGGCTGCTAGAGTATAGTTACCTTGAATAAATAATGACCACTGGAGAAATGTAGTGAATAAGGTAAAGCAATGCTAAAAGGAATAAAGTACATATAAATTAACCATTTTTAAAATGGTTGCTAAAAGCAAAAGTTTTTCCTGGGTCCAGAAAAACGATGCTAGGTGAGACCAAGTTCAGCTCTCATCGTATGTGGATCTTATAAGTCTTTTCTTACAATCATTGGCATCTTTAGCCATTTCAACCTCTTACAATTTATTGTTTAACATTTATGAAAATCAGGAGACTACATGGTCAATATTCAAGTTCTTCAGTGCATATTCTCAGTTTCAGCTAGGAGCTCTTCAGGAGTAAAGGGTGTATTTTCTTTTTTCTCTCTCTCTCTTTTTCATATTTACTTTTATTTATCTATTTGACTGCACCAGGTCTTAGTTGCAGCACCTGGGATCTTCGATCTTTAGTTGCAGCATGTGGGATCTAGTTCCCTGATCAGAGATCTAACCCGGGCCCCCTGCATTGGAAGCACAGTCTTAGCCACTGGCCCACTAGAGAAATCCCCTGTATTTTCTTTTTCATATTAATATCTGTATCTTTTCTGTAACCCCAATAACCCCTCAGTAACTGTTAATTAAATGAGAAATTGTGTTTTCAGTGAAAGTTGCCTTGTCTTGAGTTCCTTCCCCTGGGTGATTTGATAAAATGAACTGACTTGGATGGGATGGTTTAGATTGCACTTAATTATCCACACTTTCACTTGAGAGGAGTTAGGAAACAATTGTTCTCATATATTGCGGAAATATTTTATTTTGGGACCATCTGTTGAATTTCTAATTTCACTGCACCATCATTTTTATGCAATTACACATTAAGTTTTGGTAATTGACACATTCTTCTCTAAATCCAAAATATCTTACTACAGTTTTCCCTGTTTCATTTGCATTAAAAGCCTACAGGATTTTTCTTTATTGTTTCCAATCTTTAAACATATCACCTTAAGCTTTCAAATTATATTCAGTGACTTGATAAAAGGATGCCCCCGAATATTTTAAGTATTGTTTCTTCTGGAATTGCAAATGAAACCTGAGGAAAATACTAGATGGGACTGACAAGGTTTTCCATGTCTTTGGCTACCCTCTTCTACTGTTTCTAATAGTCTGATGGTGTTCCATTTTAATTTTACTCTATTTTTTATGAAGTGTGCTTGATGGGATTAAAACTGTTAAAGATAACAATTCGTAGCTTTTTGAATCGCTAAGGTTGCATCTAGGCTGTGGCTATGAGTTAATCTAGGATTAAAGAAAGTGAAAATGAAAGCATTAATAATCATCTAGAATATACTCTCATTTCCTTCACTTTTTTTATTTGAACAAGTCATTTAGAATTTTATTTCTCTTCTAGCCCAAGAATGCAGTTTTCTTAGAAATACAGCTTCATTACACTCATTTGTTGAATCAAAAGTACTCTGATTTGTTTAACTGATGAGCTCCATAAGAATGGAAGCACTAATCCGTAAGAAAAAAAAAAAATCTCTAACTTGGCTCTCCCAAAGTGCTCCTGTATTGACTTGTGTGACTGTCAGTCACAGTTGAATGAAGCTCAGAATACTAATGAGATCAAAATCATAGTCTTATCCCCAAAGGATCCGTTAACTTCTCTCAGAGAAGCAGGGGTCTCTTCACTACAGATCAGTCTTCTATTCCTGACTATCTCAAAAGTATTGGTCCCTGAAGGACAGAGCACAAGAATGCAACTGGCCCATCAAAAATGCCATCTGTGTGTTGCCTTTTTTTTTGCTCCATCTATGGAATTGAACTGATTTAGTGATAGGTACACATAGAAATTAAAGAAAAGAACTATTTAAAACATTAAGGTGACTGAGTAATTGGTAAGAGTGTGGGGATTGGGGAAAGACAGAATTAGTGGGAACTAATTCTCTGCACTTAAATTACAAATTTAAAATCAAGATTATACCCCAAAATAATTTTAAAACCTAATTATTTATTTCAAGCACATACAAAAGTAGAAAGAATGGTATAATGAATGCCCTGAACCTATCACCTAGCATCAACAATTGTTCAAGCATCTTTACCCCCATATTAATTTGAAACAGACATCAAATTATTTCATCCACAAATAGTTCAGCACTTATATTTAAATAGGATGCTTCTAAAAATTATGACACTATCATTATCACATCTACAATATTTATAAAAATGTTTTAATATCACATATTCAGAAAGTAACTGAACATATATGCATACTGGAATAACACTGCAATTAACATGGGGATGTAGATATCTCTTGAAGACAGTGATTTCAAATTAGATTTCCCTAAGTTGTTTCACAGATGTTTTTTCATTACAGTTGATTTGTTTAAATTGGGATCCAAAAAATTCACACAGTGAATTGTCTGATATGTAAGTCTGTTAATCCATGGCTTCTCCCTCCTATTCCGATTAAGTTGTTGAAGCAAAACTGTGTTCTTTGTCCTGTAGGATTTCCCATAGTCTGGGGTTTCTGATTGTAACTCTCCTAGTGTCATTTAATAAGCTCCTTTATCACCTCTATTTTCTGTAAATTATTATTGTTTATATATATGTGCATATACATATACATATATGTATATATTAGAGAAGGTGATGGCACCCCACTCCAGTACTCTTGCCTGGAAACTCCCATGGACAGAGGAGCCTGGTAGNCATACAGTATATGGTTTTTCTGTCTGATTTATTTCACTTAGCATAATGCCTTCAAGGTCCATCCATGTTGTCAAAAGTAGAAGTGAATGGAAAAATGAAAGCATTATGGAATGATTAATATTGATCAATGTTCTGAGAATATAGATTTTAGCATTTTAAATCCTTCTTAATCTATCTGAACCTGGAAAATCTTGTTATATTAAAATCTGAATAACTTTGAAAAACTAGCAGGGCACAGAGAGATTAAGGAGAAGTGTACTATGGCATGGAGCTTCCCAGGTGGCACAGTGAACAATCAGCCTGCTGATGTAGGAGACAAAAGAGACACAGGTTTGATCCCTGGGTTGGGAAGACTCCCTGGAGAAGGAAATGGCAACCCATTCCAGTATTCTTGCCTGGAAAATTTCATAGACAGAGGAGCCTGACAGGCTATAATCCAAGGGATCACAAAGAGTTGTACACGGCTGAGTGACTGACCACAGCATACAGCAAATTATGGCATATGTTTACTTCTTTATATAGAAAATCAGAATAACCTAAAGTTTGGATTAATCAAATACTTGATTCAGTAACTAGAAGATGACCTTTGAGGACCCTTAAGCTGCATTTAATACGACCCCATTTATCACTTGTATGTATTCATATTTGTTACTGAATTTTTGTCTTTGTTATATTTTCTTCTTGATAGTCATTTCTAAAAAGTGCTAGAACACAGAATTGGCTGTCAATAGTGTGGTTCACCTAATATTTCCATCTTTCTTTCTTTAAGGTTCATGTAGAACTTTACCCTCACCTCCTANAGAAGAGTTGACTCATTGGAAAAGACTCTGATGCTGGGAGGGATTGGGGGCAGGAGAAGCAGGGGACAACCGAGGATGAGATGGCTGGATGGCATCACTGACTCGATGAACGCAAGTCTGAGTGAACTCCTGGAGTTGGTGATGGACAGGGAGGCCTGGCGTGCTTGGCGTGCTGCGATTCATGGGGTCGCAAAGAGCCAGACACGACTGAGTGACTGAACTGAACTGAAAATCTTCTAGAGAAATAGTTTGAACTGACACTTTCTAATGCCAGTTTATATACTGAAGCAAGTATATTTATTTTTCATACAATTGAGTGACAATTCCATGAAGAAACCCAGTTTTAGATTAAAAAAAATAATAGTCCCTTAACTGAAGTGGACTTTCAGTGAGTTTATTAGCATGACAGCTAATTATAGAACTTCTTCTGAAGATTGACAAAGAAAATTTACTGCAGTTCTATTTCCTATGAGATAACACCTTGATCAAGAGCTAGGATGCTAATGTCAAGCTTAAGAAATGGATTGGTAGATGCTGTATAGTTAGCGTCAACTTCTAACAAAGAAAACTCATCTAGTTTCTCACTTAATGTCTATATGAAATGCTTTATTCATTTAATCATTCTTCAAGTCTTCAACATTTATCAAATCTGTCACTATTTGACAAGTGCTGTGCAAGGACTTTCTGATGGATTACCAGGTACAATATTCTTAAGGAGTTCCATATCAATACAATGATGATAACTTTTTAACTACATAGGCTAACAAAAGACTTTTGTGATTTATGAATTCATGAGCGTTAAAGTCTTAAAGTGCTCCAGAAATGAAACCACATAGTTTTATATTTAACAAATTTATTGAAAAGGGTAAAATTATTATTTTTCAGGTAACTCCAGCATATAGCCTGCTGTGTGGCTAAGACATATAGAATGGTTTTTAATTAGGGTTTCTCTTAAGAATATAATAAGGATGTCCTGGTTATTTTTTATTTTCTTCTCCAGATCCATTTTTCATCATATTTGCTTTGCTCTTTATTGGAAGGTGACTCTATAGATGCTACTATCCAAGCCCTCTAGCTTCTGGTTGAGTTTGGCCAATGGGAAAGAGTAGGAGAAAAAGAGGATAAGTGCTTTATTTCCCATTCCTTTACTGGGCCACATTTGGCAGTGGCTGCATTTCTCTATTTATAGTCACAGCTTTTATCAGGCATCCTGTTCCAAACTACAGCTCTTACTGGGTTCCATTAAAAAGCTGCCTTCCCTGGTTCCTTCAGGCTTAAGTCTTCTCATTGTTACCAATCCTTAATTGCTTTACCATTATTAGTTGGTTCCCTTAACCCTTCCCACTATATGCTTACTTATGTAAAGTGAACCTTTATTAAGCTCTTTTTACCCTTTGAGTGTGCCATCTTCAGTGTTAGGAGAGGAGGCAATCAATCAGCCAGTATCTAAGGTCTGCCTGCTGAGCTGGCACCGTTAAGACATATAATACACGATCCTGCTCCCGAGGCACTTACAGCCCAGTGAAGGAGATAAAACCAACACATGTGAAGCAATTAGGAAACACTACACATTGGTATCTGAGAGACATTTGGTTTTTTGCCACTCAGCATCAATTCACTTTTCTGATAACCACACCCTGATTTTCCTCTTCTATCACTCTCAGCCAGTGTCTTCTAGGTGGAGTGAACTCCACTTTCAACAACATGAGTAATCATTCCTCTGCCCACATGTCCTAATCAAAGCCAATAAAATATAAGGAGATTATTGCTGGCACTTCTGGGAAAGAGGTATGCACTCTTCCACTGAGATTGCTAACAGTAAGGATTATG
The DNA here is from genome assembly GCA_006410875.1 of Neotragus pygmaeus. Lineage (NCBI taxonomy): Eukaryota > Metazoa > Chordata > Mammalia > Artiodactyla > Bovidae > Neotragus > Neotragus pygmaeus. The sequence continues at coordinate 113,347 of SJYV01022910.1, read as the reverse complement.
TGAACTGGAGCTGCCAGGAACCACCATATGGAGCCTGAGAAAGAAGCCAACACAGAATGCAGAGCCAAGAGATGAAGCAGAATAGAATTCTAATGACATTGCTTAAGCCCTTGGATCAAGCTATGCCTTAAGCTAAATATATCACTACTTCTTTAGTTATATGAGCCAATAGCCAAAATATTCTCTCTCTTTTTTTTTGCATAAGTCAGTTTGAGTTGTATTTTTTTATTTTGTCACCTGCAACTAAAATAGTTCTAACAATTCATAAATTGTTATTGGAAGTGGGAATTAGTAACAGAAAGATCTTAACCTGTTGAGTCAGTTGATTCAGAGGAGGCTCCATCTATACTGGGCTGGCAATTCAAGAGCAAAGTAGTAGGTTAAACTGACACCTGATGTATACTAGGATTCAGTAAATGTGCCTATCAAGTATGAAACACAAAAGGACAAGATACTAAAGTATATCAACTCTTATGTGCTGGCTTTTAGTTAGATCCTATGAGAAAGACTCAAGATTAAAGTGAGCTTTATCTAAAGCAGAGAGGAGACAATACTGCTTTGTTATAAATGATCTTTTCTTTTTTTTTTTTGACAGTACCACACAGCATTCAGGATCTTAGTTTCCCGACCGTAGCTTGCCAAGCTCCTCTGCCCATGGGATTCTCCAGGCAAGAATACTGGAGTGGGTTGCCATGCCCTCCTCCAGGGGATCTTCCCATCCCAGGAATTGAACCCATGTCTCCTACGTCTCCTGCACTGGTAGGTGGTTCTTTACCACTAACACCACCTGCGAAGACTTCCCAACCCCTCACTGCCAGAGGAGTCCCTAAATGATCATTTTTGCTTATAGGCTGCAATCAAATATGATGGAAACTTCAGTAATCTGGAGCCATTAAGGGTAGGAAAAGCCCCCTGCTGCTGCTACTGTGGCTAAGTCGCTTCAGTGTGTCCGACTCTGTGCAACCCCACAGATGGCAGCCCATTGGGCTCCGCCATCCCTGGGATTCTGCAGGCAAGAACACTGGAGTGGGTTGCCATTTCCTTCTCCAATGCATGAAAGTGAAAAGTGAAAGTGAAGTCACTCAGTCGTGTCTGACTCAGCGACCCCATGGACTGCAGCCTACCAGGCTCCTCCATCCATGGGAGTTTCCAGGCAAGAGTACTGGAGTGGGATGCCATTGCCTTCTCCAGGAAAAGCCCCCAAAGACTGTTAATACCATTGAAAACAAGAAATGGAAAAGACTGGGACTTGGGAGAAATCTGAACACTCCCTGGCCTCTCTCAAGCAATTCCTGCCTGCTTAGGAACATGATAATTATCACTCTGTTCCTCTACCACTACCATGCAATTCCGTCTTTACATCCCCTTTCTCTCCTCCAGCCTCTTTACAAAACCAGTGGCTATTATTTCAAATTGTTCCAGGGAGAAACCAAAATGGGAGAATACCAAGGCCTATTGCTAAAAAATAAAAATAACCATATCAAAATCTAGATGTAAAGACTACAGTTTTAAATGATCTCTGACTTTGGAGTTTTTTTTTCTCCCATGGAATTGGCCACATACAAATAGACAGGAAGATTACTAAGAAGGAAAGGAAATTGCATTGTGAAAGAAACCAAGTCTAGAGAACAAAACCCAGGTTACGTACTGCTGCAAAAGTAAACATAAGCCTGAGTAGCTTAACACAACAGATATTTATTTTACACTTTTGTAGAGTGCAATATCAGTATTCCTGATTAGCGAGTGGTTTTTCACAAGGTCATTCAGTTACCCAGATTCCTTCCATCTCATGGCTCTCTTATGTATTCTTCAGGGTCTTAGAGTTCTTTCAGTGCAACTTTAAGAGGATAAAGAGACCAGCAAAGGTTACCTGCTTCTGAACCACATTGTTAAGTGATTCAGATCTCTTCTACTCATAGTCAGACATAAGACTTTACCAATATTAACAGGGAAGCTGGGAAATGTAGTCTCTGGGTAAGAAGCTACTTCTAGCAACAACTCTACTTAACAGAACAGCATCCAAGCTATTTGATGGTGAAAGCTAGTTATCTCTACCATAGCAAGTGATTTTTCACTCCTCACTGTAGCAAGAAGCTGGATGCCCTTAGAAGCATTATCTTCCCCATTGTCTATTATAGTTATGGCATGGGAGAACAATGGATAAAAGATTCTCCAAGAGCAGAACATATGGCAGCCAGATGGGTTGATCAAAGAACTTTCTCTTCTCTCATGGTAGGAACCCTTAGCTATTCCTATCCAGCTAGATATGATATATGAATATATATAATGGTCTCTATGAATTGGAGACCACAGTGTATTTGCCATAGCCCTTTTTCTAAATATGAGTTTTCTTTGCAGGTGTTCATTTCTTTTCTTGTCCTTACAAATTAAGTATTTTGTAGCTGATTTTATCATGTAGCCTTAGGTTGCTAGACCATGAAGAACTGTATGGCTACAAGCTGGAAAAATGCTTTATCCTGCTATTTTGGACTTGAATTTATCATCAGTAACTAGATGATCTTTAGATCATTTCTCTTTGTGGAGGAAGTGAGTATATTTGTGGTGGTAAAAAAATATTGTTGAATTGAGTAGGCATAAACATTTTAAAAGGCATATGTAGAAGAGGAATAAACTGTGGAAAATTCTGAAAGAGATGGGAATACCAGACCACCTGACCTGCCTCCTGAGAAGTCTGTATGCAGGCCAGGAAGCAACAGTTAGAACTGGACATGGAACAACAGACTGGTTTCAAATAGAAAAAGGAGTATGTCAAGGCTGTATATTGTTACCCTACTTATTTAACTTATTTGCAGAGTACATCAGATGACACCACCCTTATGGTAGAAAGTGAAGAGGAACTAAAAACCTCTTGATGAAAGTGAAAAGAGGAGAGTGAAAAAGTTGGCTTAAAGCTCAACATTCAGAAAACGAAGATCAGGGCATCTGGTCCCATCACTTCATGGCAAATAGATCGGGAAACAGTGGCTGACTTTATTCTACGGGGCTCCAAAATCATTGCAGATGGTGATTGCAGCCATGAAATTAAAAGATGCTTACTCCTTGGAAGGCAAGTTGTGACCAACCTAGACAGCATATTAAAAAGCAGAGACCTTACTTTGCCAACAAAGGTCCGTCTAGTCAAGGCTATAGTTTTTCCACTGGTCATGTATGGATGTGAAAGTTGGACTATAAAGTTGAGCAGCGAAGAATTGATGCTTTTGAACTGTGGTGTTGGAGAAGACTCTTGAGAGTCTCTTGGACTGCATGGAGATCCAACCAGTCCATCCTAAAGGAGATCAGTCCTCGGTGTTCATTGGAAAGACTGATGTTGAAGCTGACACTCCAATACTTTGGCCACCTGATGTGAAGCGCTGACTCATTTGAAAATACCCTGATGCTGGGAAAGATTGAGGGCAGGAGGAGAAGGGGACGACAGAGGATGAGATGGTTAGATGGCATCACCAATTCAATTGACACAGTTTTCGGTGGACTCTTGGACTTGGTGATGGACAGGGAGGCCTGGCAAGCTGTGGTTCATGGGGTCACAAAGAGTAGGACACGACTGAGCCACTGAACTGAAGAAGAGGAATGCTTAGGGACATCAACAGAAGAACAGGGCTAAGTTGTATGTCTGCTGTTTCCATTACCCAGGATATGTCTGCTGTTACCATTACCCAGGATATACCGAGCCTTCCTCTGATAACCATACTCCCATTTTCCAAAGTGGAATCACCTTCTTGTGTTATTCTGTGTTATTAATAGGTTGAACTTCTGGTATGGGGTTCTGATTCAGACCAGGACAATCTGTGTATCTTTTTCTCTGGGCAACAGTGGCTGGTTTAGGAATGGACACAATGTTCACTGGTAGTGAGGATAGTGTGAGCCTAGAGCTGCAGGCTGCTGATTTGTGAAGCTTGAGAATGAAGCCAGTGACAGAGGAAATAGCCAACATTTCAGGGAGAATCCCAATCTTGATGATGTAATTTGAATTCTTCATCCAAGACATGTTTAACAAAACCATCTTGAACTTTCAGTTATGTGAACCAATAAATTTTCTTCCTTATTTAAGCCAATTTGAGTTGGACTTTGTCACTTGCAACCACAGATCCTTACTGAATTAATACCAAGTTGTATTATTAGCCAAATAATAACTTTTTTGGTTAGCCAAAAAGTCCACTTGTTTTTCCGTAAGATCTCTTTGGCCAACCCAAAACAAAGGAATAAGTGAGTATGAATATACTTGAGGGGCAGATCCAACTAAAATTGAAGGGGTAAGATTGAGGAGTGGTTTATAGCCTAAGAGGGAACTAGACGGGGACAGAAAAAAATCAGTCAGAACAATAAATTTAATGTACTAGAAAAATACAGCCATGAAATTATTGAAGCATGAAGAGATATGCCAAAAATAAGGATTTAGAATGATTACTCTGGCATGTGATTGATGAAGAGCTGGAAGGAAGTCAGAAATACCATCTCCAACTGTTCTTTCTGCTCTCTGCACAGTATTCACACTAGTAACTCAAACTCACTCACTGTCCTGCCTCTGCATTTCTGCACTTGCTCTTGTCTCTGTGTGGAAAATTCTTCCCCAAGATTTTTGCTTGGCTTTCTCCCTCATTTCATTCAGGGCAGTATTTAAACATGACTTCATCAAAGAGGTCCTTCTAGATCAACTTCGCTAAAATATAAACTCACTACTTCCGCCTGCATCCTTCTCAGTCCTTTGTCTTCACAGCACTGATCGCTACATTATATTGTATACCTGTGTTTGTAAATACACTGTCTGTCTTCCCACTGGAGGAACTATAATAAGATTCCCGCGCGCAGGTACGTGTTTTATTCACTGATGTATCCTTGGTAAGTACAAAGAGTCTGGCACATAGAAAATCCCCAGTGAAAGATTGTTTGATGATAAGCGAATGAATGAAATGCAGTAAAATGAGATGGGGGGAAAAATCATAAGAGGGCTGAGCTACTCTCTCAAATTCCTAGAACATTCCTATCATTTCAGCCAAAAATTCTGCTTAAAGTTCGCACTTTTGCTCCACCTCCGCAAGGAAAAGGGAATTAGGGAAGTTTACGACTGTTAAAGCGAGGGCTTAAGATATTCTTCTTTCCCAGAGGATTCTGGTAAGAATGTTGCTTTCTCCAGAGTTACTGCGTTAAGAAGACATATATCCAGTCCCAGACTGGATAGGGAACTTTCTTCATCTCAGCTCCAAGGAGAGCTCTGAGAGAAACACAAAGTGGTGGTGGTGGCTGAAAGTCTCAAAGCTTCCGAAATGTTTCTCTTCCCAGGAATCGGCAACCAGGTGAATTTCACAACGTTGATCTCTTGGAGAGGGCGGGAGTACCATGCCAGGCGGAAAAGCGGACGGGGCGGGGGCGGACAATCTTCACTGATGCTTCGTTACCACTCAGCTTTCTGGCGTGGCCTGCACAGAACCAGGAACGCCGACACTTCAAGGCAAAGTGGTGCTTTCAGCAACTTTCCTTCCCTGGCGGCTTTAAGCACCGCCCCTCCCACCTCAGGCTCAGCCTCAGATTTCCGCCGATCCCGGCTGTAGGGAGCCCGGAATCCAATTACTTTTCCCGAGGGAGCGCAATCCACCGGTCCGATGGCGAAGAGGGGGCGGGGGTCGATGGGCCTTGGAGGCCGCCCCTCCCCCGCCGCGCAGGCCTCTGGACCCGGCAGCCCCGGGCGGGGCAAGCAGAACCTTGGCGGGGCGCGCGGCACCGCCGCCGGGACTATTTGTCCTTCCGCGCGGGCGCAGCGGCACGGCGCCGACGTCGACCCGGCTGAGTGGCAGGAGATTAGCCAAAGGTTTCCCCTGACGCGCTCCCTCGGCCAATCGGCGCCGCGCGGGCGGTGCTCTGGGGGCCGCGCACACGCACGTTCCAGAATCCACGCCTCACACGAACACTCTCACCCCCGCGCCCGCTCCCTACCTGCCCCGCCCTCCCGGCCGCACGCGCGCGGCTCCTGGGGCCTTCTCCAAGTCTGGGCCCGGACTCTGCTGTCTCGGCCCGTCAGTACTGTTCTCCAAAGTGAAAGTGAAATGAGGAAGGATGGCCGATGGGCTGTAGGAGAAGCGTAATTAGCATCTGTGTCAAGGTTCAAGCTAAGCCTCCACCACCCTCAGGCTCGCTTAACAGACTTTGAGTGAAGCTACAGAGACTGTGGTTGAGCAGGAAGAAAGAGGACAAGCCCTCTTGATGCTTTAGAGATTGGGTGGAGAACTCTTCCTATATCCTTGAGTTTTCTCTACTCAGAGAACGTTCTCATTGGATTTCTCATTGATTCTTAGTTGTGGTCAGAACACTTAATACATCCTCTCTCCCTCCAGGGGGGTGAGGGGGGAACAACATCTCCTGCACACAATTGTCGTACCAATGAGGCCACAACTGACATACACGCTGGAAGAAGACGGTGCTGTGTGGTGCCTTGTTTTCTCTTTTGAATTACATCCTCCTGAGACGGCGGCTGACCCTAGGCCCATGGCGTTCATGGATGTGATTGACATGCGTGATTAGCGAACTAGTGAGAGAGAACCAGGGAAATTACTGTCAAAACAATTACATACAGGGACATCAGAACAATGACTTAAAAGCCTCCAGGGACTTAGAGACCATCCTAACGCTGCCACGGTGCCCTCTGGGACCGTAGCCAAGTCACATCATCTCTTTGTGTCTTTTTTCTTCCTGGTAAGTTAAAACTATTGTTACTGCTCCCAGTCTCAAAGTTTAAAAATAAACTTGGACAAGGAGGTGAAAACATTGAAGGTTTTGTTTTGGAGGGGGAAGGTAGTGGTCCTGGTTGAAGGACCACTCTGGACGGAAGAGTCTGTAAAAGGAAACCATTTGATCTTAAGCCAACCTCCTGGTCATTTAAGTTAAATTTAATTACACATATATTGACACTAACTCTAGATGCGGAGTTGTAAGCTTGGTGCTGTGTGGTCCTCATAAGAGTTATGTACATATATTGAAAAGTAAAAAACAACCCAAACCATGTAAAGGTGGATCTATGCAGTTCAAACCTGTGTTGTTCAAGAGGCTGTGCTAAATCCTGCGTTCCAGATCTTATCCCGTGCCTGTGCCAGTTCCCATCATTAATCTTGACCATTTTTATTTTTAAATTTCTGCTCCAGAGCCACAAAACATTGTTAGTTTGGTACAGAATGGTACCGTGTTTGGTGCTCCCCACTTGAGCCTAAGCTGTGGCTTGGGGTTCAGACATATCTGGATATATCTGTGGAACTATGGGGCAAGTTGCCAGAAGCCTGTTTACTGGCGTGAATGAAGAGCTTCCTGAGACAGAACATGTCCTCAGGGAAAGCATCAAACCCAGTGAGCTTGAGCCAAAAACAGAGACTAAGACTTGAAAAGAGAGTGGTCCCTTTGCATCCAATTCTGTGTCTCCTGGCCCTTGTCTGAGTCCACTAAGAGTGGGCAAGGGGAAAAAGATGGAGTCTATGGGTAAAAGCTGAAGTATCTTTCAAATTTTTCAAGTCCTACATTTCTCATTCATAATGCACACTCTCACCTTTACTAGAAAAGTCAAGGTGTCAACAAAAGTGCAAGCATAGAAAACCAGACTAGAGGTGACTTTCGAAAAATAAGGAATTTATTATCCTATGAAATAAGAAGGTTCATTTATTTGTTAATTGAGGAACTCAAGTATGTCCCCGGGCTTCCCCCACAGCTAGTTGGTAAAGAATCCACCTGCAATGCAGGAGACCCTGGTTCGATTCCCGGGTCGGGAAGATCCACTGGAGACAGGATAGGCTATCACTCCAGTATTCTTGGGCTTCTTTTGTGACTCAACTGGTAAAGAATCTACCTGCAGTGCCGGAGACCTGGGCCTGGGTTGGATCCCTGAGTTGGGAAGATCCCCTGGAGAAGGGACAGGCTAACCCACTTCAGTATTCTGACCTGGAGAATTCCATGGACTGTATAGTCCATGGGGGTCACAGAGTTGGACACAATTGAGCGATTTTCACTTTCAGATATGTCACTGAGGACCCAAGTAGATTTTTTTCTAGTCTGGCGTCTTCAGGCGATGGTAGTTTCTCCTGCCATCTNTAACTGTTGCTTCCCGACCTGCATATAGGTTTCTCAAGAGGCAAGTCAGCTGATCTGGTATTCTCATCTCTTTCAGAATCTTCCACAGTTTATTGTGATCCACACAGTCAAAGGCTTTGGCATAGTCAATGAAGCAGAAATAGATGTTTCTCTGGAACTCTCTTGCTTTTTTGATGAAGCTAAGCCATGCGATGTGGGGCCACCCAAGACAGGTGGGTCATGATGGAGAGGTCTGACAGAGTGTGGTCCACTGGAGAAGGGAATGGCAAACCACTTCAGTATCCTTGCCTTGAGAACCCATCCTTCTAGGCTGTCACAAAGAACTGGCTTTGGGTTCCCTACATCACATAGCAAATTCCCCATTGGCCATCTATTTTACATATGGTAATGTATATTTTTCAATGCTATTCTCGCAAATCATCCCCTACCTCCTTCCCCACTGTGTCCAAAAGTCTGTTCTTTATGTCCGTGTGTAGGATCGTCAGTACCATCTTTCTAGATTCTGTGCATATGTGTTTATATACGATATTTGCCTTTCTCTTTCTGACTTACTTCACTCTATGTAATAGACTCTAGGTTCATCCACCTCATCAGAACTGACTCAAATGCATTCCTTTTTATGGCTGAATAATATTCCACTGTATATATGTGCCACAGCTTCTTTATCCATTCAGCTGTCCATAGAGATCTAGGTTACTTCCTTGCCTTAGCTATTGTTAAAAAGTGCTGCAGTGAACATTGACGTACATGTGTCTTTCTCAATTATGGTTTCCTCAGGATATTTGCCCAGTAGTGGGATTGCTGGGTTATGTGATAGTTTTATTCCTAGTGTTTTAAGAAATCTCCATGCTGGCTGTGTGAACCACTATGTTGTCCATAGTGGCTGCATCAGTTTGTACTCCCACCACCAGTACAAGAGGGTTTCCTTTTCTCCATGCCCTCTTTAGCATTTATTGTTTGTAGACTTTTTGATGGTGGCCATTGTGACTGGTATGAGATGATACCTCATTGTAGTTTTGATTTGCATTTCTCTAATAATGAGTGATGTTTAAACATCTTTTCATGTGTTTATTAGCCGTCTGTGTGTTTTCTTTGGAGAAATGTCTGCTTAGGTCTCCTACCCACTTTTTGATTGGATTGTTTTCTGGTATTGAGCTGCTTGTATATTTTGGAAGTAAATCCTTTGTCAGTTGTTTCATTTGCTATTATTTTGTCCCATTCTGAGGGTTTTCTTTTCCCCTTGCTAGCTTTTAAGCTTAATGAGGTCCCATTTGTTTATTTTTGGTTTTATTTCCATTACTGTAGGAGGTGGGTCATAAAGGATCTTGCTGTGATTTATGTCAAAGAGAGTCTGCCAATGTTTTCCTCCAAGATTTTTAGTTTCTGGTCTTACATTTAGAACGCTGTTTTCTAATTTGAAGCTTTATTCTTTTTATATACTATTGACTTGACTTGTTAGTGTTTTCTTAAGAATTTTGCCTTTATATCCATGAAAGATTTTAGTCTGCAGCTTTTTATACCATCTTTTTCAGGTTTTGGTAGTATTCTTATGTTGGTGTATTTGTTTACTAAGACTGCCATAACAAAAAAACCCACAGCCTGGGTATCTTAAACAACAAAAATTTCATTTCTCAGAGTTCTGAAGGCTAGAAGTCCAAGATCAAGTGGTGAGCGGGTTTAATTTCTTCCGAGGCCTCTCTCCTTGGCTTGCAGATGGCTACCTTCACATTGTGTCATCAGATGGTCTTTTCTTGTGCAGATTCTTGCCCCTGGTGCTGCTCCCTCTTCTTTTGGGGCAACAGTCATATTAAACGAGAGCCTTACACTAACAGTATCACTTTAACTTAATCACTTCTATACAGCCCTTGTTTCCAAATGTGGTTATATTCTGAGGTACTGAGGGTTGGGACTGCAACATATTAATTTTCTAGGGATACAACTAGACCCATAATAGTTGGCCTCATAAAATGAGATGAATAATATTCTCTCCTCTCTTTTCTGAAAAACATTTGTATATTAATAACTTTGGTGTTTTCATCATTGGAATTATCTGGCCTTGGAGTTTTCTTTGAGGGAAGGCTTTTTGTAATCAATTTAGTGTGGTTATTAGATGTGGACTATTAGATTTTCTACCTTTCTTTGTGTATATTTTGATACAGTGTGTATTTTAAGAAACTTGTCTTATTTATCTGTATTGCTGAATTTGTTGGCATAATGGTGTTCATAGTGTTCTCTTTTTATTCTTTTAATGTCTGTAGAATCTATGTGACAGCCTCTTTGTTTTAAACTCTTGCTTAAAGAGTTTAAATAGGCATGTCCCAGTCATGACTATTTTAAAGAACTTTAGAAGAAAAAATAAAAATTTCACATGATTATTCTGGATGCTTGGCTTTTCTGTATATAATTTAGAGTTAGTTCAGTTCAGTCGCTCAGTCATGTCCGACTCTGAGAGCCCATGAATCACAGCACGCCAGGCCTCCCTGTTCATCACCAACTCCTGGAGTTCACTCAGACTCACGGCCGTCAAGTCAGTGATGCCATCCAGCCATCTCATCCTCGGTCGTCCCCTTCTCCTCCTGGCCCAAATCCCTCCCAGCATCAGAGCCTTTTCCAGTGAGTCAACTCTTCGCATGAGGTGGCCAAAGTACTGGAGTTTCAGCTTTAGCATCATTCCTTCCAAAGAAATCCCAGGGCTGATCTCCTTCAGAATGGACTGGTTGGATCTCCTTGCAGTCCAAGGGACTCTCAAGAGTCTTCTCCAACATCACAGTTCAAACACATCAATTCTTCGTCGCTCAGTCTTCATAGTCCAGCTCTCACATCCAAACATGACTACTGGAAAAACCAGAGCCTTGACTAGAGTTAGTTTGTCATTTTCTACAAAAGGCTGGGATTTCGGTTGAGAATGCATTACATCTATAAACTTGTTTGGGAAAATTGCCATCTTAACAATATTACATCTTTAGCTCCATCAGTATGGTTTTCTTTCTGTTTATTTACATTAAAAAATTTTTCTCTCATGAGTATATTGCAGTTTTCAGGATACAAATCTTGCACAAATTTTGTTGGATTTCTTTTTAAGTATTTTATGTTTTTGAAAATGATATTTATATTTCAACTTAAAATTGTTAGCTGCATATATTTTTATATATTAGCATGATATCCTGTGAACCAACTAAACCCACTTATTAATTCTATGAGGTTTTTTGTAGATATTTTGAAATTTTTTAGTGAATATAATTGTCATCTATGAATGAAAACAGTTTTTTCTTTCCTATCCAGTTCATATGGTTTTTTTTTCCTCTGTTACTACACTGGCTAGATTCTTGAGTACAGTATTGAGTAGAAACAATGAAAACAGATATCCTTGCTTTGTTTTCAGTCTTTGGAAGGAAAATGTTTACTCTTTTATCATTAATTATGATATTAGAAACAAGTATTTACTAGTCTTTTATCAAGTTGAGTAACTTCCCTGGTGGCTCAGACGGCAAAGCATCTGCCTACAGTGTGGGAGACCCGGGTCTGATCCCTGGCTTGAGAAGATCCTCTGGAGAAGGAAATGGCAACCCACTCCAGTACTCTTGCCTGGAAAATCCCATGGACGGANGCGGGGTCCCGCTGCTCATCCCCAGCAGCCTCCAACCTCCGCGGAGGCTCTCGGCTGCGGGCAGGGCCCCCAGCCTGCAGGCTCGGCCCTGTGTGCTTGCGCAGGGGCGGGGGGTCCGTGTCAGCAGCCGCAGCGGCCTCCCGCGCGTGGGAGCCGTTCCTAGGCCTAGACTCTGCGGTGCCGGAGACGAGCCCTGCAGACGCTCAGGCCCCCTGGAGGTCCATCATGCTTTCTCCCTGAACTGTGGGTCCAGCCAGCATGAGCTCCTGCCGCAGTATCCGAACACATCCCTTACTCCCGAGGGAAGAACACTACCCTGAATTCTGACCTCCTTTAGCCGATGGGACTGTGATATGAGCCTGGGGCCCGTTGAGGGCGGTCTTCCTATTGAAACGCCATCCCTGCCAGGTCAGACCTACCAGGGACCAGGGGCAAATGAATTTGTCTGCAGGTGAGGTGGTGCTAGAGCTAAAGAATCTGCCCGCCAGGGCAAGAGACAAGACACGCAGATTTCCATCCCTGGGTCGGGAAGATCCCCTGGAGGAGGGCATGGCAACCCCCNGGAAGTAAATCCTTTGTCAGTTGTTTCATTTGCTATTATTTTGTCCCATTCTGAGGGTTTTCTTTTCCCCTTGCTAGCTTTTAAGCTTAATGAGGTCCCATTTGTTTATTTTTGGTTTTATTTCCATTACTGTAGGAGGTGGGTCATAAAGGATCTTGCTGTGATTTATGTCAAAGAGAGTCTGCCAATGTTTTCCTCCAAGATTTTTAGTTTCTGGTCTTACATTTAGAACGCTGTTTTCTAATTTGAAGCTTTATTCTTTTTATATACTATTGACTTGACTTGTTAGTGTTTTCTTAAGAATTTTGCCTTTATATCCATGAAAGATTTTAGTCTGCAGCTTTTTATACCATCTTTTTCAGGTTTTGGTAGTATTCTTATGTTGGTGTATTTGTTTACTAAGACTGCCATAACAAAAAAACCCACAGCCTGGGTATCTTAAACAACAAAAATTTCATTTCTCAGAGTTCTGAAGGCTAGAAGTCCAAGATCAAGTGGTGAGCGGGTTTAATTTCTTCCGAGGCCTCTCTCCTTGGCTTGCAGATGGCTACCTTCACATTGTGTCATCAGATGGTCTTTTCTTGTGCAGATTCTTGCCCCTGGTGCTGCTCCCTCTTCTTTTGGGGCAACAGTCATATTAAACGAGAGCCTTACACTAACAGTATCACTTTAACTTAATCACTTCTATACAGCCCTTGTTTCCAAATGTGGTTATATTCTGAGGTACTGAGGGTTGGGACTGCAACATATTAATTTTCTAGGGATACAACTAGACCCATAATAGTTGGCCTCATAAAATGAGATGAATAATATTCTCTCCTCTCTTTTCTGAAAAACATTTGTATATTAATAACTTTGGTGTTTTCATCATTGGAATTATCTGGCCTTGGAGTTTTCTTTGAGGGAAGGCTTTTTGTAATCAATTTAGTGTGTTTATTAGATGTGGACTATTAGATTTTCTACCTTTCTTTGTGTATATTTTGATACAGTGTGTATTTTAAGAAACTTGTCTTATTTATCTGTATTGCTGAATTTGTTGGCATAATGGTGTTCATAGTGTTCTCTTTTTATTCTTTTAATGTCTGTAGAATCTATGTGACAGCCTCTTTGTTTTAAACTCTTGCTTAAAGAGTTTAAATAGGCATGTCCCAGTCATGACTATTTTAAAGAACTTTAGAAGAAAAAATAAAAATTTCACATGATTATTCTGGATGCTTGGCTTTTCTGTATATAATTTAGAGTTAGTTCAGTTCAGTCGCTCAGTCATGTCCGACTCTGAGAGCCCATGAATCACAGCACGCCAGGCCTCCCTGTTCATCACCAACTCCTGGAGTTCACTCAGACTCACGGCCGTCAAGTCAGTGATGCCATCCAGCCATCTCATCCTCGGTCGTCCCCTTCTCCTCCTGGCCCAAATCCCTCCCAGCATCAGAGCCTTTTCCAGTGAGTCAACTCTTCGCATGAGGTGGCCAAAGTACTGGAGTTTCAGCTTTAGCATCATTCCTTCCAAAGAAATACCAGGGCTGATCTCCTTCAGAATGGACTGGTTGGATCTCCTTGCAGTCCAAGGGACTCTCAAGAGTCTTCTCCAACATCACAGTTCAAACACATCAATTCTTCGTCGCTCAGTCTTCATAGTCCAGCTCTCACATCCAAACATGACTACTGGAAAAACCAGAGCCTTGACTAGAGTTAGTTTGTCATTTTCTACAAAAGGCTGGGATTTCGGTTGAGAATGCATTACATCTATAAACTTGTTTGGGAAAATTGCCATCTTAACAATATTACATCTTTAGCTCCATCAGTATGGTTTTCTTTCTGTTTATTTACATTAAAAAATTTTTCTCTCATGAGTATATTGCAGTTTTCAGGATACAAATCTTGCACAAATTTTGTTGGATTTCTTTTTAAGTATTTTATGTTTTTGAAAATGATATTTATATTTCAACTTAAAATTGTTAGCTGCATATATTTTTATATATTAGCATGATATCCTGTGAACCAACTAAACCCACTTATTAATTCTATGAGGTTTTTTGTAGATATTTTGAAATTTTTTAGTGAATATAATTGTCATCTATGAATGAAAACAGTTTTTTCTTTCCTATCCAGTTCATATGGTTTTTTTTTCCTCTGTTACTACACTGGCTAGATTCTTGAGTACAGTATTGAGTAGAAACAATGAAAACAGATATCCTTGCTTTGTTTTCAGTCTTTGGAAGGAAAATGTTTACTCTTTTATCATTAATTATGATATTAGAAACAAGTATTTACTAGTCTTTTATCAAGTTGAGTAACTTCCCTGGTGGCTCAGACGGCAAAGCATCTGCCTACAGTGTGGGAGACCCGGGTCTGATCCCTGGCTTGAGAAGATCCTCTGGAGAAGGAAATGGCAACCCACTCCAGTACTCTTGCCTGGAAAATCCCATGGACGGAGGAGTGTGGTAGGCTACAATCCATGGGGTTGCAAAGAGTCAGACACAACTGAGTGATTTCACTTCATCAGGTTGAAGAAATTCCTTTTTGTTCCTAGGTTGCTGAGATTAATACATGTCTTAACTTTGTGATTAAATGGGAAGTACAAATAAACTACTTCTGCATATTTATGTATGATGATTGTCTCAAGAGAAAGCACTTATGCAATTGAAGAAATTGTTTTTTCATAGAACTCCATTTTTACTTAAAAGGACCAAGAACTAGGATTACTCAGATATTTAGTAGGTATTTTGTAAAAAAAAAATTTGTTTTGAGTCTGCCACTGCAAGACTATATTTGTTGATGTTGATAAAATTTGCATTTTCAAACAAAAATTAGAATTTGGAGTGTTTATATTCACTTATCTTCCTGGTACTTCATGACTTTTCTCTTGAGACTGGTGGTGATATTAACACATGTGACTTTTCTGCTGTAGTCAAGTATGTCAATATTTGAAATATATATATATATGTATTTAATATTTGGAATATTCTGACCAATATTTTAAGAGACTACCATTTATCAAGTTTTTATATAGTATTAAAGAAGACTGTTTACAATTTTCTGAAAAGACTATTAGAATAATCCTTTTCTTCTCCATTATATATCTTTTTGAGGCTAAATTTTCTTCATATACTTCAACCTAAAGCAATATATTGTAGCTGATTGAAAACAGAAACAGATATTAGAATCCAGCTGTCATCTATTAAGCCAATCTTTAAAGAGATTTGCAAAATCTAAAATAATGCCACTTCTTACTAATGTATTTTTTTTAGAAAATATAGTCATCATGAAAATATGTACATTAACATGTAATGGGTTTATTATTGTTTCTTTTTAATTGTGGTTAAAATCCAACNCATCTATTAAGCCAATCTTTAAAGAGATTTGCAAAATCTAAAATAATGCCACTTCTTACTAATGTATTTTTTTTAGAAAATATAGTCATCATGAAAATATGTACATTAACATGTAATGGGTTTATTATTGTTTCTTTTTAATTGTGGTTAAAATCCAACAACAAAAAAAATTTACCACTTTAACCATTTTTAGGTTAAGTGACCTTAAGTACATTCACATTGTTGTGCAACCGTACCACCATTCTTTTCCAGAACTTTAAAAAAATCTTCCCAAACTGAAACTATTTGATATTAAATAAAAACTCTCCATTTGCCTCTCCCCACTGCCTATGACAATGGCCATTTTATTTTTGGTCTTTCTGAATTTGACTACTCTAGATACCTTCTATATCAAACAATATTTTTCCTTTTGTGTCTGGATTGTCTTACTAGCCTAATGTTTTCAGGATTTATCCATGGTACTGTTATTTTAGAAATAATTTAATACAAAATTTAAAGATCTCTCAGTGTTAATTTTTAATTTGACAAATATTGATAGAAACACCCAAACAGACTAAAACAATTGTGTTCTCAATTAAGTTTTAAGAGGATAAAGGGGCACTGAGACCAAAAAGTTTGAGAATACACTGGGTTCTTATATAATAACCAGTTATATAACCCAGTGTATATGTGTTTGTGTGTACCATCATTTAGCCATTTCACTGCTGAGGAATAGTTCGTTTTTCTCCAGCTTTTGATTTTTATTGATGAAGTTATGAATATTCTTGTACATACACTGTGGAGAACCTGTACATTACTTTCTCTCTGATGTCTAGAAGTGGTATGGCTGAATCTTTGTGCCTTTTTTAAATAGATGGTGGTAGATATAAAATCTCTATTCTATTTAGGTCCCACTGGATACATTTCCAGAATATTGTGTGATAGATTTATTTTAAATGCTAATATTTACAATATGTAGGATGTTTATCTTCTGCATTTATTTAAACTTACAACAGATTTTAAGTATCAACTTAAACGTGTGAGGGCATATGTCATTTAAATACATTATTTTAGGAGGTAAATGAGCAAAGTGTTTTGAAGACTACTAGACAGTTTACCCTTTAGGATTTCAGAAGAAGAGCAAGATGATTGCAGGTTGGGAGGTCTCTCTCTGTCTCTCTTTTCTCTCCCTCTTTGCTTTCTTCCTACTTAATTTTCCTGTTATCTGACAAACATTTGCTCAACAGCTATTATATGCTGGTCACTCTGCTAGGCATTGGGGATATGGCTCTGTGGAAGACAGACAAGGATTTGGCTCACAGTCTAGTGAGGAAAACAATCCACTTGAAAGCAAGCAATTGAAATGACTAAAAACTGTGTTAAATATTACATTGGAAACAAACAAGTCTTATGATAGGGAATAGTGGTGGCATCGACTCAATAGACATGAGTTTGAGTAGGCTCTGGGAGTCAGTGATGAACAGGGAGGCCTTGCGTGCTGCGGTTCATGGGGTTGCAGAGCCGGACACGACTGAGTGACTGAACTGAACTGAACTGGCTAATATGTTGGGTAGTTATAGTGGCCTCATGATGGAAAAGCTAACTATGCCTAAGAGCCAAGAGAAGAGCATTCCAGGCAGTGTCTCATACATACTAAGATCATTAACAAGGCTTTGAACAAGAAAAAGCTTAGAATATTTCCCAAATTAAAAGCAGGCCATATGATGCAACCACAGTCAGACTTTGAGTCTTTATGCAAAGAAGTTACATAGTTAACCCTTGAAGATGTCTATACACAATATATAGTTAATATAAACTGTATAATAAGGTATGATAAATAAATTTAAAAGATGTAATCATGTTCATCTTTGAGAAGTGATAGAAGTGAAGAAGCCTCTACTTTCCTCTGAGAAGCAAAGAAGAAAAGTTTCAGGAAAAAAGAAAGCTACTCTTATCTGCATCAGTACCATCACTGCCTTCAGCTAGGCAGGAGAGTCAGAGCTTTGAGAGAAAGATTGTGTCTTGTTAATATTTGTATCTCCAGTGCCCAGCGTCGTGCTTGATCTAAAATAGATGCTTAATCACAGTGTGTCATAAAGGAGAGAGAAATAGGAGCTAACATTTTTATTTAGTTCCAACCCCTGTACTGGAGTCAACTAAACAAAACTAAAGACAAATAGAATACAGGGGGGAAATGCAGCATCTATAACAAACAATAGCTTGTTGTGCTCAATGGACTTTAAAAACTGGCATATAGGTTAAGACCATACACTGGAGTGAGAAAGATATACTGCAATGAAGGCAAATTAAGGATAAGGTAAGTGTTTAGTTGCCCAGGGGAAGTCAAACTTAGAGAAAGAGATGGAGAGAGACAGACAGACAGATAGAGAATGAATGAATGAGAATGGGAATATGATAGGTTTGTGATGTCTGTGAAGCTCATTCCTAATTTGGTACTTCTAAAGCTGGCCTTCAGTTGTTTCTTTGCTGTGTTTGTTCTTTTTTACTTATCTCATCCTGAGAGTGAAGATAAAAACAGAAGAGACATATCCCTTCCAAACTGTCCAGTTTCAGAGAGAATGAGTAACCTGAGAATTGATAACTCCATGAAATGCATAAGTAAGTAAGTAAGTAAAGTCACTCAGTCGTGTCCGACTCTGTGTGACCCCGTGGACTGCAACCCACCAGGCTCCTCAGTCCATGGGATTCTCCAGGCAAGAATACTGGAG
This sequence comes from Neotragus pygmaeus, assembly GCA_006410875.1. Lineage (NCBI taxonomy): Eukaryota > Metazoa > Chordata > Mammalia > Artiodactyla > Bovidae > Neotragus > Neotragus pygmaeus. The sequence continues at coordinate 95,050 of SJYV01022910.1, read as the reverse complement.
TGGGTTGCCATTTCCTTCTCCAGGGGATCTTCCCGACCCAGGGATCGAAGCCAGGTCTCCCGCATTGGAGGCAGACACTTTAACCTCTGAGCCACCAGGGAAGTCCCCATGAAATGCATACTATCTCTTAAAAAACTTAACCGGAACTTGTGCTGACACACAAGTATATTCTGTGTATTTATTATAATAATTATATTCACTACATAATATACTCCTCTTAATTTTGAGGAGGAAATGAACTAATTTTTGCATTACTTATGATTTTTCCAGTTTCAACCAGGCTACTTCTGACAGGTTCATTTGTTTAGCACAATTGGGTACTTAGTATGTGCCACTGGTCTAGGTAGCAGATATAGTTGGGGTAACTAAAGCAGGTTAAGTCTATGACTTTATAGAGCTTTATTCTACATGGGGTTGAGGTAGGAATATAATAAAAGATAAGGAAATAAATAGTATAACATAATGTCACATAGTGATGGCTTTGGAGAAGAAAAATAGAAGCAAGGAAAGGAGCTCAGTTAATGTGTGACCAATGTTGGTAGAAGCAAGGTGGAGCCAAGGGTGATGGGAGAGCTCTAGTCCAGCCAAGAACCTCACTGCTGTGAGGACTCTGCTCTTCTCATCCTCACAGTTCCCAGGATGATTTTCACTTAATCAATGTGAATTTGTCAGGGAAAGACTTGGAGATCGAATGGTAATAATAGATGATGTAAATGCCTGGAAATAAGAATGTCTCAAATGTCATCAGTTTCCATCTGTGCTTTCAATTTGCTGACAAACCAACAGCTGAAGTTAAAAAAACACAGTACCAAGTGGCTTATTGTAATAATGAGATGGTTTGTTTGAAGGAACAGAAGATATTTGTCTAATAAATAAGATTTGAAAAATGCAACCCTCACAGACTAAGAGCTAGTGCTAGTTAGTGTTAAACTGGTTTTGTTTATACCAGTGCCCTTGAAAAGTTTCTTACTGACCATGTCAACCAATGAAAAACTAATACCATAGCCAATGGTTAGTTCTGTCTCCTAAGCTTACTCTTTTTTTAAAAGAAAAATAATTTTATTTATTTATGGCTGTGCTGGGTCTTCCCTGCTGCATGGCCTTTTTCTCTAGTGTGGTGGGCCAGGGGCTACTCTCTAGTTCTGGTGCTCAGGCTTCTCATTGCCATGAGTTCTCTTGATGCAGAGTACAGACTCCAGGGTGAGTGGGATTCAGTAGCTGTGGCAGGTGGGCCCAGTAATTGCAGCTCCCAGGTTCTAGAGCACAGGCTCAGTGGCTGTGGCACATGGCCTTAGTTGCTCCTCAGCATCCTGGATCAGGGATCAAACCCATGTCTCCTACTTTGGCAGACAGATTCTTTACCACTGAGCCATCAGGGAAGCCCCCTAAGCTTACTCTTAGTTCATCCCAAAGCACTCTGTGCTCCCCATCTGGGCTATCCTCTTTCCTTCCCCTCTTCTCCACTTTCGATCTAGATTTTATGTAATCTCATCCAGAGCCATCACCATCTACTCGCTGATAACTGTAGTTTTATTCAATGTTATTTTCTCTCCTAAGCTCTATGTTAGTATATCTTATGGCTTACTTGATTTCTCCACTTTTATGTCTTTATGTCTTTTATGTCAAAATTCTTTATGACAAAACATTATTACAGCCATGCTAATTCAGTAGTCCATGGCTCTAGGATACAAGACCAAGCAGGAAAAAACATGATTAAGGGTAATTTAAGCCCTCCCCCCATTTTAGCCACTATATTAAACCAAAACTATCAGTTGCAAAACTGATTTAGGATGCACTGAAAATTCCCCTTATGACTATTTGGAAGTAATACTAATAAATGAAGTGGCTAAAATGTGAGTAGAAGGAGGAGGTGTGAAAAGGAGAAAATGAATGTTGCATGGACACAGTCAGATATTACTCACCAGTGCTGAACTGGATGATAGAAAGACAGACCTCACTTTGCATAGTTCTGACATGCACGATTTCCTGTTACCATGGTTTAGTTAAATAACCCAGTCCTCCAACGTCACAGTTCACATTTCAGTTACCATGGTTCAGTTCAGTCCGGTAATTATATAAAGTACAAATTTCGCTGCTAGCTCTTCAGTCCACAAAGTACTATGTAAATAACAAATGCACACCATGATCAGTGACCAGTTGTGGCCCTTCCTTCAGTCTTGTCAGTGTTTGGTCACCCCATCTGTAGTTCAGTTCACGTGAACTGAACTGTGTAGTTGTGTTGTCATCTTGTCTCCCAGTGATCAATCCATGTGACATTTTACAAAAATCAAAAGAGAGAATTGGCCAATAAAGATGAAAGTACAGCAAATAACCCAAGTGACATTGTTGGAAGTTAATTTTGTCACAAACATAAGAGGAATTATGGAATAAATAACTGACAATGGGAATGTTGACACTGCCACCATTTGAGGGAGTCTAGATTTTCTTCCAGAGAGACTTAGTAAAGACACATGTATCAACATTAAGAAGAAAAGTAGTTGTGACAAAAAGGATGATGTCCCAGAAGTAATACAGCCAAAATTCTCACGTTAAGGGAACTTTTGCAATTATTTCACAATATGAATGTGCAAAGATAAAATGTTTAAAGTTGATCCAAACTTAGGAAGGAGTATAGCAATTCACTGCTGCTGCTGCTGCTGCTGCTGCTAAGTCACTTCAGTCATGTTCAACTCTGTGCAACCCACAGACGGCAGCCCACCAGGCTCCCCCGTCCCCGGGATTCTCCAGGCAAGAACACTGGAGTGGGTGGCTATTTACTTCTCCAATGCATGAAAGTGAAAAGTGAAAGTAAAGTTGCTCAGTCGTGTCTGACTCTTCNCCATCTTTGCATGAAATGTTCCCTTGTTATCTCTAATTTTCTTGAAGAGATCTCTAGTCTTTCTCATTCTGTTGTTTTCTTCTATTTCTTTGCATTGATCGCTGAGGAAGGCTTTCTTATTTCTCCTTGCTATTCATTGGAACTCTGCATTCAGATGCTTATATCTTCCCTTTCTCCTTTGCTTTTTGCTTCTCTTCTTTTTACGGCTATTTGTAAGGCCTCCTCAGACAGCCATTTTGCTTTCTGGCATTTCTTTTTCTTGGGGATGATCTTGCTCCCGGTCTCCTGTACAATGTCACAAACTTCTGCCCATAGTTCATCGGGCACTCTGACAGATCTAGTCCCTTAAATCTATTTCTCACTTAGCAATGTTCAAAATACTCGGTACATTTTTAACAACAACAAACAATACTTTAACTCTCTATGTTACTCGTGTCTTAATTTCCAATATACTAAATAAATAATAGTTTTCCTATTTTTTTCTGTTCTCTGCCCATGTATAATTGAGTTTTAAAGTTTGACAAAAATTTTAAAGATCATGAAGCCATCATAGTTTTTCCATTGATTATTTAAATCATTTTGCATAATTTCAGTTTCCATGCTCATTTTTATGGTTCTACATTGCCATGCCAAATAAAGATTGCCTTCAGTGATTCAAGGTAAAGTGCAAATTAAATGCTCAGAAATGAAAAATAGAAAGTTCTTAACCATAGTCATGATCTGAAGAAAATTGAGAACCACTGACTGGAAATGATAAGCTGTGGACATTAACCTCCCACTTGGATCAATTCCAAATCTATAGCTTGGGTTTCCAAGTGTTTCTGGGTGTTCCACCTCACATACAACACATCCAAAGCTGAACTTCCTCTTAACCCTGACACCTACCAGAAAGCCCAGGTATCTTGATTCTCTATACTAGAGTATCAATCAGGATTAGTTTTGATGGCTGGCAACACAGACCTGAAATAATAATAGCTTAAATAGATAAAGATTTATTTTTTCCATCAAAATAAAACTTCAGAATTGGGCAACCTAGGACTAACATGGTGACTCACTAATTATTAGGAATCCATTTTTGTTTTCTACAGTCTTTATTATGAAGTGTCTAGCTTCAAGNTAGCTTAAATAGATAAAGATTTATTTTTTCCATCAAAATAAAACTTCAGAATTGGGCAACCTAGGACTAACATGGTGACTCACTAATTATTAGGAATCCATTTTTGTTTTCTACAGTCTTTATTATGAAGTGTCTAGCTTCAAGTTCAGAGAAGGCAATGGCACCCCACTCCAGTCCTCTTGCCTGGAAAATCCCATGGACAGAGGAGCCTGGTAGGCTGCAGTCCATGGGGTTGTGAAGAGTCAGACATGACTGAGTGACTTCACTTTCACTTTTCATTTTCATGCATTGGAGAAGGAAATGGCAACCCACTCCAGTGTTCTTGCTTGGAGACTCCCAGGGACAGGGGAGCCTGGTGGGCTGCCCTCTATGGGATCACACAAAGTCGGACATGACTGAAGTGACTTAGCAGCAGCAGCAGCAGCTTCAAGTTACCTCATGGTCACAAACTGGCTGCCGATGCTCCAACCATCACATTCCAAGCAGAAAGAAGAAAGGTAAATAAAAAGTGCTGCTACCCTGCTGAGCCAGTGTACCTTAGAGAATTTTCACAAATGCTCCCTGCAAAGATATCTGCTTATGTTTGGGGTCATTATGTCCTATTAGACAAAATTGGTAGAGTGGATATTAGATAAGCAATTGGTGGTCTTTGTCAGACATGATTAATGGTTCAGTCATCTGGCTAGTCATGAAGCCAGAAGCCTAAGGATTATGTGAAACTCCTCTCTCTCTCTCACTGCCCATATCCAACGTTAGTTTATTATACTTCCTAAATTTTCTTTCAAATTTGTAACTCCATTTTTTTTCTTCCAAGCTCCTTTGCCTAAATTAGTGCATGATGCACACTGCTCTGTTTATAAATGTTTGTGGAATGCTCATTCAGTGACTGCTTTTCATATAATTCAGGGAAGTTATCACAATGAACTTTAAATTGGGTCTCCAATAATATTCAGAGTATTCCTATTATATTATAAAATATAATTCCTGGAGGTCTTCAAGTCACAAAGTAATTTCCTATTTGCTAACATTAGTGGGGTTTGAATTAATTATTCAACTTTAATTCTATGGAATTTGAGTTAACACCCTCTCTTCTCTAGTGTTTAATTTTTCTTAATTGTTATTATTTTAACAGTGACTGTCTCTTGTACTCTCTCTTCCAAGTGACCTCTATGAGATGTTCCTCAGCATGTCCACAGCACACAAACGCGCGCACACACACACACATGCACACGTACACACACTCACATAGAGTGATGGCCTCAAAAATCTTATTCCTTAGCAAGTCAAATGTCAAACATCTCAGTGGCAATTATGAAAAAACAGTAAGCCTGTCCCTGCTGAGCCACCTGCTGAATATTCCATATGCCAGGTGCTAATTTTAGGAGAAAGAAAGGAAAGTTTTAAAATGTATTCCCTTCTCACTGCTCCACAAGAGACTTCTTTCCTTTTCTTCTGAAGCAGCTGCAGCAAAAGCTTACATGAATGCAAAATGCAAGCAGTACTAGAAACAAGGCATAGTTGAAGAGAATTCACCAGATGACAAACAAATAAGCCTATTAGGTTAAACTTATTGTTCTCAAGAGAATAAACAATGGGACTGGCCTTGGATTGATGAAATTCACTGGAATAGAGCAGGACTGACAAATTGGGATAAAATATTTGGCAGTTGTTCTTCATCTTGGGGCAAATGACCAACAAATTTTAAATTCATTTCCTGCAGTTGGTGAGTGGGTGGCCAGGTCTTCATCCTACCCCTTGTAGGCAAGTAGCATTTCTTGACATTGACAGGTTGGCCCCATTTGATTAGATTTTCAAGAAAACAATGTACATTGCAGATCATTTTCAAAATATTTTCATTTCTCCAATTCCTGACATTCTGGTGTAATTGAAGACCTCAGCAAGCTCTGAACATGCTTGGAAAATGGGTTGTTTTGACAAGCTGGAGAATAGACTATTTGCCGGCAATCTGCAGGCCAGAGTCTTAATAGTGGTCATATTGCAAATGCTATTTTAGCTTCACCTATAAAATTTTTCTTTGTAGCAGTAAATATTTCAGGTGTGCAAATGACTTAACACAGTAGTACTGGGATGGGACATGGGAGCAAATACACAGAGATAATTATTTCAATGTCTTATTATGTTTGAAGTCATAATTTCATTAAGTTAAATTTTCAGATTAAAATTTCACACCAAGTTGAAGTTGTGTCAAGATTAATATGATCTGTTAATAAATTGGATGTGCAGAAATTCAAATATTCAGAAGTTATGAAACAAGAGATCAATTAGATATACAAAGGCTAATGACTCACTTTAGAAATATTTTAGACCTCTTGCTGTGTATTAGTAACTCTGCCCTACCTCCAACTCTCATTTCCTTTAGTTATAAAGGCTCTTATGACTGCTTCTCTATATGTGATGACTCTTTTTTTTTTTTNAAGGGCTAATGACTCACTTTAGAAATATTTTAGACCTCTTGCTGTGTATTAGTAACTCTGCCCTACCTCCAACTCTCATTTCCTTTAGTTATAAAGGCTCTTATGACTGCTTCTCTATATGTGATGACTCTTTTTTTTTTTTAAAGACAGTGCTTCTATGATGTTTCCCTATCTCCTCCTAATATTTTTCATTATTCATTCTAAAAGTCAGAAGTTTTCACAAAATGCTAACTGATCAATTTAAAATATTGTTTACTCCTTTAGTATTTGTGTCAACCATAAATGTAACTTCAGTTCAATTCAGTTCAGTTGCTCAGTCCTGTCTGACTCTTTGTGACCCCATAGACTGCAGCACACCAGGCTTCCCTGTCCATCACCAACTCCTGGAGCCTACTCAAACTCATGTCCACCGTGTCGGTGATGCCATCCAACCATCTCATCCTCTCATCCCCTTCTCCTCCTGCCTTCGATCTTTCCCAGCATCAGGGTCTTTTCCAACGAGTTGGTTCTTTGCATCAGGCCAAAGTATTAGAGTTTCAGCTTCAGCATTAGTCCTTCCAATGAACACCCAGGACTGATTTCCTTTAGGATGGACTGGTTGGATCTCCCTGCGGTCCAAGGGACTCTCAAGAGTCTCCTCCAACACCACAGTTCAAAAGCATCGATTCTTTGGTGCTCTGCTTTCTTTATAGTCCAACTCTCACATCCATACACGACTACTGGAAAAACTATAGCTTTGACTAGGTGGACTTTTGTTGGCAAAGTAACGTCTCTGCCTTTTAATATGCTGTCTAGGTTGGTCATAAGCTTTTCTTTTGATTTCATGGCTGCAGTCACCAACTGCAGTGATTTTAGAGCCCCTCAAAATAAAGTCTCTCACTGTTTCCATTGTTTCCCATTTGGTTATTTCCAACCACACTAGGAGATGAAGAAGTCTGATTTGGAGCTGTAGTTCCAGTCTAGTTCCTTTTTGTAAACCAAAATATTTAAATCCCAAAGAAAAGGAAATCCACCAACACTGCCATAGAACACAACACCAGAAGGCACCATCCACTCTGTGGTCAGAGTAACTGCCGTCCCTAAGGTGATATAGTTGAGGACCCACGCAGCTATACATGGTAGCTCTGAAGCCCACCACTCAGTCACTTTAACTTTTTTCTTTTCCTCACTTTTTGCATTGTTATTTTTTCATGTATTTGTGTGTACACTCACTAGATGACATAAACACATTAAAATTTTATACACTGCTTCCCCTATACAAGTCTTATTTTTTTGTTCTGAAAGTTTTGACATTCAAATGGAAGTTGTATGTATTTGTGTGCATAGAAGCTTATATTCACATCTAATATCAAGTATTAATAGTGATAAAAATGTAAGTAAGAATATAAAGAGTAAGTTATATTTACTAGGATTAAAAAAGCTCATAGTTATAAACAGGATTGCTTTTTTCTTACTTTTACAAGATAATTACAGCTATATCAAAGTAAGGGATTTAAATATAACTAAAACCTTAAATTAATTGATCACTAAGTGATAGGGACCTATAGTAGATTTCCTACCACTAAATGAAAGACATCAGCAAGCTGGGACAAGCCTGACTCACCAGATCTTTCAGTGATGTCAACATCATGTGTCTGCAGACATTGCCAGTGATTTGAATCAATATAGCATTTTTATTATTATAAATGCTTCATTTAGTTATTTCTTTGATAGATATGAGGAAAAATTGTTCCCTGATGAACTTCAAGAAATATCCTTTGAATTTTGAATACTGTGACAGTTCTGTTTCAATACAATATATGACCAGTAATAGAACTACATACAGGTGGTATTGGATTTCTATCCATCCCTTACTGCCATTTGAACATCACAGCTGTTTCCTTTATTCATAATGAGTTAATCCCACTGCCATTCATGCACAAGGAAAGAAGAAGGGACTCAAAGGTCTATGTAGCTAGAGGGAATAGAAGCAGCAAAAAGCCTAACTAATCTACAAATTTGGTATTGCACCTTTGAATAATTGAAAGTTTGATGTATTTGCATTAAAAAATTTGAATCGTGAACACTAAAGTTTAACACATTCTGTGTGAAAATTGAAGCAGCACTCTGATGGACTGAACTGTGTTTTATGATGTGCCTTTTTTCAGTCTCTGACTTAAAACTGTAACCTTACCTCTAGAGCTAAATATTCCACATGCAATGATCTCTTCCTTCTCAAAATTACCATTCAGTTCACTTCAACAGTCATCTATTGAGCATTGCTGCTACTGCTGCTAAGTCGCTTCAGTCGTGTCCGACTCTGTGCGACCCCACAGACGGCAGCCCTTTGGGCTCCGTCATCCCTGGGATTCTCCAGGCAAGAACACTGGAGTGGGTCGCCATTTCCTTCTCCCTATTGATCATTATGTAGTACTATTTCTGAGAATTTAAAGACGAATAAAGCATGGTCCCTGTTCTTTAGTGGTTTTCTCCGAATTCAAAGGACTGAAAGAAAGTCAGAGGATCAAGATATGGGTGAAGGAAGCCTGGAGGGATGGAGGGGGAATATTTGAGTCTCAGCAGACCTTTTAATAATCATTGACAAATTGTTCTTCTGACAGGATTGCCTCCCTATTTTTTGCTAACTCTTAGTATTGCTAATCTTTCTTGGCTTTGTTTATAATTAAAATATTAATCTGATTAATATGTATGGTGAATTCTTTCATACAGGTAACTTTTTGGGTTCTGTAAGAGACACAAAGTGACTGTTCTCCAACAGCTCACAATATATTGATTGAGAAGCAGATTACATGAACTAGTCCAAAATAAGTCAAATGATGGTTAATATAATCATAGAATTATGTATAGCATATTGTTGGAACACTGTGAAGTCAGGGTTTTGCATAAAGAATTAGGTTCTCATGAAGATTATACCACTGGGGACTTCCCTGGTTAAGAATCCACCTTCCAGTGCAGGGTTTGACCCCTGGTCTGGGAACTAAGATCGCACATGCTGTAGAGCAACTAAGCCTGCATGCCCCAACAACTGAAGCTTGTGCACTCTGGAGTCTGCATGCCACAACTAGAGAGTCTGTGTGCTGCAACAAAGTATTCCAAATGATGCAACGAAGATCCTGCATGCTGCTACTAGGACCTGATGCAGTCAAATAAATTAATAAAATTTTTAAATAAAAAAATATAACTCTGATAAGCAGAGATCAAAATTTTCTAAGACCAGAGTTCTTCTTATTGCAACACATAAAATTGTAAATATCAGGGCCTATCACAGGAATATGCAATGTTAAAATTGTTTTCAGCATTTTATGTGGAACTTCTACTAATTATAACTTTAATCAACCGGCTGTCCTTCAGAGCCTTTTGTATAGTTTGATTTGCAAATGAGCTGGGGAAAATCCAGTTTCTTTATAATAGAAAGTAAAAATACTGAAGTATATTGTAATTTAGGTTCTCTGAGCTTCAGTTTTCTCATCTATAATAACCTTGCAGTGTTGTGGCAGAGATGAAACAGTTAAGGTCCATGGCATACCATTTGTCACTGGGTGGCCACTACAGAAAGGTGAGGCATCTTCCCTTGAGTTAAGAGAAAATATGCCTTTAAGTCAATCTGAGGTGATATATTAGAGTTGGCAAGGACTGAGGGAGTATATCGTGTAGCTCCCTTGTTGCTCAGAATGAGCATGGAGACCCAGTACACTGACGTGTTTTTCTCAAGGTGATATAGACAGATGTAAACAGAATAAGTTTTATGATGTTTCAGTTATATTTCTGTGCCTAGAGATGGACACCCCACTTCTAAGAGCACACTGGAGAACTGGCCTGGGTTTGAGGGACTGTTGTCAACGTTTTATAGGATAGTGATAAGTTTATAGGGGAAATAATGTGTTTCTTTAATCATTGTTGTTGTTCAGTCGCTTAGTTGTGTTTGACTCTTTGTGACCTCCATGGACTGCAGCACATCAGGCATCCCTGTTCTTTACCATCTCCCAGAGTTTGCTCAAACTCATATCCATTGAATCAGTGATGGCATCCAACCATCTCATCCTCTGTCATCTCGTTCTCTTCCTGCCCTCAATCTTTCCCAGCATCAGGATCTTTTCCAGTGAGTCTTTGCATCAGGTGGCCGAAGTATTGGAGCTTCAACTTCAACACCAGTCCTTCCAATGAATATGCAGGGTTGATTTCCTTTAGGATTGACTGGTTTGATCTCCTTGCTGTCCAAGGGACTCTCAAAAATCTTCTCCAGCACCACAATTTGAAAGCATCAGTTCTTTCATTCTCAGCCTTCTTTAATCATTAATGATGTTGTACAACTTCTCTTTTATTTATTTTTCTCAGCTTTATTGAGATATAACTGACATATATGACTGATATAATTTTGTAAGTTGAATATGTAATGTAGTGATTTTATATATGTATATATGACAAAATGATTACCAAAATAAAGTTAGTTAACATATCCATCACCTCACATAGTTACAATTTGTTTTGTGGTGAGAACTTTAAAAATCTACTGTTTTAGCAACTTTCAAATACACAGTACAGTCTTATTAACTGAAGTTACCATGCAGTACGTTACATCCAGGAACTTATTCATTTTGTAAATGGAAGTTTGCATCCCTTAACCACCTTCACCTTCATTTCCTTTACTCTTGCCTCACCTCCCGAGNCCTCCTGCTCCCAATCCCTCCCAGCATCAGTCTTTTCCAATGAGTCAACTCTTTGCATGAGATGCCCAAAGTATTAGAGTTTCAGTTTTCGCATCATTCCTTCCAAAGAAATCCCAGGGCTGATCTCCTTCAGAATGGACTGGTTGGATCTCCTTGCAGTCCAGGGGACTCTCAAGAGTCTTCTCCAACACCACAGTTCAAAAGAATCAATTCTTCAGCATTCAGCTTTCTTCACAGTCTGGCCTGGCATGCTGCGATGCATGGGGTCACAAAGAGTCAGACACGACTGAGCGACTGAACTGAACTGAACTGAACTGATTGCATTATTCATTATATATTGACTCTTTTTTATTTCTTCTAGGTCCTTGTTAAACCTTCTTTACATCTTCTTGATCCTTGTCTCCAGGCTATTTATCTGTAACTCCAATTTGTTTTCAAGGTTTTGGATCATTTGCACTATCATTATTCAGAATTCTTTATCAAGTAGATTGCCTATCTCTTCCTCTTTGGTTTAGTTTGGTGGGCATTTATTCTGTTCCTTTATCTGCTGGGTATTTCTCTGCCTTTTCATCTTGTTTATATTGCTGTGTTTGGGGTAGCCTTTCTGGGTCGCTTTCTGGGGTGGTTTTCTGGCAGTTTGTAGTTCTTCTTTACTGTCGAGGTTCCTCACTGTGGGTGGGGTTGGACCTGTGGTTTGTCAAGGTTTCCTGATTAGGGAAGCTTTTGTTGGTGTTCTGGTGTGTGGAGCTGGGTTTCTTCTCTCTGGAGTGCAATGAAGTGTCCAGTAATGAGTTTTGAGATGTCAGTGGGTTTGGTGTGACTTTGGGCAGCCTGTATATTGAAGCTCAGGGTTATGTTCCTGTGTTGCTGAAGAATTTGCATGGTATGTCTTGGTCTGGATTTTGTTGGCCCTTGGGTGGTGCTTGGTTTCAGTGTAAGTATGGAAGCATATGATGAGCTCCTATTGATTAATGTTCCCTGGGTTCAGGAGTTCTCAGGTGTTCTCAGGATTTGGACTTAAGCCTCCTGCCTCTGGTTTTCAGTCTTATTCTTACAGTAGCCTCAAGACTTCTCCATCTATACAGCACCAATGATAAAACAGCTAGGTTAATGATGAAAAGTTTCTCCACAGTGAGGGACACCTGGAGATGTATACAGAGTTACATGGAGAAGAGAAGAGGGAGGAAGGAGCTAGAGGTGACCAGGAGGAGAAGAGGGGGAATCAAAAGGGGGAGAGAGCAAGCTAGCTAGTAATCACTTCCCTCTGTGCTCTCCACAGTCTGGATCCCCCAGAGATGTTCACAGAGTTACACAGTGAAGAGAAGAGGGAGGCCAGGAGGATAAAAGGGGGAATCAAAAGGAGAGAGACAGATCCAGCCAGTAATCAGTTCCCTAAGTGTTCTCCACAACCTGGAACACACAAAGAGATTCAGAGTTGGGTAGAGAAGAAAACGGGGAACGGGGAGATAGAGGCGACTTGGTGGAGAAAAAGGAGAGTCAAAAGGGGGAGTGAACAATCAGGCCAGTGATCTGGCTCCCAAGTAAAAATGGATACTGAAGATCTTAAAGGTACAAAGTTGATAACAAATACTAAAAAGCAAAGATTAAAAATCTAGAGTAGAGGTTAGATTTTCAAAAATACAATATTAAAAAAAAACAAAGTCACAAAAATTATAAAATATATATATATGAAGTTGGCTTTAAAAATAGGGTCTTTTTTTGCAAGATAATAGTAGGTTATAAAAATAAAAATTAAAGGAGTAATAGGATACTTAAAAATGAAAAAATTAATTAAAAAAGTGATAATATTAAAAATATATTTAGGACTTTCTCTGGAGCTGTTGTGGACATTGTGGGTCAGTTCATTTTCAGATAGTTCCTTGGTCCAGCTTGTACTTCTCAAGATTTATAGACCCCTTCCTATGTAGTCAGTGCTAACTACAGGGTTTTAATCTATTGCACCTGTCACTTCCAAAGTGGTTCTCTCTATTTTAGCTTCTTCTGTTTGCTGGTCTCTTCAGTGTCTAATTTCCACCCTGACACAAAGGGGGCGGTGGTGGTCATGTTTTTTAGGCTCACTTGTTCAGTCATGTTGTGGGGGAGGGAGGAATACTACAAACAAGTATCACTGGCATGTGCTCACAGTGATTCACCCACACTGGGTTTGCCCCCGCTCAGGGTGTGTGTGCTTTCCCAGTCTACACTGCTTAGGCTCTAGGTTGCTCTACCAGGAACTGTCTGATGCTGGCCCTTGGTTGCATGCACTCCCCAGGTCTAAGCCACTCAGGTTCAGGTTCTCGGGCACTCCTCAAAGGCACAGATTTGGTTGGGCTTGTGTTTTGTGCCCGTCCTAGGTCCAAGCAGCTCAGGTGACCAGATGCTTGGCGAGCACAGTTGCCCCCAGTTGAAGGCTGCAACTTATCACCTCCCCTATCCCAGCCGCTCGGTTTTCTGGGTGTACAACAGGCGCACCTTCTCAGGTGTGCCGTGTGTCTCTTCTGGGGAGCTGATCTCTGGCTGCAACCTTCCCTGTGGATGTCGACCATCCAGAATCCCAAGAAGTTTTGGTTAGCAACAAAGTCTGCTTGCAGTTTGGTATCGAATGTCTCTCTGGGGCCGCGATTGCCCCCTTCCGGCTCTGGCTGCCCTTGCCTGCCTGTCTCCAGTGGGGGATGGGCTGATCCTCAGCTGGCTAGCTCTGCTCAGTTCTTTGTTCTGTGAGCAGGCCTGGAGGTGTCTTAGGTTAGGGCTTTTCATGGGATAGCTATCCCACAGTCTGGGTTGCTATCTAAAGCTAGTTCCCTCAGATTGCCCTTGGGGCATTCAGGCCTGGTCCTTACCCTAAGCAATGTAGCCTGTGCCTCCCTGTCCAGCCCTTGCTTGCTAGTGGGGGATGCAAGTGTCTGGGCCGCTGCTCCACTGGAATTTGCTGTTAGGCAAGTAATCTGTGGGTTTTAATTATTGATTTTTCCTCCCGGTTATTTTGCCCTCTGAGATTCCAAGGCTCACCATAGACCCGCCAGAGAGAGTGTTTCTGGTGTTTGGAAACTTCTCTCTTTTTTAAAACTCCCTTCCCTGGATGGATCTCCGTCCTACCTCTTTTGTCTCCCTTTTTATCTTTTATATTTTGTCCTACCTGCTTTTGAAGACAATAGTCTGCCTTTCTGGGTGCCTGATGTCCTCTGCCAGCATTCAGAAGTTGTTTTGTGGAATTTCCTCCACACTCAAATGTTCTTTTGATGAATTTGTTGGGGAGAAAGTGGTCTCCCCATCCTATTCCTCCACCTTCTTAGGACCACCTCCATGTGGATTTTCTATTTCTCCTTGTAATTCTATTAATTTTCACTTCATCTATTTTATAGCTCTCTTATTAGGTAAATAAATGTCTTTAGATTGTTAAATTTTCCTGATTAATTGACTCATTATTTAAAAATAATGACCTTGTAAAATCTCTGGTATCATTCTTTCCTCTGTAATCTATTTTGCTGGTATATATTTTCTGCTCTTTTATTTTTAATGTTTAATGTTTTGTCTTTGAAGTATATTTCTTATAAACAGCATATAATTATCTTGCTTTTTTTTACTCAATCTGACATTTCTGTCTTTTGATTGGGTGTGTTTAGATCATTTACATTTAGTATTATTTTAGACTGAAACTCTTTTTGCATTTTTTAATACTTAGGATTTATAGTATGCATTTAAAATTCTCTCAGTTACTTTTAAGGGATATTATACATTTAAGGGATTTATAAGGGATATTATTATAAAATACTTAGGGTTTATAGTATACATTTAAAATTCTCTCAGTTACTTTTAGCCTATGTATATTAATATTGTTGCCATACTTTTACATATATTACAAACCACAATATATTGTTATTATTTTTCTTTAATTATCTTTTAGAGGGACTTAAATTTTAAATTTGTTCATATTTATCCAAGGAATTATGATTTTCATTGCTCTGCATTTCCTTGTGTAGATCTCTATTTCCATTTGGTATTATTTTTCTTCTGCTTTAAGAATCTCCATTAGTCCAGGTCTACTCATGAATAACATTTTCATGTTTTGTACATCTGAAAAAGTCTGTATTTAACTTTTTTTCTGGTAAACAAATATTTCTTTATTTACTTTTGGATCTGCTATGTCTTTGTTGCTGTGCATGTACTTCCTCTGGTTGCAGTGAGTGGGGGCTACTCTTCATTGCAATGTGAGGGTTTCTTATTGCAGTGACTTCTGTTGCTTAGGAGCATGGGCTCTGAAGTGTGTGAGTTTCAATAGTTGAGGCTCGCCAACTCTAGAGCATGTGCTCAGCTGTTGTGCTGTACAGACTCCATGGCAACTAAGGACTAGAAAAAGTTAGTTTTCATTCCAACCCCAAAGAAGAGCAATGCCAAAGAATGATAAAGATACCATACAGCTGTGCTCATTTCACACACAAAAAAGGTTATGTTTAAAATATGTTCAAAAAAATTCTGAAAGAATGTGGTCCACTGGAGAAGGGAATGGCAAACCACTTCAGTATTCTTGCCTTGAGAACCCCATGGACAGTATGAAAAGGCAAAATAATAGGATACTGAAAGAGGAATTCCCCAGGTCAGTAGGTGCCCAGTATGCTACTGGAGATCAGTGGAGAAATAACTCTAGAAAGAATGAGGGGATGGAGCCAAAGCAAAAACAATACCCAGTTGTGGATGTGACTGGTGATAGAAGCAAGGTCCAATGCTGTAAAGAGCAATATTGCAAAGGAACCTGGAATGTTAGGTCCATGAATCAAGATAACTTGGACATGGTCAAGCAGGAGATGGCAGGAGTGAACGTTGACATTCTAGGAATCAGCGAACTAAAATGGACTGGAATGGGTAAATTTAACTCAGATAACCATTATTTCTAGTACTGTGGGCAAGAATCCTTTAGAAGAAACGGAGTAGACATCATGGTCAACAAAAGAGTCTGAAATGCAGTACTTGGATGCAATCTCAAAAACAACAGAATGATCTCTATTCATTTCCAAGGCAAACCATTCAATATCATGGNTATTAAGACGAGGTGGCAAGATACACAGAAGAACTGTACAAAAAAGGTCTTCATGACCAAGATAATCACAATGGTGTGATCACTCATCTAGAGCCAGACATCCTGGAATGTGAAGTCAAGTGGGCCTTAGAAAACATCACTATGAACAAAGCTAGTGGAGGTGATGGAATTCCAGTTGAATTGCTTCAAATCCTGCAAGATGATGCTATGAAAGTGCTGCACTCAATATGCCAGCAAATTTGGAAAAGTCAGCAGTGGCCACAGGACTGGAAAAGATCAGTTTTCATTCCAATTCGAAAGAAAGGCAATGCCAAAGAATGCTCAAACTACCACACAATTTCACTCATCTCACACACTAGTAAGTTCAGTTCAGCATTACTTTACTAGCGTGCAAGGAAATCCAACCAATCCATTCTGAAGGAGATCAGCCCTGGGATTTCTTTGGAGGGAATGATGCTAAAGCTGAAACTCCAGTACTTTGACCACCTCATGCAAAGAGCTGACTCATTGGAAAAGACCCTAATGCTGGAAGGGATTCAGGACAGGAGGAGAAGGGGATGACAAAGGATGAAATGGCTTGATGGCAGCACTGACTTGATGGACATGAGTTTGAGTGAACTCCAGGAGTTGGTGATGGACAGGGAGGCCTGGCATGCTGCAATTCATGGGGTCTCAAAGAGTTGGACACGACTGAGCGACTGAACTGAACTCAACGGAACTGAAGTTCAGAATCCCTCAAGGTAGGCTTCAGCAGTATGTGAACCAAGAACTCTCCTGTGTAAAGCTGCTTTTATTTTTTGTTTAATTGAAGGATAATTGTGCTACAGTATTTTCTGTCATACAATAAGAATCAGCCATAGGTACACTCATGTCCCTTTCCTCTCAAACCTCTCTCCCATTTCTCTCCTCATCCCACCCTTCCAAATTGTCACAGAGCCCCTGTTTGAGTTCCCTGAATCATACAGCAAATTCCCATTGCTATCTATTTTAAATATTGTAAATTTCCATGTTAACTCTTCATACATCTCATCCGCACCCACCTCCTCTCTCCCCATGTTCATAGGTCTGTTCTACATGTCTGTTTCTCCTGCTGCCCTGAAAATAAATTTATCAGTACTATCTTTTTCAATTCCATATATATGTCAATATTTATATTTCTCTTTCTGACTTACTTCACTCTGTATAATAAGCTCTAGGTTTTGTTCACCTGATTAGAACCTACGCAAATGCATTCCTTTTTATGGCTGAGTAGTATTCCTTTGTATATGTGTACCACAGTAAATCTGGGCTTTGAAGAGACAGAGGAACCAGAGGTCAAATTGCCAGCATTCATTCAATCATGGAGAAAACAAAGGAGTTCCAGAAAAACATCTACTTCTGCTTCATTGAGTATGCTAAAGCTTTTACTGTGTGGATCATAACAAACTGTGGAAAATTCTTAAAGATATGGATATACAAGACCACTTTATCTGGCTCCTAAGAAACCTGTATGCAGGTCAAAAAGCAACAGTTAGAATCAGCCATGGAATAACTGACTGGTTCCAAATTGGGAAAAGAGTATGATAAGGCTGTGTATTGTCACCCTGATGATTTAACTTGTATGCAGAATATATCATGCAAAATGCCAGACCAGATGAATCACAAGCTGGAATCAAGATTGCAGGGAGAAATATCAACAATCTCAGATATACAGATGATACCACTCTAATGACAGAAAGTGGAGTGGAACTAAAGCACCTCTTGGTTTGAGGAGAGTGAAAAAACTGACTTGAAGCTTAACATTCAAAAAAATAAGATCATGAGATTCAGTCCCATCACTTCATGTTAAATAGAATGGGAAACGGGGAAGCAATGACAGATTTTATTTTATTGGGCTCCAAAATCACTGCAGCCATGAAATTAAAAGATGCTTGCTCTTTAGAAGGAAAGCTATGACAAACCTAGAGAGCATATTAAAAACTAAAGGCATCACTTTACTGACAAAGGTCCATATAGTCAAAGGTATGGTTTTGCCAATAGTCATGTACAGATGTGAGAGCTGGATCATAAAGAAGGCTGAAAAGTGAAAGTGAAAATTACTCAGTTGTATCTGACTCTTTGTGACCCCATGGACTATACAGTCCACGGAATTCTCCAGGCCAGAATACTGGAGTGGGTAGCCTTTCCCTTCTCCAGGAGATCTTCCCAACCCAGGGATCAAACCCAGGTCTCCCACATTGCAGGCAGATTCTTTATCAGCTGAGTCACAAGAGAAGCCCAAGGATACTGGAGTGGGTAGGCTATCCCTCTGCACTGGATCTTCCTGACTCAGGAACTGAACCAGAGTCTGTTGCATTTCAGGCAGATTCTTCACCAACTGAGCTATCAGGGAAGGCTGAGTGCTGAAGAAGTGATGCTTTTGAATTGTGATGCTAGAGAAGACTCTTGAGAGTCCTGGCATGCTGTGCTCCATGAGGTAGCAAACAGTTGGACACAACTTAGTGACTGAACAATAACAACAACAATGTGGGATCTTCTTGGACCAGGATTGAACCCCTGTGTCCTGCATGGACAGGTGGTTTCTTAATAATTGGACCAATAGGGAAGTCCATAGCTTTGTTTTTGAGAAATGTTTTTGTTAGGTATAGAATTCTAGGTTGACGGTGTTTCCTTTTACTGCTTTAACAGTGTTGCATCACTGTCTCTTCATTGCATTGTGTCTGGGGAAAGAAAAACAACTCTGCTGTTATCCTTGTCTATATTTCTTTCTACATAATGTGTTTCTTTTTTCCACTTGACTACTTTTTATATTTTCTCTATTTAACTGTTTTTGAGCAATTTGAATATGATGTGCCTTGGTGTAGTTTTTCTCAAGTTTCTCATTCTGGAATTAGTTAGGCTTCTTGAATGTGTGGGTTTATAATTTTCATCACATTTGAAAACTTTTAGACTTTTATTTCTTCCGATATGTTCCTGTCTCCCTCTGTTTCCTCTCTTTTTAGGACTCCAGTTACACATATATTGGGCACTTGAAGTTATTCTTTGGGTGACTTATGCTCTGTTCACTTTCACAGTTAATCTTTTAATATTTAGTTTTGGGTAGTTTCTATCACTAAATGCTCAAGCTCATTGTTTTTTCTTCTACCTTGTCAAATCTGCTGTTAATATAATTCAATATATTTTTTATTTTATCCATTCTAATTTTCTTCTCTAAGAGTTTCAGTAGATCTTTTTCATATCTTCCATATATTTACTGAAAATGGAACATGTGGCATACAGTTTTAATGTATTTGTCTACTAACTTTCATTTCTTTTAGTTCTCACTTCAGTCTCAGTCATGTCTGACTTTGTGACCCCATGGACTGCGGCATGCTAGGCCTCCCTGTCCATCACCAACTCCTAGAGTTTACTCAAACTCATGTCCATTGAGTCTGTGATGCTATCCAACCATCTCATCCTCTGTTGTCCCCTTCTCCTCCCACCTTCAATCTTTCCCAGCATCAGGGTCTTTTCCAATGAATCAGCTCTTCACATCAGATGGCCAAATTATTGGAGTTTCAGCTTCAGCACCATTCCTTTCAATGAAGAGTCAGTACTGATTTCCTTTAGGATGGACTGGTTGGATCTCCTTGCAGTGCACAGGACTCTCAAGAGTCTTCTCCAACACCATAGTACAAAAGCATCAATTCTTCTGCACTTGGCCTTCTTTATGCTCCAACTCTCACATCCATACATGACTACTGGAAAAAATCATAGCCTTGACTAGATGGACCTTTGTCGGCAAAGTAATGTCTTTGCTTTTTAATATGCTGTTTAGATTGGTCATAAATTTTCTTCCAAGGAGCACAAGCATCTTTTAATTTCATGGCTGCAGTCACCAACTACAGTGATTTTGGAGCCAAAAAAAAAAAAAAGTCTCTCTCCGTTTCCATTGTTTCCCATCTCTTTGCCATGAAGTGATGGGATCAGATCTTAGTTTTCTGAATGTTGAGTTTTAAGACAACTTTTTCACTCTCCTCTTTCACTTCCATCAAGAGGCTCTTTAGTTCTTCGCTTTCTGCCTTAAGGGTGGTGTCATCTGCATATCTGAGGTTATTGATATTTCTCCTGGCAATCTTGATTCTAGCTTGTGCTTCATCCAGCCCAGTGTTTCTCATAGTGTACTCTGCATATAAGTTAAATAAGCAAGGTGATAATATACAGCCTTGACATACTCCTTTCCCAATTTGGAACCAGTTGTTCCATGTTTTTCTATGGAACAATAATTTGTTGTTCCATGTCCAGTTCTAACTGTTGCTTCCTGACCTGCATACAGATTTCTCAAGAGGCAGGTCAGGTGGTCTGGTATTCCCTGGAAAAATCTCTTCAAGAATTTTCCATAGTTTGTTGTGATCCACACAATCAAAGACTTTGGAGTACTCAATAAAGCAGAAGTAGATGTTTTTCTGGAACTCTCTTGCTTTTTCAATGATCCAAAGGATGTTGGCAATTTGATCTCTGGTTCCTCTGCCTTTTCTAAATCCAGCTTGACAATCTGGAAGTTCATGGTTCGTGGAATGTTGAAGCCTAGCTTGGAGAATTTTGAGCATTAACTCTTGGTTGTTTTCTATGGATTGGATTTTTCATCATAATGAACCATATTTTTCTCTCTGNAATGATCCAAAGGATGTTGGCAATTTGATCTCTGGTTCCTCTGCCTTTTCTAAATCCAGCTTGACAATCTGGAAGTTCATGGTTCGTGGAATGTTGAAGCCTAGCTTGGAGAATTTTGAGCATTAACTCTTGGTTGTTTTCTATGGATTGGATTTTTCATCATAATGAACCATATTTTTCTCTCTGATGTTTAGCATGTCTGACAAGTTTTGAGTGGAGTCTGGTCATTGGGAATTTTTCTTTATTGGATGCTGGATGTTTCTCTGTTACTATAAATATTCTTGTATTTTGTCCTTGGACACAGTTAAGTCAGTGTGAAATAGTTTGATCCTTTCTGGTCTTGGTTTTAAGATTTGTTAGGCAGGATTGAAGTAAAGCTTAATTTGTAGCCAACCATTCCCTACTTTAGAAGCATGATCCTCTGTGCCCTCTACCTAATGCCTGTGATTCATTAAGTTTTCTAGTATGGCTGATGGAATGCTCTTTTGTGTCTGTTTTTCTCTATTTTGCATTATGTCTGTAAGGTTTTATCCATTTTGTTTCACATGTCGATAATTTTTTATTGATGTTTAGCATTCTAGTGCATGGATAAACTATAACTTATTTATCAATTTTATTCCTGGTGGATATTTAGGGGTATTGTTATTATGAACCAAATATCTATGAACATTCCTATGCAGAATGTTTTGACAGGTGCTGTCAGAGATGTATGTACTAGATGCTGTGGTATCACAAATGGTTATTTCTGGAATAGGCAAATGTTGAGCTGAGTTTTTAGGGAAGAAAGAGATGACTAGATGAGAAACCAAAAAAGTTTCTAAACAGAAGGGAGGGATTGGAAAGAGAAATTGTAGAAAAATGGACAGAGCAGAGACCAAGGTAATAGGTAGACATTGCCATGATAAATTAGAAGATCCAAACACCACTCTGAAGTGTTTCAAATATGTAGTCACATAATCAAAAATTTTTTTAAGAAAAATATCTCTGATCACAATGTGGAGAATGGATTTTATGAAGATTAGATTGGAGATTGGGAAATGTGATGGGAGGTTATTGCAGTAATTCAGTTCATAAGTGGTGAGGCCTGATCTAAGGCCATGATTGTGGAAACAGTGAAAAGAGAAAAACTTTGAGAATTTAAGGAGATAAACTACTGGAGAGAGAAAGGAAAGGTGATTTGACATGGTAGTCCATTCACAACATTTTGAAAAAGAGGAGAAGCAATTTTCATTGAAATCTGGTAAATTAAACAGGAAATGAAGAAAGTGAAGGCATAAAAAAAAAAGTATTGAGAATGGGCTTGCCATACTGGATAGCAAAAATATTATGTTATAAGCTATAGCAGTTAAGTCTCCAAATTAAGTACTCTACCAGAAAAAGACATTTTTTTATTTTTGAAATTTGCATATGGTAAAAATACCATAAACAGTGTTAAGAAACAAATAACAAACTGTGGAGAAAATATTTCAACATATTTAGTAGGAGAAAAGTAACTACCTACGTTATATCAATAATTCCTTCAGATAAATGAGAAAAAGTCAAAAAAGCTAACAGGAAATTAGGTAGAGGATATAGAGGGCAATATACAGATGAAATACAAATGGCCAGTGATTATAAGAAACTGTTAAACCACTGCCCAAGGGGTTATGCTTAACATTCAAATAGTGAGATAGAATTGTAACATCTCAGCATAGCAAAAGTAAAGATATTTAGGATATCAAATGCTGGCTTGAGAATAGGAAAACATTCACATGTGAAGAGAATATAAATTGGTAAAATCTTTTGGAAAGAATTTTGGCACATATTTTGTGACCTTGAATCTGTTATAGGACTTTTTCCCTCAGAAATATTTGCACTTCAAAACAAAGATATATTTCCAAGGAGAACTGGGATAATCTAAGTAGGGGGCTGATAAATTATGTTACATTTGTACAATAGAATACCATGCATATTTTTTTTAATGAAGCAGATCTATATATACAAAGAATATAAAGATATGTACAATTCATTGGAAGAAAAGCTCAAGTTTCAGAAACTACTGTCAGGTATGATGCCATTTGTACAAATAAATATGTATTAAAGGCAGTATATACCAGGAACTGGGCCATTAACCAGGAATTCAGGAAAGAACAAGATAAAAGCCCTGCAGTTGTGGAAATAAAAGGTTGTTAACAGTGATTACCACTGGGGAATGAGATAGTGGCAGTCGGGGTGGGGTAGGAAGGATGTTTACTTCTTACATATTTGAACTGTTAAATTTTTGCCAAAAAGCAGCTTTTGCACTTGTAATTTAAAAACTAAACTTTAAAAGATATTATACAATTTAAAATTACATTTTCAAATATTTGAAACAGGGATAAACTAATTAATGTTTTTAAGAGTGTGAAAAATAAGTGCTCTCATACTCTCCTGGTGAGAGCATATATTTGCTTTAACATTTTGGAGGATACTTTGGTAATATGCATTTTTTTAAATATTACAAGTTGGCTGTGATGCAAAAACTCTACTTCTAAGAATGATCTTAAGGAAAAATTAAAGAATAGGAATAGGAAAGAGCTACAGGTATGTTCACTGCAACCTTCTGTATAACAATGTAAAATTAGCAACAACATTAATTGCCTTCTACATGGATTTTTTTTTTAATTAGAAGAAGATAATTGCCCCCACAATTTCTGCCTACACCAACATGAATCAGCCACAGATATTATACATGTCCTCTCCCTTCTGAACCTACTCCCATCCCCCATCCCATCCCACCCCTCCAGGTTGTCACAGAGCACTGGGTTGAGCTCCTTATGTCACATGGCAAATTCCCAGTGGCTATCTATTTTACATACGGTAGTGTATGTGTTTCCACACTGTTCTCTCCATTCATCCACCCTCTCCTTCCTTTACCATGTCCGCAAGTCTATTCTCTATGTCTGTGTCTCCATTGCTATGCTATGCTATGCTATGCTAAGTCACTTCAGTCGTGTCCGACTCTGTGCGACCCCATGGACGGCAGCCCACCAGGCTCCCCCGTCCCTGGGATTCTCCAGGCAAGAGCACTGGAGTGGGTTGTCATTTCCTTCTCCAGTGCATGAAAGTGAAAAGTGAAAGTGAAGTCGCTCAGTCATGTCTGACTCTTAGCGACCCCATGGACTGTAGCCCACCAGGCTCCTCCGTCCATGGGATTCTCCAAGCAAGAGTACTGGAGTGGGGTGCCATTGCCTTCTCTGGTGTCTCCATTGCTGCCCTGCAAATAGGTTCATCAGTACCATCTTTCTACATTCCATATGCAAATGTTAATATACAGTATTTGTCTTTCTCTTTCTGCCTTACTTCACTCTCTATAATAGGCTCTAGGTTTATCCACCTCATTTGGACTGACTAGAATGTGTTCCTTTTTTTGTAACTGAGTAATATTCCATTGTATACATGTACCACAATTTCTGTATCCATTCATCTGTTGATGGACGTCTAGGTTGCTTCCTACATGGATTTCTTAATTAAATCATGCTATATACATAAAATTTTAAATGGCTGTTGGTATCATATTGGATGCCACCATAACAGTCATTTTCATTTTCTTCATTGCTAATGGAATTGCCTAGCAGTTTTTTCCTAGCTGTTGAGTGGTAATAGATCAGGCAGGAAAGTCATAGTCCAAGAAGGATTGTGGTAATGATGGTTGTGTGTTTGCGTGCAAAGTCACTTCAGTTGGGTTTGACTCTTTGTGACCCCATGGGTTGTAGCCCACCAGGCTCCTGTGTCTATGGGATTCTCCAGGCAAGAATACTGGAGNTGCTATGCTATGCTATGCTAAGTCACTTCAGTCGTGTCCGACTCTGTGCGACCCCATGGACGGCAGCCCACCAGGCTCCCCCGTCCCTGGGATTCTCCAGGCAAGAGCACTGGAGTGGGTTGTCATTTCCTTCTCCAGTGCATGAAAGTGAAAAGTGAAAGTGAAGTCGCTCAGTCATGTCTGACTCTTAGCGACCCCATGGACTGTAGCCCACCAGGCTCCTCCGTCCATGGGATTCTCCAAGCAAGAGTACTGGAGTGGGGTGCCATTGCCTTCTCTGGTGTCTCCATTGCTGCCCTGCAAATAGGTTCATCAGTACCATCTTTCTACATTCCATATGCAAATGTTAATATACAGTATTTGTCTTTCTCTTTCTGCCTTACTTCACTCTCTATAATAGGCTCTAGGTTTATCCACCTCATTTGGACTGACTAGAATGTGTTCCTTTTTTTGTAACTGAGTAATATTCCATTGTATACATGTACCACAATTTCTGTATCCATTCATCTGTTGATGGACGTCTAGGTTGCTTCCTACATGGATTTCTTAATTAAATCATGCTATATACATAAAATTTTAAATGGCTGTTGGTATCATATTGGATGCCACCATAACAGTCATTTTCATTTTCTTCATTGCTAATGGAATTGCCTAGCAGTTTTTTCCTAGCTGTTGAGTGGTAATAGATCAGGCAGGAAAGTCATAGTCCAAGAAGGATTGTGGTGATGATGGTTGTGTGTTTGCGTGCAAAGTCACTTCAGTTGGGTTTGACTCTTTGTGACCCCATGGGTTGTAGCCCACCAGGCTCCTGTGTCTATGGGATTCTCCAGGCAAGAATACTGGAGTGGGTTGTCATGCTCTCCTCCAGTGGATCTTCTTTTCAAAGAGATCAAACCCAGGTCTCTTACGTCTCCTTCATTGGCAAGTTCTTTACCACTAGTGCCAACTAGTTCCAAAACATTTTCATCACCCCAAAAGAAAACCCTGTATACACTGAGCAGTCATTCCTCATTCTACCCTCCCCCTAGTCCCTGGCAACCACAAGTCACTTTCTGTCTGTATGAATTTATCTATTATAGACTTTTCATACTACTGGCATATGCGACTTTTTGTGTCTGGCTTCTTTCACTCAGCATAATGTTTTTGAAGTTCAACCACATTACAGCAGTTATCAGTACTTCATTCCTTTTTATGGTTAAGTAATATTCTAATATATGTATATTTATGTACATATATAGTTAAATATGTATATATGATATGTATATATATCACATTTTATTTATCCATTCATATGTTGATGAACTTTGGACTATTTCCACTTTTTGACTGCTGTGAATAATGCTGCAATGAATGTTGCCACCAACATACAAGTCTCTGTTTGAGTCCTTGTTTTCAGTTCTTTTGGGTATATAACTAGGATGGAATTGCTGGGTCATATGGCAATTGTTTGTTTAACTGTGTTTGGAATTACCAAACTTCTTCCACAGTAGGTTCATCATTTTATGTTCCCACTAGCAATGTATAGAGATTTCAATTCCTCCACATGGTTACCAACAGTTATGTTCTTTTTGTTTTATTATTACAGTTGTCCTAGTGGGTGTGAAGTGATATCTTGTTGTGGTTTTAATATTCATTTCTCTAGTGACTAGTGATGCAGAGTAGCTTTTCATTTGCTTGCTTACAATTTGTATATTCTTCTTAGGAAAAATGTGTATTCAAGTCCTTTGTCTGTTTTTTAATTTGGTTGTCTTTTTATTGTGAAGTTATTAGGGTTTTTATATATTGTAACACTAGGTGCTTATCAGATATAATTTGCAAATAGTTTTTTTTTCCATTTTGAGGTTGTCTTTTTACTTAATAATATCCTTTGAGGTATAGAAGTTCTTAATTTAGATAGAGTCAAATTTATGTATTTTTTCTTTTGTTGTTTATACTTTTAGTGGCTAATGTAAGAATCCATTGTCCAAGGACATGAAGTTTTACTCCTAAAACTTTTCTTTTAAATATATTTTCTTCTAAGAGTTTTATATTTTAGTTCTTGCATTTGGGTCTTTGACCCACTCTGAGTTAATTTTTCTGTGTACTGTAAGAGTCCAACTTCATTTTTTTGCATGTGGCTATCCATTCATTGAAAAGGTTGTTCTTTCCCCTATCAAATAATTTCGGCATGAATTAATTAGGGGACTTCCTTGGTGGTCCAGTGGTTAAGACACTCCCAATCCTGGAGACCTGAATTTGATCTGGTCAGGGAATTAGATCCTGCATGCCACAACTAAGAGCTGGCACAGCAAAAGAAAAAAAAGTTTTCTTAAAGGAAAGAAGAGTTCATATTCAAAAAAGAAAGAAAGTCAGTTGGAAACAGATATATGGGTCTGTCTCTGCACTCTCAATTTCATTCCGTTGATCTAAGGTCTGTCCTCATGCTAGTACCACCCTGTTTTGATTACTGTAGCTTTGCAGTAATTTTCTAAGCAGAAAGTGTGAGGCTTCCAACCTGGTCTTTCTTTTTCAAGATTGTTTCAGCTGTTTGGGGCCCCTTGCTGTACCACATGAATCTGAGGATTGACTTTTATAATTTTTGCAAAAATAGTCATTGGAATTTTGATAGGAATTCTTGTGAATCTGTAGATCACTTTAGGTAGGATTGCCATCTAACAAAATTGTTTTCCAATCCATGAACACAGGATATCTTTCCATTTCTTTTAACAACTTTTTATACTTTTCAGTGTATAACTCTTTCACCTCTTTGGTCACATTTCTCCTGAGCTAATTTGGTTTTTGGATGCATTTGTAAATGGAATTGTTTTCTTACTTTCCTTTTGAAAATGTTTATTACTGCTGGTATTAGCAACCCAACTGATTTTTGAGTGTTTATCTGCAATTTGCTGAATTACTTTATTACCTCTATTAGTTTTCTAAATTTTTTGAGGGAGATTTTCTACATAGGGAATCATATTATTTGAAAGTCAAAATAGTTTTATTTCTTCTTTCCAGTTTGTGTTTCTTATTTATTTTTTCTTGCATGAATGCCCTGGATATAAGTTGTCAGTATAGTGTTGAATAGCAATGGTGAGAGTTAGCTTCCTTGTTTTGCTCCTGATCTTTGAGGGAAAACATTTAGTTGTATTCCATTGTTTGCAGCGTTAACTGTTTCCCAGTGGTGGTTTAAGTCTACATTTCTGGTTTTATTTTTATTTTACTATTTGCAATATATTGAGCTTCTTGAATCCAAAAATTCATATCTTTAATCATTTTGGAAATAGTATTAGCTCTCCTGCTTCATTTTCTTGTTCATCTTTCAGTATTTTCTTTTTATATTCAGTATCACAAGTACACATTTGTTATACCTCACATTGTGCTATTTGTTCATCTTTATTATATATTCTATCTCTTTGGCTTTCTCTGTTATATTTTTGGGTAAATTGTTCAGCTATATTTTTAAACTTACTAATTCTTCAGCTCTGTCTAGTCTGTTATTTAATCCACACACTGTGATATTTTTTTATTTTAAAAAATTTATTAAGTATATTCTGCATTACAGAGAACACACTGACAGGACACTGGCAGCCAGAGTCCACAGCACTAGGAGGGCTCTGGGACTATAGAAAGGGCAGACTCATTAGAGGAATATTTTATTGAGGCCTTTGCATGCCAAGCTTGTCTGAGTCTTGGGGCCCTGGGAAAATCACATTGTTTTTGCCCCGTAGGGCCTATAACTGAGGGGAGATATCCAAATAAGCATCTATAAGGACGATGTAGGTTGGAATGAAGTGACTGTGGCTCTGTTCTAAGTCAGATACTTTTTTATAGACTCATTCTTTTGCTATACTTTCTTCTATTTCATTAAATACATTAAATGTGTTTATTTTATATTCCAGAACAATAATTCTTATAACTGATGTTTTTTTGTGAGTCTTATCCTGAAATTTAATCTGATACTATTCACAGTAACCTACTTTTCATGTCTTATCAGGTTGTAGTATGGGTTTATGTTCCTTGAAATTTTATTAGTGGTTTAATTACTTTTTTTGAAGTTTAAATTGAAGTTGAATTTCTTGAGAGAGATTTGTTTTCAGTTCAGTTCAGTAGCTCAGTCGTGTCTGGCTCTTTGCAACCCCATGAATTGCAGCATGCCAGGCCTCCCTGTCCATCACCAGCTCCCGGAGTTCACTCNGCATATTGGGCACCTACTGACATTGGGAGTTCCTCTTTTGGTATCCTATCATTTTTGCCTTTTCATACTGTTCATGGGGTTCTCAAGGCAAGAATACTGAAGTGGCTTGCCATTCCCTTCTCCAGTGGACCACCTTCTGTCAGACCTCTCCACCATGACCCACCTGTCTGGGTTGCCCCAAGAGCATGGCTTAGTTTCAGTGAGTCAGACAAGGCTGTGGTCCTAGTGTGATTAGATTGACTAGTTTTCTGTGAGTATGGTTTGTTTTACATTTTGCTAAATGTCTGAGGCACCACCAACCTAGGGCTGATTTGAATGAAAATGTCTCCTTGTGTTTTGGGGACTATTCAGAATCTATAAATTCGGTCACCAAAACCTTTTGAGGGTGGGCTTGTAGTCTTGAATAATCAAGAGTAACTTATTTTTTGCCTCCATTTATGGCCAAGACTGAGACAGAAAATGTTCTTTAACATTTTCCTCTGTCCGATGAATTGATTTTTAGCTTGCTCACCGAGGATATTGCCTTTTAGGGACTCCTTGCTTTATGCAAAGTTGAATAAATATCCTACCTTCCTTGGCCCCACATTGTCTCTTGTCCGCCATATTCATTGTCTTTTAAAACTAAAGCTCTAGACTACCAAAGGTTGACAGAGAGCAAAGGTAAGACCTGACTTTGGATCTCTTGAATCTCTCTGGCTTCATGCTTCCCCACTGCTATTTATTTTGGCTTCTGAGGATCTCTTTTGCATTCTTGGTTAATCAGCCATGCATCTGCATTTTTAAAAGCAATATTTAACAAGCATTTTAATGATGTTTTCCACTAAGCATTTAGAATTTTTTTGTTAGCTAGTCCACCAAAACTATAATCTTATATTGCTTCTGAGTTAGGATAATCTGTACTGTATTTGTTGTAATCTTTCCCCTGCTCTTAAATGGTTTTGTTGTTTTAGTTTTTCCTTTATTAAGTATAATAGTGAGGTGAATATCTTTGCTCTTTGTTTTATTAATATATAGATGATTTCCTTGTCTAGTTTTTGAATAGAATTTCTGGATGAGAGAAATGACCATTGATTTGAAAGAAGTTTAAGAAGTACAATCAATAAGTCTTGCATGTAGGAGGGGAAGATGAGGAAGGAATCTAGTATGAGACTTACATTTTTGGCTTGCACAACTGTTTAGATGATGATGTCAGTAACTAAGATTGGGAATACAGGTTAAGGTGGGTGTGTGCGTGGGAAGTGATAACAATGCATGTAGGTAGAGAAATTTTTATTAGGCAGTTGGAAATGCAGGGCAGAGGCCCAGGAGAGGGTTTGGGGGTATAGATACAAAATGGAGATTCACAAAATTAGAGTTCCTGGATTCCTGAAATCCATCAAATATAGTCTTAGGGGTCTGTGTGTTCACTAAATCACTTTTTATATTCATGTTTTCATTTCAACAAATCTGGATCACCTGGATGACCATCTTGTAAGTAGTGTTACCAGCTTAACTTCAATGTCTGCATTTGTATTTATGTTTATAATCTTGCTGATGCCAAGTATCACAGAACTAGGCTTACTATGTAAATGATGCAACAGGTCAGGTGAAGATGAATTGGTGTCNGATGACCATCTTGTAAGTAGTGTTACCAGCTTAACTTCAATGTCTGCATTTGTATTTATGTTTATAATCTTGCTGATGCCAAGTATCACAGAACTAGGCTTACTATGTAAATGATGCAACAGGTCAGGTGAAGATGAATTGGTGTCATCATGTGCTTGTCCACATGAATGAAGATTTCATAGTAGTTTAAACAGGGAAAAGTGGTGGGAGATCTGAATCATCATATGATAAACAGTTCTGTTTAAATTAAAATGAACCCTATGCTTTAGGAGCCAGCCCCATTTTCACATCTTGAGTTGGTAGTAGGTTTCAAGAAAATACAACCATCCACATATTAATGTTTATTTTATGAATTTTTTAATGTTTTAGTTTAATTTGAATTCATTTGATAAAGTGCTTGGACAGAACTATAAACATAAGGGATTTATATTTAGTTTGTATTTTAGTGAGTGAATATTAATATTATAAAAAAATAATTTCAGTCAACATTGAAATCTTAAGAGAATTTTTTTCCTTTAAAAATTTTCTGTACATTATACAAATTTGAGCATGAGAGCTGAGCCATGGATTTAAGTGAGACTTCTCCAGAGAAAGTACAGAATGAGAAAGAAAGGGTGCTGAGAACAGAACCCTGAGATGCAAGAGTAATTAGGGAATGAATGAAGGGAAAGAGAAAAAATTTGGAAGCCCAAAGTTAAGAGTAGAATAAGGAAGCCCAAGAAAAGAGAGTTCTTAAAAAGAGGAAATTGAAATGTCCTTAAAAGGCCCTGATGGTGTTTGCCCAAATATTTTCAGTTGAACAATAGTATCAGCAGTCATAATTTTGAAAGTAAAGGAGTGAATAGGAGACAAGATTGTAGGGACAGTGAGAGGAGACCTTTCTTAAAATAAGCTTGGTGATGATGAAAATAAAAAAAATGTTTCTGGAATGGGACATAAAGTCACTGTAAATGCAAGTCCCTGAGCATATTTTTGTACTACAAAGTAGGGAATAATGGAGATAAGGTTGTCATACAGAGGAGAAAAAATAATTAACAGAAAAGTCTCAAAGGAGATGAGACTCAATATGATACAGATAACAAATTGCAGAATTACCCTTGAAACAGTAAAGATGATGTTACTTTGAGATGAGATGTGAAGAAGTTAAAAGTAGAACTGGAGTCATGCTTGTTGGCTTTTAATTTTCTATGAAGTAAAAGCTAGATTGATGGGATGAGAGTAGTAGTTTAAGGTTTATGAAAACACTGATGAAGATTTGTGATAACTATTATGAGAAATGAGCAGGTCCCTTTTATCAGCAGTACTGAAAACTTTGCTGAGACCTGGCCTGCAGTTTTGGCTTTGTCTCCTACTAATTCTGTCCGTTGGGCAAGTAATTTACCCCATCTGAATATCTGTAGAATGAGTAATTGGACTAGATAAATTTTAAAGAGTTTTCTGGTCTCCAGATGATTTAATTTAGAAGTCGAGCGCTAAATCCCTTATAATAAATAATCTGACACAAAAATATTTTATTTTCTCCTTTTTACGAGTTACCTTGGGAGGAAAAAAAAAAGACTGTTTTAGACTACATTTAATTAAAAAGCCAGTTAGAATAGGAAGGGTAAAGGAATGAAAGGGCTTATTTTTTTCTCTTTTTCAAACACACCAGTAATCCACTGAAGCTAAACAACACTCACAGAAAGATGAAGGAACTAAGATAAGAAAATAAGGTGAATGAAATTGTTGTCTGTATCATCTTAGCCTCTAGCTCTTAAGAATTTGTAAGTGAATTCCAGCTATGGGTTAAGTTATTGTGAAATTCCAGTGAATAACAAGAAAATGAGACAGCCTGCAGGAATTTCTTGTAACAAAATCCACTCTGAAGACCTAGCTGCTGTACTTATTTAAGGAAGGAGTGGCTCCAAATAAACAGGGACTTCACAATGACTGAAAATGTAAATTTAGAGCATCCCCTCTCTTTGCTCTCGAGAATTTTGTTCATAATTACACTTAAAAACTTAAATTTAATTTACAATTTGGAACATGAACCAAAAAAAAGTAGCTTCCTGAAGATTATATCTGGCCTAGTAAAAGGAGTTAAGACTACATTCATCAACCATGGGATACTTAATTCTTTTTCCCTTGAGAAAGTTCTTTACACAAAAAAGACCAAAGCAGTTGTGAGTTGTGCCTGAAATGGCCAGAAAATCCAGGACTACTTGATTCCCTGAGCACCTTCGCCTGGAATACTTGGGAGCTGCTTTTATGGAGATGTGTGCACCTACCCTGTTCATTGCGTCCTGCTCTAGGCTAAAAGTGCCTCTGAGGAAGAGACCTCCTGCGAAAGGAAGACTTCCAGTCCTGCCAACTTTTAACACTGTTTATCTGTTTACACTTCTGCTTCTCTCACCAGAATGTGAGTTCCTGGAGGGCAGAGAAATTGTCTAATTCATCTTTTTATCCATAGAGCCTATAACAGTTACTTGCACATACAATTTTCTATTGTATGCTTATCAGATAAATGGATGATGTAAATCTATGATTTAGTGTTCTAAATAGTTAAAGGTAGAGTATATACAATAATTTTCAAACATTCTTAAGGTATAGGCAATAGTAATTCTTTTCAATTGTTTTAACACCAAAAGAAGTGGTATCTGGTACCTTTGAAAGTTAAGGAGACTATATAAACATTTATGGGCTTCCCTGATGGCTCAGCATACACTGCCTGCAATGTAGGAGATGCAAGAGATGAGGGTTCAATCCCTGGTTCAGGAAGATCCCTTGAAGGAGAAAATGGCAACCCATTCCAATATTCTTGCCTGAAAAATCCCATGGACAGAGGAGCCTGGTGGGCTGCAGTCCATGGGGTTGCAAAGAGTNCAATGTAGGAGATGCAAGAGATGAGGGTTCAATCCCTGGTTCAGGAAGATCCCTTGAAGGAGAAAATGGCAACCCATTCCAATATTCTTGCCTGAAAAATCCCATGGACAGAGGAGCCTGGTGGGCTGCAGTCCATGGGGTTGCAAAGAGTTGGACACAACTGTGTGTCTAAGAACATAAATATATATATGGATATATATATTCATGAATACATGTATGAACATATGTTGTTTTGATTATTTCCACACATCTCTTGTCAGGCAAACTTTTCTAGAAGACCATCTTTACTTTGTTATTTCCTTTATTAAGGACTCATGATGGCTTCTAGTTGCATAATGTATTGGTTTGGAGCCTTAGAACAATCTAATGAAAAGCAGTGTTTTCAATTAAGTCCAAGATTTCATCAGCATTGTGTAATGGAAACAGTATAGAATAATGTTATGTGGGCATAATTATTAATCAGTTCTATTTGAATATAAGGGTCAGAAATTCAACTCAAATTAGTTTAAGAAAAAAAGAGAGGAAGGAAGAAAGAAGATATTTCTTTGAGTAAATGGGAAGTCCAGCAGATTGTATCTAGCTATAGGGCATGGCTGTTTCCAGAGGTTCAAACAATGTTGTCAGAACTCTGTCTCTTTATCTTTCAAAAATAATTTCTTTTTGGCTTCATTCTTCAGTAGGATTTCTCTATGAAAGCAACATGGCCTCTGGCTGCCTTGGGTTCTCATTCTTCAAGTTAGCAATCTTAGAAGTAAGAGAAATGTTCTCAATCAACTCTAGAGGAAAAGTTATGGGGAGGACCATGCTTGGAGTCATGCACCCATTTCTCAGTCAGTTATTGTGGTGAAAGAATGGACTGCTTGACTGGCTAAATATGGATCGCATGTTCCAGTCTTGTAGCCATGGGAAGATGGTGTCACATGATGGTTGTTTCCTTCAAGAGCCACTTGGAATAGGGTAGGGCAGTTCTCCAAAGGAAAGCATGTGGCTATTACCAGATAGGAAATGTATGGACAAAAGCAGCTTAACAGTCCACTGCAGCAGAGCTGAGATGTAGCCTGTATGTGCAGGTTGGGTGAACCAGCTGGCATCCATCCAGACAGCTTAGGGGTCCATTCTGAATGGCTGGTGTACATGCTGTACCATTGTTAACTATATTGAATATCATCTTGGCATGACAGCATTTCACCACTTATGAGTTAAAAATAACATATGTAATGCAATATGAGCGGTGTTGAACACATAAAAAGTCATTTATCTTTATGGAACAAAAATTACTTTGCACTTAAAAATTTTTGGGCAGGAAATTTTTCAGAATTTGATTGGCTTTGGAGCAGGGAAAGTGAATTGGTGAAACCAAGTGAATACCCTTTGTTTCTTCTTAAGAAAAAAAATTAATAACCTGTATATATAGTCTTTCATGAAGCATTTATATCATATTATCACTCTCCCCAGTATCTGAAAGAGATTTGACTTTCTGATAATAAGATTGAATACTCCTGTCAGTAGGGAGCTTAGGGAAACATGCACCAAAGCAAAGCTAAGTCCCAAGTCCCCAACATGCCCTTCAAAAGCAGTCATCCATTTAATTTGATCTATTAAACAAACTTAGCAGTTGGGATGCCCACACAGTGAGAAAAGATGCTTAGAGATGGAATTTTGGCTTTAATTGGAATCTTCTGTCCTTTATTAGACAACCATAAGCTTCTGATTATGCACACCATCTTCATTCAAATGTGGATTTATAAAACCTCATGCATTTTCATCCTTAGCAACAGATTTAGGAATAAAAACAAGCTCCTGCCATGAACAAATATGAGAAGTTTTCTTTTCTCTTTCTTCCTTTTTTTTTTTTTGCCATATCCCAAAAAGTCACTGATAGTTGACCATATGCCCACTGTGTATCTAGAACTGTGTTAGCTACTTGAAGCTATTAAAAGGACATTTGAAAAATAATCCCTCTCCTTGAAGAATTTAGGTAACACATCTCAGGAGAAAAAATTAACATACCTGGAGCAACCAGGTAACACTTAAATA
Source organism: Neotragus pygmaeus (assembly GCA_006410875.1). Classification (NCBI taxonomy): domain Eukaryota; kingdom Metazoa; phylum Chordata; class Mammalia; order Artiodactyla; family Bovidae; genus Neotragus; species Neotragus pygmaeus. The sequence goes on along the minus strand of SJYV01022910.1, from coordinate 59,863 downwards.
GCCACTTTGCTATTTCTAGTAATGATGTAATGACTTCCATTTCAGCCTGCTGAAATTTTACGCAATCCTAAAAGTCTGTCTCTGGAACTGTTCTTCGTTTAGCTTTACCTGACTGCTTCAATGTAAGATGGGACCCACATTCCATTGAAACATCCACTAAAAATTTCTTCAGTAGCTTTTCATGATCTACAGGATGCTGTCCAGCCTCTGTAACCTGGTGAGGAGCCCCTGACTACTTCTGTTGCATTATCTTCCCTTTCTCTTCTGTTTGTACACAGCTTCAAAAGCAAACCAAATCCTGGTACCACATCGAAACCTGGCTTAATGAACAAAACAAAATGAAAGTTACCAAATAATATGGATTCCCATATCCTATCTTCTCTGCTTAGAATAGCCCTTTCCTCCAATTTAGATCTGATAAATTCCCACTCATCCATTAACTTAGCTCAGATACCAGTCTCTTCATGAGATCTCTTCCTTTTCCATCCTATGTTGTGCTGTTTTTCTCAACTAAATAACAACAACAACAACAACCTGTTGTTAAGATTCTAGGTGGTAGTGGTTTGCTCTAATGTCTGCACTCCCCTTCTAGATTCTTAGCACCTTGAGGGCAGACAATGCCTTACTAATTTTGGAATCATGAGTGCCCAGTAAGAGTGCCTGGCAGTCAGCAGGTTCTTCATAAAACTATATTGAAATGAATTGGATTGCGTTGAATTAAATGGGAATGTAGAGAAGACTTGAGGTAGCTGAAGATCTTAGGATTTTATGTCAGTGAAACCTGGGTTTTCTGTCAGTGTTGAAAAGGGGAAAAAAAACATAGAGAAGGGGGCAGTGATAGGAGCAATAGGTCAGAGGTGAGAATGAGCCTGGTGAAAGATGGTGACTGAATTATCTTATGTTTGCTGGAATGGAGGCTGTAGAGTGTGTAGGGTTTGGAAATAAGGTCAGAAAGGCCAGGCAGGGCATGTTACAGAAGACTTTGAATGTCAGTCAGAGGAGATGAAACATGATGCAATAAATACTGCAATTCAAGAAAAGAAAAATTTAGAAATATTCTAAATATCTGTGTACAAAATGAGCTTATCACTTTTGTATTTCTCTGTTTTGGTACTTATCATATTGTTACTGTTGATAAGTCACTGGTCCCAACTGGCCCTGAGTCATCTGTACATAACAGAGTGATGGTTTGAAGCAGTTTGATATGTTGGGTATCAGAAGCCCAGCAGTTGAATTTCTGCTCTGACACCAATTTGTTACCTGATATGGTGAAATCGTTTTACTGCTCTAATCCCCAGTGTTCTTATCTGTAAAATGAAGGCAGAAGGTGGGTGACGTGATTCATGAGGTCCCTTTGATCTCTAGGAGTCTGTATGTAACAAGGTAAGTAATTCTTAGCTAATTTATTAATCAGTCTCTGCCTCTTGGTTTTGTTTATTTACCTGTCTTCTTGGTATCAGAGTTGCTTCATTAGGCTGTCTCTGACAGTCCCACAACCTGCTCTGCTGAGACCAGTCTCTGAGGTTTTGACCATCTTATCACACTTACAAAGCCCTTCCCAACCCCTCCCGCGTGTGTGTATGCTAAGTCGTTTCAGTCGTCTCCGACTATTTGAGACCCCATAGGCTATAGCCTGTCAGGCTCCTCTGTCCATGAGATTCTCCAGGCAAGAATACTGGAGTGGGTTACCATGCCCTCCTCCAGGGGATCTTCTCAACCCAGGGATCGAACCAGCTGCATCTCTTATGTCTCCTTCATTGGCCAGCGGGTTCTTTACCACTAGTGCCACCTACGAAGCCCTTCCAACATTTCACACTTTCCTAAAAACCCTGCTCCAGTCCAACATTTTTCTTAAAGCTTTCCCTAATTTCTCCACGTCTCTGATATTTACCCCTTGCTTTTGGTGTTTAAAGATATTTTGTCTTGAGGTATTAATTGTTTTATATTGACTTTTTTCTGTCCAATTAGTTTGTAAGCTTTTAAAATTTGTTAATCTCCCCTATCCAGCTCCACTCCAGGACAAAGCTAAGCATAAAATAGTTATTTAACAACGTTCTTGAATATTGAACTGAGTGATGTACAAGAATATTACTAAAGATAGAAAAACCAAAAACATCAAAAAGACATCTATAGAGCTTGAAATTGAGGTAATACAGTATATCAGTGATTTTGTAGACGGTATTTTGTATCTAGCAAAAAGCTAGGGGTGCTTTTGATTGTTTTTTGTTTTTCTTTTATAATTAATTTTTGTTGCTAAGTCGTTTCAGTTGTGTCCGACTCTGTGCTACCCCAAATACCGCAGCCCACCAGGCTCCCCTGTCCCTGGGGTTATCCAGGCAAAAACACTGGAGTGGGTTGCCATTTCCTTCTCCAATGCATGAAAGTAAAAAGTAAAAGTGAAGTTGCTCAGTCGTGTCTGACTTTTCACAACCCCATGGACTGCAGCCTACCAGGCTCCTCTGTCCATGGGATTTTCCAGGCAAGAGTACTGGAGTGGATTGCCATTATTGGAGTATAATTGCTTTACAATGCTGCATTAGTTTCTACGGTACAGCAAAATGAATCAGGCCATACATATACATACATCCCCTCACTTTTGGACATCCTTCCTATTCAGGTCATACCCAGTGCATTAAGTACAGTTCATTGTGCTATACGGTATGTTCTCATCATCTATTTTATATGTGCTATCAATATGTATCAATGTGTACCTGTGTCAATCCTAATCTCTCAATTCCTCCCATCCCCCCTTTCCCTTGGTATCTATATATTTGTTATCTACGTCTGTGCCTCTATTTCTCCTTTGAAAATAAGTTCATCTATACCATTTTTCTAGATTCCACGTATATGTGTTAGTATATGATATTTGTAAAAGATTGTTTAAGACAGGATGATCTGTGAAGTTTCTGGTCTGTAGGCTTGTCTTGAATTAAAGAGTGGGCGATACTAGAGATACTCCAGCCAACTCAAGGAAAAGAGAAAATAGAGAACTGTTTACTGAGTGACTTTGCTGTTGGACATGTCCCAGCTGCAGCTTGAGAACATCGGGCAGAGTTACCACCCTGCTGCCACAACCTCTGCCAACTTGGATAAGAAGCAGTGAAGTTGACCTGTCTTTTGGCTCTGAAACAAGGCGAGGGAGCACACCATCAGGCATGGGAAGGAAGAAGTTGTGAAATGAAAAGACATCAAAAAAAGATGACTGACTGTGATCCTCTCTCCTCCTTTCCCCTATTACCCTGAGTCTGTCTCCTGCCTGGTTGACACCTGTAAAATGGTAAAAACCAGATCCTTGAACTCTGCATCAATTGGGGCACAGGGCTCTAGGGGTCGAGTTTGGGGCAACTGAAGACAGTGTGGATCAGTTGTTTTGGATTGTCTTGTTTCCTGCCCAGATAGTTTTGAAAATAACTACTTAGGTAATTAGCTTTTAAACAACCCAGTGCTTTTAAAACTCAATACAAAACACAAGAGGAAAGGTCAGTGTTTGAAGTAGTTGAATTCTAGATCTGGCAGTGTTAGACTCTCTTGATTGAAAATTAGCTCATGGAAATAAAACGTCTGAGGTTAAGAACTCCAAATCCTGCTTTTGCTCTGATTGGAAAGTCTAGAACTGTGGATTCATTACATGTCACCCCCATTCCCCTCTTTCTGACGTGTACCTAAGCTGTTGGTGTTTATAGCAGGCAAAGTCAGCATTGCGTTGATTTCTCTTCTGTGTGTGGAAAATGTAGGAATAACTCCCATGTGTCATCAACTATTTAGTCAGCACTCAGTTCCTTAGCAGGGGAAATGGTAAGATTTATTAGGGAAAGTTTCTGTCATCCCATATAAATAGATGCACAGTTAAAGCAGATGCTGAAGACAGGGTGTATATTTCTGTGTGACTGATCATAAGGAACTTATTATCAAGAACTCTGGAAAAATCGGTCATTTGGGAAGATGGCAAACATAATACACTTATATTTTTATGCAAAATAATCCTCAGAACACTAATTTTGACTTCAAGTGCATTATTGGGGTAGGAATCATTGTAATTAAAAGCTCTTTTTCTTGCTTTAGTTTTTTACTTTTGAGAAAAAATATGCAAGTGATAAAAGCAGCCCAATAGTAGAGAAAGGTATATAAAGTGGGTCACTTTCCTACTACTGACTCCAGTTTCCCGTCTACTCTCTACATAGGCTATCACTGTTGGCAATTTATGTGTATCATTTAGAAACATTAAAAATAAACAAGCTGATTCTCCCTTTTAGCTTTTATACACATGGCATTCCACTCTCCATATTCTTCTGCAGGTTACTTTTTTCCTTAACGATATACTCTGGAAATCATTTCTTATCAGACTGCACATATGTGTCAGGCTCATTGTTTTTAACAGATTTAACTGATATTGACATCTTGCCATAATGGCTTTAGGGGTTTTTGTTTTGTTTTGGCTTAAGAGATAGACTTCTACCACACCCCTACTGCCCAGTTCTGTTGTTCTCTGTCCAAAGGTATTCACTATACTGAAATTAGCATGTATCATTTCTGCCTGGTTTTTATAAAATTTAGTGCATATGTATTTAGTATTTTGTGTGACTCTGGTATCATATATTTATCTGCAATTCTATTTTTGAAGGTTTAGGTTTTCCCAGTTTTTTTTTTTTTTTTTTTTTACTGTTAAAAACAATGCCACAGGTTAACACTTTGTTTTATGCCTCCTTGGGCACACTGATGTGAATATTTTAGGGTGTATTCCCACAGTTGAATTGCTAGGTCCTAGGGTCTGTGCTTGCCAACTACTTTTCAAAGTACCTCACCTTTTTTTCCACATTCTTACCAACACCTGGGCTTCTCAGACTTCTAAAATATTACCAGTCTGGTAAATGTGAAATAGTACCTCATTATAGTTTCAGTTGTATTTATTTTCTTGTTTTTTGGCTGTTTAGTTCCCTCTAATAACCTTTGACAGTTTTTCTACCACATTACCTGTTTTTCCTTGTTGATTGATAGGGATCTGTTTAGATTCTGGTACTATTACTATACCCAGTAATATGTACTCTAAATAACTTTTAGTCTGTGACTTGCATTTTAACCGTTTATGTTATCCTTTTTGTTTAATGGAATTTTTGTATTTTAACGTATTCAAATTCTCATTGTTGTCATTTGTGTTTTGATGTTATGCTTAAGAAACGCAAAGAAATGTAATGAAGATATTCACTATACTTTCTAACTTTTATGATTTCCTCCATACATATACGTTTTTAATTCATGTGGAATATATTTTTGTTCTGGCATGAAGTGAAGATTTGTGTTTTTTCCCCTTGTGTATATACTGGCTATGGCCAGTTGTCTTATCACCATTTATCTAATGGTTGCGGCTCCCTGCTGACGTGTACAGCTATCTTTGTCCCATACCAAGTTTCCATATATGTGTGTCAGTATCAACTTATTTTGTTCCTTTGGCCTATTTTTATATCCTTGTACCAATACCACACTGCTTAAATACCACACATCCTTATATAACTAGGGCAAGATTCCAGGCCTTAGCTTTGTGTTTTGAAAAGTTTCTTAGTTTTATCTCTTTAATCTTCCATATGAACTTTAGATAGGTTTGTTAAATTCCTTGAAAAGTCTTTTTGGGATTCTGAATGGAGTTATAATGATTCATAGATCCATTATAAACTTATGCAGGGAAGTAGTGGAGTTAGTGGAGAAANTATCTCTTTAATCTTCCATATGAACTTTAGATAGGTTTGTTAAATTCCTTGAAAAGTCTTTTTGGGATTCTGAATGGAGTTATAATGATTCATAGATCCATTATAAACTTATGCAGGGAAGTAGTGGAGTTAGTGGAGAAAGCAATGGCGACCCACTCCAGTACTCTTGCCTGGAAAATCCCATGGATGGAGGAGCCTGGTGGGCTGCAGTCCATGGGGTCGCTAGGAGTCAGACACAACTGAGCAACTTCACTTTCACTTTTCACTTTCATGCATTGGAGAAGGAAATGGCAACCCACTCCAGTGTTCTTGCCTGGAGAATTCCAGGGACGGAGGAGCCTGGTGGGCTGCCGTCTCCAGGGTCGCACAGAGTCGGACACAAATGAAGCAATTTAGCAGCAGCAGCAGCAGCAGCAGTAGAGTTACACGGTTTTATCTGTTAATCCCTCAGTGTCTCATCATTTCTCCAGTGCATCTTTTATGTGATGTTTTGTTTGGTTCAATTCAGTTGCTTAGTCCAGTCCAACTCTTTGAGACCCATGGACTGCGGCATGCCAGGCTTCCCTGTCTATCTCCAACTCCTGGAGCTTGTTCAAACTCATGTCCATTGAGTCAGTGATGCCATCCAACTATCTCATCCTCTGTCGTCCCCTTCTCCTCCNTGGTGGGCTGCCGTCTCTGGAGTCACACAGAGTCGGACACGACTGAAGCGACTTAGCAGCAGCAGCAGCATTCGCAGAAATGTAGGGCCAGGAGCCTGTGTGGCTTAAAACAGACAGGGCCCTAAGAAATAAGGCCTGGCTGTGACCTTCAGCATGAGACCAGAGCAATAAACAGATTAAAGGCAAAGACACGTGACCCACACGCAGTAAAGAGGCAGCATGAAGTCACCGCTTTCCTGGGATCTATAACCCAGTTCCCCTTGGCCTCCATCCCTGGGATGAGAACTTCAGGGTCCTCCCTGCCTGATTTTCTCAAGACCGGAAAGAAGACGCACTTGACAGGCACTTCCTCACAGGGTGTTTCATTTGATATTCACAATGCCCTAGAGGCATGTTTATATATTCACTTGTTTCTAAGCAGAAGAGTAAATGACGCCCGGAGCTAGTTCCAGGCTGTGCTGGCTTCCTGTCCACCCCAGGGCCTTTGCACCTGTGGTTCTTTCCCTGAAATGCTGTCCCTCTGCTCCACTCCTTTCCTGACTGTCACCCACACTGACTTACATCTCAGCTCAGCATCACTCCTCAGGGAGACCTTTTCAAATCTTGCAGATCTTGCCTTGTTTATCACTTTCATCATAGTGACCCATCCTTCCTTTCAGAGCTCCTCTCATGGTGTGTAGGTTATCTGATTAGCATCTTTCTCTCTCTAGTCTGTATGCACCAGGATGGCAGGAACTCACCATTTTGCTCACAACTGATTTTCCAGTGTCTTGGCCGTTGCCTGGCCCAAGCCTATGAAAATATATATTCACTGAATAAGTGAATAAACTTGCCCAACATCAGATGGCTATTACGAGCCAGATTGCCTGACCCTGCAGTCAGCCCACATTCTCACTTTATCTTGTTGCTAAATATGAGGAAATATTTGTTACAAATAGGATAAAGAAAATCTTTTTTTTTCTTTTTCTATGATAAAACTTTCCACTGCATTGTGTTTTCTTTAACCCATGCAAAAAACATGAGTTTGCCCCTCAACAAACCCTAGTTTCTATGCCTTTTCTGCCTCCAAAACATTAATAAATAAAATATGTTATAATAAATAGATGAACCAGGAAAAACTGTTGAAAGTCGGAGGTGGGGAGGAGCAGGGGTGGTACTCCAGAGGCACAGAGGGTGCTACAGGTTGTCTGGACCCCATGACCACGCTAAAGAGGGGGAATGGAGGCACAGTGAGGTTAAGCGACCCGCCCCAAACCGCAGAGCTAGTTCTTCCATTGTGAATCTCCTGCTCCCAGACGTATGCCTTCCCAGCTTCTGTGTTTCTGCAGCCAGATTGCAGCAGATGCCTTTTTGGTCGTTTAAGAAGACGCTTGCTTTGTTAAGCCCTGCAAGGCTGTGCCACCTCCTACTTTCCTGCCGCTGGTGGAGGACTTAATGAGTGTCTAGCATCTTATTTGGCATATCTTCACCATCCCATAATAGGCAGGGGCAGAGCATCTTCTTTCCCACACTAGGACATGCAGTCAAGCACACATTTTTGCAGAAGTTTGCCACTAGTCTCCTGAAGATTACCGTAGTCACGAGAAGCAGCTGTCACCATTTATGATTTTAGTGGTTTTCCAGATATGAGGAGATGCAAGAATTTGGCTCATCGGACACGACTGAAGTGACTTAGCAGCAGCAGCAAACTTCTCCCCCAAATTTCTAGCCATCTGAAGGCCTGTTCTACCGATTTTTTCCAGAGCACAGAGTGCCCCATTCTCAGTCTCCGCCCTGAACTCCTTTCAGGGGTTGTTGAGAGTCAGTGAGCACCGCAGCTTCTGACTTCATCCTTGTAGAGGCAGATGGCAAGTACCCATCTATAGTTGAGAGTGTCTGCCAAATACCAGGGCTTCCCTCATAGCTCAGTTGGTAAATCATCTGCCTGCAATGCAGGAGACTCAGGTTTGATTCCTGGATCAGGAAGATTCCCTGAAGAAGGAAATGGCAACCCACTTCAGTATTCTTGTCTGGGAAATCCCATGGACGGATGAGCCTGGCAGGCTACAGTACGTGGGATCGCAAGAGTCGAATACGACTCAGCGACTAAACCACCACCACCAAATACCTCATTGCACCAGCTTTGTGAATGGGTATAATAAGCTGAGAATGTCACTGCACTCGAGAGTAACTTGCAGCTTTTGTTTCTTCACTTCCCCCAAAGTTTCCAGGTGTGCAGGATGCCTGCTGAGAACTCATGGCTGGCTGTTGACTGTGGCACTGATGGTGAAGTCATTTTCTTAGGAGGCCCTCAGTGGTTGGCTGTCAGGCCCCTAATGCTCGGTCAGACAGATGGAGTCAGGGGTTTTCTCACATAGCAAGAAGGGAGGAGGTCGATTTCCTCTCCTGTAGGTTTGGCTGGAGACAGTCACGTCTATTCCTGAGCCAAATACTGGTGAAGCAAATGAGACGGGCTTTATTTATTTAGTGAAACGCTTTGTGCCAGGCATCATCATAAGCGTTAACTCAGTCCTCTTACGGCCCTATAAGGAGGGTCTAATCATTACAGAAGAGGAAACTCAGGTCCAGAGAAGTTAGCTTACTTGGTCAACCCTGCATAGCTTTTAAGTGGAAGAGCTGAAGTTTTAGCCCAAGCCAGCTGACTCCAGAATTTCCATCCATGCTCTCCTACCCCTCAGTGCCCTTGGGTGGTAAAGACCCATCCTGGAGCCCTAGGAGCAGTTCTCCTGAGGGGTGTCTGCCTTGAGATTGGGGTAGACGTGGAATAGACTCAGAATGCCTTTGGGAAGGAAGGCTAGGACGAATGCCCAGGGGGTTCCAGCAGTGGCCTCTGCCCTCCCCATCCACCCTTTCATCTCTCTTTCCTGCCTCCCTCCCTGGGTCCATGCTTGCATAAAGGGGGCTGCTAAAACCCAGTAATTACTCCCCTCTCATGTCTGTGACCCTCGTCATCCTTCTGCCCTTTCCCCTCACTTTTTTGCTTCTCCTCTTTGAATCGTGTTTTGAAATGACTTTCACAATGTCAGCCATAAATAGCTTATGAGAAGAAAATCTTTTGTTTAAACAGAAATTCTAATTTTCCAAAAAGTGGTGAATAAACACTCTGGGATGCATTAGAGATCAGCAAATCTTGTTTGCGCAAAATCATGCTTCAATTTCCTTTTATAAGCAGAAAATAGCAGCTCTAACGACCTTGCCAGAAGCCTCTTTGAGTCAAAGGATTGGCCTCCCCATTTCAATTTGCGTTGCTCAGAAGAAGCTGAACCTTCCCATGAGCCGGGTGGGTTGTCAGCTTGCCCCAGGGGCTCTGAGTGGCTCTCTCCTCCCTTCCTGCTGTGTGCGCCCAAGCCCTTCAAATGAACACACTGTCAAGGGTGAATCATAAAGCACTTTAATCAAGCAGAGACACCCACAGCCTGGGTGCAGGAACACAGAGCCCCAGGCTTGGGAGAGCTCTGGGTGGCTGTGTAGCTGTGGTTTTTGCTGCTATCAGAAGCAAAATGTTCTTTTCAACACCTCTAACTGGTGGCACCAGTGACTACTTACACCGTAGGCCAGGGAGGGTCTTCAGCGACTCCTCAGGGTGGGTATCAATCACAGCCACATTGGTAAAGCAGGGAGGCTTATTATAAGGACAGGCTGCCTTCATGGAAGTGAGGGTGGGCAGCTTTCCAGTTACCGGTACTGCATGACACGTCATCCCAAAACCGAGTGGCGAAAAACAGCCCCTTTTTTAAAGCCTGAAAACTCTGTGGGTCAAGAAATTGGACAGGGCACAGCAGGAAGAGCCTGTCGCTGCTCCAGGATGCCCGGGCCTTCACTGAGAGGCTGGTGGCCTCATCTCTCACGTAGCTGGTGGTTGATGCCAGCGGCTGGGAACTGGGCTGGGACTGTCAGCAGAGCACTTACATGGGCTTCTCCCTGTGGCCCGGGCGTCCATGAGGAGGCATCCCGAAGATCTCTGACTGCAGGGAGGGGAGTACCCTACAGTCCCAGCTGCCACATTCTGAAAGCCATTGCCACATCTGTACTGAGGCCACGCCGGTCGCAGGCTGGGCCCAGCCAGTGGCGGAGTGTGGCAGAGACACTGAGCCTGGTCCACTCCTGGGGAGTGCAGGACTCCATGGGTGACCCTGGCAGGGGGCCTCCCTGACAGCCCTGCCAAGCCTTCCCTGAAACAACCCTCTGGGGGAACAAGCCCTCACTCCTTAAGTGCGGTCGGCACAGAGCAACCTTCCAAAGGGCACTGTACGGTGGGAAAACCAAACAGATCCAGGTCAGCCTCTGCAGGGATAAATCGTGTCGATGGCATGTACCCTTCCTTGACAGGATGTGATGAGAAAGTCACTTTACCTCTGGAAGTCTTGGTCTTCAAAACTCATCGCCAAACTCAACATGAAGATAGCATCAAACAGATTCCCAAAGGGGAACAGCTACAAAGTACCCAACTGGTGTTCCTCAAAACTGTCAAGTTCATCAAAGCAAGGCAAGTCTGAGAAACTAGGGTAAAGCTATTAAGAAAGTACACATGTGGTGGGGGAAGAAGATTTTACAGGAGCTGAAGGAGTTGGAGAGGGCAAAGGAGTGAGGAAATATGGTCGCAGAAAGTGAGTCCCAGCCCCTCCGTCCCACCACTGCTGGCCTCATCCTGGAGCTGGGGGCTCAATGGGGCCCCTCCTTCCAGGCATGACATCCAAGTACATCAATATCCAAAGGAAAGGATATCAACACCTCCAGTTAGTTTTGGGTTTTTTTAGCCACAAGAAAACTGTCCTCGTGGCCCACCGGACCATTCACTACGCTGACATCAGGGCTACCCTGCTTGGCTGAGACGAACCAGAATCTCCCCAGAGGTAGGAGATGGGGGTCACCTTCTGTCTAGTTCTTTGGGTCTTCTTAGCGAGGAGGGCGATGATTGCTGGATTGGTACCAAACTCCATCTGTCCCCCCAGGGCTGGAGAGGATGCTGGAAGAGCCTTGGGAGGCTCCACGGGTGCCGGCAGTGGTCCTGAACCGGGCAGAGCATACTTAGAGAACTGGATGAATCAGGTTATCAGAGATGAAATCGATAGGAGTTTCCTACGGACTGGACAGTTTGGTGCAAGACAAAAGTTCTTTATATGGATTCAGTACCATATTATGGTTTTCTTAAACTCAATTTCATAGTAATCACACCTCAAAACCACAGAACACACTGTTCTGTTATGAATGTGAGCCTTCTGAGAGGGACGGTCACATTCTCTGTTAGTGACATAGCATGAAACTCCATAAAAAAAAGGACCTAGTTCACTGGGGGTGTTTTCTATCCCCACCAATGATTTCACCAAACGTTCCATTCATGAGCACTTAGAATCAACTGAGTCCAATTTGGAATAACTTTTAAAGGAAAAAAAAACATTGAATTCAATCAGTTCCGTGTTTAATAAAATTATGCCGCATAAGACTTCAGTTTGATTAAATTTAAAATATAAATGTCTAGGTATAAAGCAAAACATAATGGCTTTTATTAAACCAGCCCAAGTCAGAAGCCCAGTCAGATTTCACATGGTTTCACACCTGCATTTCCTGCTGAGTCCTTCTTTTCATAAACAACTTTTGAAATCATAAAGCCTACATTTATCAATGTGGATATGACCATCCTTTCTTGATGAATGAATACAAGTATAAAGTATTATCACATTTACTCTGCTCAGAAGGGAAGATGGCCTGCCAGTGTGTGTTATTATCCCAAAAGAAATTCTATGATGAGTGAGCCTTAGACAAACCATAGGTTTCCTATTCATGTATGCTCTGATTCTGATAGGAGCCGTGTAAGCACTTTGAAATGGCTCTGAGCTGTTACTTTGATAGCCTTCAGAGCCATACATGTTGCTATAAACCTTAAATTTCATTTGGAAGCAGTTTAACCCTCAATTTATCCACAAACTTTTAAAGAAAACTACACAACTTCCCAAAGCAAATTCCTCCTGAAATGTGAGCTAGCGTCTCATCAACTTGGCCACTATACACTTGATAAGGACTACATGAAAATTAGGGCAATTCAAATTCACACTGACTCGGCCAACATAAATCGGGATTTTAGTTGTGTTTTATTTTGTTTCTGCTGTGGTATTGTTCGGGGGTTATTTTGATTTTTTAATTTGTTAAATGTTTTAATGACTAATGATTTATGCCAACATGCCTTTATGCAAAAGAGTGGATACTCTCATAATACGTTGATAAGGATATAGACTGGTACAGCTTTACTGGAAGATACTGTCACAGTAGGTTTTAAAGTGTTTGCAATGTAACAACTTCATTTCTAGATAGTAGACTGAAGAAAAACTTGCCCCACAGCAGCCCCAGCATGGGGCAGGTCACTCTGTGGTCTATGCTCTGGCGGCACTGGGTACCATCTCTCTTCAAACCCAGCATAACCATGATTATCCAACCAATCCGTAGGCAATTAGGTTCAACAAAGAAATGCTCCTAACCTGCAGAAAATAGTGACAGCAGACTCGTATACAGACCCCTAGACCTTCACACACGGCTCATTCATTCAGTGTCTGTCTCCCCTAGACCTGAGACTTACAGAATGCCCTCTTTCTGCCTCTGTGTATGGACATTAAAAATGGGGCTCCTACTCTATGTCATAAGGTGGTTGTGAGAATTAAATATCTTTCCTCTGTTTTTTTATTGACGTATAGACAGAGAAGGCAATGGCACCCCACTCCAGTACTCTTGCTTGGAAAATCCCATGGACGGAGGAGCCTGGTGGGCTGCAGTCCATGGGGTTGCTGAGAGTCGGACACGACTGAGCAACTTCCCTTTCACTTTTCACTTTCATGCATTGGAGAAGGAAATGGCAACCCACTCCAGTGTTCTTGCCTGGAGAATCCCAGGGACGGGGGGCTGCTGTCTATGGGGTCGCACAGAGTCGGACACGACTGAAGCAACTTAGCAGCAGCAGCAGCAGCAGCAGCAGCAGTTGATTCACAGTGTCGCGTTAGCGTCAGGTGCATAGCACAAAGATTCAGTTGTGTGTGTATGTAACTTCATATATATCTACAAGAGAATATATATACTCTTTTTCAGATTTTTTTCCCTTATAGGTTATTACAAAATATTGAGTAGAGTTCCCTGTGCTATATATAGGTCCTTTTTGATGATCTATTTTATTTATAGTGTGTGTATATATTAATCCCAAATTCCTGGTTTATCCCTGCGTACCAACCTTCCCCTTTGGTAACCATTTTTTCCCTATGTCTATGGGTCTGTTCATGCTTTGTAAATAAGTCCATTTGTATCTTCTTTCTCAGATTCCACATCTTAGCTGTATTAAATATCTGTCTCTGTCTGACTTCCTTCACTTAGTAAGATCATCTCCAGGCCCATCCGTGTTGCTGCAAGTGGCACTGTTTCCTTCTTTTTCATAGCTGAGTAATATTCCATCGTGTATGTGTGTGACATCTTCATTCACCTGTGATAGACATTGCGGTTGTTTCCTTGTCATGGCTATTATAAATAGTGCTGCTGTGAACATCAGGGTGCGTGTATCTTTTCAAGTTATAGTTTTCTCTGGATGCATGCCCAGAAGTGGGATTTCATGATCAGAAATGGTCAGGAAATAACCATAATAAATCCTTTTAGTTTTTTAAGGAACTTCTACACTGTTCTTCATAGTGGCTACGTCAGTTTACATTCCAGCCAGCAGTGTGGAAAGCATTCCTTTTTAAAATATCTTAAGCTGAGTTTCTGGAGAAGGGAATGGCAAGCCACTCCAGTATTCTTGCCTAGAGAATTCTACAGACAAAGGAGCCTGGGGGGTTATAGTCTGTGAGGTTGCAAAGAGTCGGACACGACTAAGTGACTAACACACACACAAACTGAGTTTCACTACTAAATAATAGTGTGACTTGTTACCCAGCACACACTGACTGCTACATTTGTCATTGTTCCTTTTATGCCTAGCAGGGGCTGGCACTAGTAAATTCCCAATAAGTATTTATCGAATGAATGAATGAATGAGTTCATGAGCAAAAGAAAAAATGAATGAATGAATGAACAAATGAGAGGCAGGAGGGAAGCAACCCTTTAATTCTATTGGACAGATTAATTCTAGGGAGTGGGAGGATCAAGTTCCAACAACAATGATCTCTTCTTAATTGCCTTAATTTCATAGACTGTGTGCTTAGAAAGAGAAATGTGATCAGACATAATCTTCTAATCGCATTAGAACAACTTGTCATGTCTTTTCTATGGATTGTAAAAGAACATCCAAATTTCAGATTCAGATCCCCTGACTGCTTTAGAAAAGCAAACCGTCCATTAATACATTTCAGGAAATTACACTCAAACTGGTTATCTTACTTATTAGCAAGGTTGATACTTCTCCTTCCCTCAACCACAGATATAAAATGCCTTCTGGGAGCACAGACAATAATTTGAACTCTGTGGGATTCTTTAGTTTATCTGTATCGTGTGTAACTGAAATCTTAATTTTTCCAGTCGTATTAAGTTCTTCTTTCTCCTGAGGCAAAACCAGAAGGCAAAAAATCTTCAAAGCCATTGAATTGTGTTCTTGTCTTCTTGGATTTCAGCTCTAAAACAGAGTTGAGAAGACAAAACAGATTAATTAATTGAAGCGTCACAACTGTAATTATCTAATTCATTTTATTCCCCAGATCTTCAACATTTTAAATTCAGGTAGTAGTTAAGTTTTAAGGATTTATATGACATAGATATTTGTTAATCAACTATCAGAAAACTCAGTTTCCTTTTTAAAAATGATTTCCTGGGGCTATTAGGGAGGGGAGTAGGAAGGAAAAATAAATGGACCAGTTTTGTTTTTTTTTTTCATGCCGGAGTCAGTAAATACCATCTAGAGCTAAAACATGGAGACTTAGAAAAAGTTGATGACTTCAGCTTCTCTGGTTTTTATCATCTTTTTTTTCTTAAGTTTAAAGGGAAAGTGAACTTGTTTCTCTTACTGAGTGTGTGTCTCCAAATGGTGGCAGTTTCTTTAGTTTAACTTCAGATTTCGTTAGTATCAAATCTAAGTAAAGTCAAATGCCTTCTCATTACAAATACTATGTGTAGTAAAATTCCCTCCTTTTCCACAAAGCATATTATTTGTTTTTTTCATCTGTAAATCAGAGACCAAATACTGAGGATGGAGGTTATTCTAGGGTGGCGGGGAGTAGAGTATTGAGCTTGTTTTTTCTTGGGCATCATCCTTTGGACTTTTATACCTTGTTCAACTTTTAAAAAATATAACCATGTTATCATTTTATACAATGATAAAGGTATTAACGTTTTAAAAAATCAAATAACTAAAATGTTTCTCCTAGCTTGCTCCAAGTTAGTCCTCCACCTCAAAACATCTGGCTTTAAAAGCCTACAGCACAGATAATGCATTTGGGAGTGATCAGCACAGAGAGGGTTCTGTAGCCACAGGAGAGGAAATGGCTCAGCCAGAGAGGAGGAAGAGAAAAGAGAAGCAAGGTCTCCTTCCCCAGAAGACGAGCTGGCACTGAAGCCAGAGTGAGCTCAGAGGTGATGAGACAAGACAGAGCCTCCTGCAGTCACGGATGCAAAGCTTCCAGGAAAAAACGCCAACAGGAGTCCCCCACCCTCAAGAGTTCTCTCTGGTTAACTCATATTTCTTTGAATGACATAGAAATTCTGGACCACTGCTTACTAGAGACCCATCACAGAGCTTCACATCCCCAGTATTCTTCTGCAGTAGACACCATGTCCCCAGGAGGTGC